>OZ009949.1:2982892-3582892 GCA_963932025.1 Erebia epiphron | reverse complement strand
CACACGTTCTGTCCAGGCCGTAGTCCTGTGGAATAAAAAATTGTATTAGGCATTTTAACCAGTGATAGATTCACTTGAAGATTTAAAAGCACTTGTGAACAAGTGAACATAATCAAAAAAGAATTAAAAACACTAAGATACCCTGTATGTGAGCATCGTTACTTCTAAATGCCTGCACAGATTTGATGTATAGAGTATCATTAGAATCCTTACAACATCCAGAGTGACTGGCTACGAATTTTTTGAAAAAAATTCAATCAGGCAGGGCAGTCGTGTTTTTAAGAATTTTATTGATGTTTACTTGTTTAGCCTTGTTGGTCTAGTGGTTAGCATGTTGACTGCGGCTGACGAGGTCCCGGGTTCGAGTCCCGGGTCGGGCTATAATAACTGTTGAGTTTTTCTGATTAGAAATTCTCAGTACTAGCCCGGAGTTAGGAAGTTTGCGGTGTTTCACCCCCGTGCCCCGGAGAGCACGTTAAGCCGTCGGTCCCGGTTATTGTCACTAACATGATAATAGTCGTTAGAGCCCGCCAACCCGCATTGGAGCAGCGTGGTGGGTCTAAGTCCCTCTCTCCTATGAGGGTGGAGGCCTGTGCCTAGCAGTGGGACGTTAATGGGCTGTAGTGGTGGTGGTGGTGGTTGCTTGTTTAGATACTCACATAATCAACGTCCGAGGCGTCGTAGTAATCGCCCCGCTTGTTTTCGAGCAGCGGATCGCACTTAGAGATCCTTACTTGCAGCGGTCGGCATTTCTTTAACAGTTCCGGGTCTATTGGCGCTGTAACAATAAAGACAGACCAGATGATGCCCGCGACTTAGTCTGCGTTGGTTAAGATTTTTCGATTCCCGCGGGAACTACTTAATTTTCCGGGATAAAAAGTAGCTTATGTCCTTTCTCAGGATACAACCTATCCCTGTACCAAATTTCATCCAAATCGGTTGAACAGATGGGCCGTGAAAGCGTAGCAGACAGACAGATGGACAGACAGACAGAAACACTTTCGCATTTATAATATTATAGTATGGATAGACAGATAATTTATTTATTTGCGCACGAAAACAATAAACAATATTTAATTTTAAAAGTAATTAAACCTATTTTACAGTTCGTGAAAAAAAAACAAAGGCTTCTCACTCAACACAAAAGGAGTGTTCAGGAGGAGCTTAAACTGACCATAGGCGTGTTTCCGACTATTTTAAAGTGATTTGAATGAAATTGATTTATTTTGTATTTAGACCAACATCATATTATTATCTTTACATAAATAAAAATAAATAGCTGAATAAATAGCTGACTGCACCAAATTGGATAATTCTTTTTGTTTGTGTTCGTTACTGTCAGGACAAGGTATGCATAAAAAAATATTTTAAATCTCATAATATAAAAATTGAGTGAATAAGACAGAAGATTGTGAGAGGTCTTCAATATTTTATCAATATCGATCTTCTATATATTGACAGTCGGGAACTCTTCAATTTTCCGGGATAAAAATGAGTCTACCTCTATACCAGTTTTGAATATTTTATCGAATTATTTGATAGCAAAACAACTCAGCAACGATGGCGGCATCGAAACAGCTGTTTTGTAATACGGTCATTATAATATTCCCGTACTAGTGCGAAAATATAAATATGACCGCACTACTTTGTAACTGTGCGGTAATATTTTTATAATATTTATCGCCTAAGGGTGGGAAAGATCTGCTTCATAGTTTTAATTGTAGTGTAGTAAAAGCAAATTACGAGCAAATGTATTTTTTAGCCACTACAAGTTATAGGCCTATTACACTGCACTTTTCACAGGGACCCTTACACTGATTCAAAGTATAGTGTCATAAGGTTTAGGGAGAAAGGGTTCCTAATTTGGTCCTTATTGCTTTGTAATAAGCGACGCCAAAACTAACGGCCACGCCCACCCTTTCCACAGGGCCTATGAAATGTGCAGTGTAATAGGCCTATTAGCCCTTAACCCTAGAATATGGCAGTCATACCCCTACCGGAACGCTTAATCGCTTGGCAGCACGTCTTAGCCGGTAGGGTGGTAACTAGCCACGACCGAAACCTCCCACCAGGCAAAAGAAGCAAAAAAAATACCTTCAGGTCTTTTCTTTGGCGTGGACAACCGTTGAGGCTTCGACACAGTTCTTTGCGGTTTTTCCGGCTTTTCTTCCGCCACTGGCTTGGTGCTTTTAGCTGTAAATGCAAACAAATTAATTAAAACTTTGATCGCCATTCGACGTCGCGTGTTCGCGTTGCTTTTCAATATGACCCGCCACGCGACGTCGAGTGATAAGGTCATACTTTTTGTTTCATGGTATATTAAGCTAGCTGTAGCGTAATCTATACTAATATTATAAATGCGAAAGTTTGGATGGATGGATAGATGTATGGATGGATGGATTTTTATATAAATGGATGTTTGTTACTCAATCACGCCAGAACGGCTGAAAGGACCTGGATGAAATTTGGCACAGAGATAGATTATAGTCTGGAATAACACATAGGCTACTTTTTATCCCGGAAAATTAAAGAGTTCCCGCGCGAACCAAAAAACCTCAATCCACGCGGACAAAGTTGCGGGCATCAGCTAGTCACAGATGGTTTTGTTAAGCCGGGTACAGATTTACGAAATGTAACATGCAATGTAACACGCAATGTAACACGCAATGAAAGAATTTGCCGTCCACATTGTCACAATGTATCATGCAATGTAACACGCAATGAAAGAATTTGCCGTCCACATTGTCACAATGTATCATGCAATGTAACAGAATTCCCAGTGTGGACGCCTTGCGCGCACGAAACGTGCACACTACGCGCACGAACGGAGCATTTCAACTGGTGTGCGCCGCGATCCGCCTTTAGGGGCATCTAGGGTAAGGATTTGCCTGTTGGGAAGGGGGCGTGGCTATTAGTGTAACGCGTTTGTTTTTGCGTAACTTAATTGATTAGTAGTTTAAAATAATTATGTCCTCCCGACCGAATTTCGGCCATGGCGGCCTAACGCCAGAGATTAGCCATCTGCGCGAGAGATATCATAGTGCACAAGTGTGTGCGCACGCACAGCGTACGGGCTCGTCCAAGTGAAAAAAAGTACACACAAGATGAAAGTTTGTGCGCATACGCAGGTGCACACTCTCTGTTCCTTTACTCTCATAGCAAGATGGGACGGAAAATCCGACAAGACCGGAGTGAGATCCAGCGCATGACTGACGGCTTTATGCCTTTATGTCTCCGAGGCACGGGGGTGAAACATCGCCAACTTCCTAACATAATACTAAAAGACTTGTTTTACAACTTTTTAAATTCAAATTCAAATTCAAATGATTTTTAGGGTTCCGTAGCCAAATTTGGCAAAAACGGAACCCTTATAGATTCGTCATGTCTGTCTGTCTGTCTGTCTGTCTGTCTGTCTGTCTGTCTGTCTGTCCGTCCGTATGTCACAGCCACTTTTTTCCGAAACTATAAGAGCTATACTGTTGAAACTTGGTAAGTAGATGTATTCTGTAAACCGCATTAAGATTTTCTTACAAAAATAGAAAAAAAACAATAAATTTTGGGGGTTCCCCATACTTAGAACTGAAACTCAAAAATTTTTTTTTCATCTAACCCATAGGTGTGGGGTATCTATGGATAGGTCTTCAAAAATGATATTGAGGTTTGTAATATCATTTTTTTCTAAACTGAATAGTTTGCACGAGAGACACTTCCAAAGTGGTAAAATGTGTGTCCCCCCCCCCGTAACTTCTAAAATAAGAGAATGATAAAAGTAAAAAAAATATATGTTGTACATTACCATGCAAACTTCCACCGAAAATTGGTTTGAACGAGATCTAGTAAGTAGTTTTTTTTTAATACGTCATAAATCGTAAACCGCAATTTACCTTTCATTCAATCAACTCAAATATTTAAAAAAAACATTTAATTTAAAACTTACTACAGGTTTGTACGGAACCCTCGGTGCGCGAGTCCGACTCGCACTTGGCCGGTTTTTTTTTATTCAAATAGACTTTTTACAAGGGCTTATGAATAGTCAAATGAATCTACCACTGGTTCGGAATTCCGTTCCTTAAAAAATTTAATACCCTTCCTGCTTTCGTTTTCCCCTCCTCTTTTAATATCCCCTATCTCTTTTAATTTAGGTAGGCGCGCTCCACCTTAGGCTGCATCATCACTTGCAAGCAAGTCTGATTGTAGCTAAGCGCTAGCCTATATATTTAAAAAAAAAACAATGTTGTTGAAGTGATTTCTAACTTTTTTTTCTAACACACACACACACACACACACATTCATATTTGCTATCTTAACTTCATTATTTAGATATAGTTTAAACATGTTCATACCTATTTACCTGCAGATTGCATATTTATATTGTGTTTAAAATGCGCCATTTATTTAAGGAGAGCACTGTCGCCTAAAACACAGGTTTATACCTACCTTAGGGACAGTTGGTTTTTTGTATGTACCTATTCAGTTATGTAAGCACTATATTTAAGAAATTTTATGTAAGATTGTAAAATGCAGAAGAAATTTGTTTTTATATTTCTTTGGTCAATAAAATGTTTATTGAAGTGAAAACTTCTTTAGGCGCGTTGATCACTTTTTGGTAGGGGGTACAAAATATGTAGTTTCGCGTGACCGACATGCTCGCGAACATAAAAATATACTCCATTCGAAATCAAACTTTTATGCCTTAGTGTTAAGGTTTATATTTTAATAATTTAAATTTAAATAAAAAATTAAAAAATATAAAAAAAAAAGAAAAAATATATTTTAAAAGAAAATTGTTTTCACTTCTATCGACAGTCTCTATGTCTGCCAATTTTTTTATTTTCAACTCACCAGTTCTGCGACTGCATTGGTGGATTTCGAGCATGGTTCTACTGACGAACTGTTTACCACATGCCCGACATTCGGGCTTTTTCACTTCCTTCTTAGGGGGAGGAGTCGGATCCCGTTCCACTGGCCTGGAAGGACATATGGCGAGATAAAAAAAAACTAGATGTATGGTCGTGGTCTGAAAATGTTTACCAGTATTCAAATTATTATAGACTAGCTGATGCTAGCGACTTCGTCGGTTGGTTTAAGTTTTTTAATTCCCGCGGGAACTCCTTAATTTTCCGGGATAAAAAGTAGCCTATGTCACTCTCCAGGTCCTAAACTATACCCATGCCAAAAATCACGTTGATCCGTTGTTCCGTTGCGGCGTGATTGAAGGACAAACAAATAAACCAACAAACCAACAAACACACTTTCGCATTTATAATATTTATTTTATTTTGTTCAGAAAACTTACAGCTACAACAAAAATGGATAGATAAATAATGAATAAGTATAACGCCAATTACAAGTTTTCACAGATAGAATTTACATGAAATAGAAATAGCTCACAAAGGTGAAAAATAAATAAATATTAATATGTGCTACATAGGAAGTAATTAAAATATTAGGTCTTTACCTATGAAATTGCCTTTCTTCAGTACTGGTCATTTCAAGTGAAAAAAAGTTTGCAATGGCTCTGTATTCTAAATTCAAATTACCTAATTTTGTTTTAAAACCATGACATTCTTTTTTACAAACTCAGTCTTGTTTTTTGATTAGCATTGTATTTTCATTACATTTCAACATTTTTCGTCATAATGGATACATTAAAAATTCGTGTAATTATGGAATATGAGTTCCGTCGTGGCCCAACGCGACACAAACGGCACGTAACATCAAAAACGTTTACGGAGAGAACTGTACAAACAAACGCGCAACCCGTTATTGGTTTTCCCGGTTCCGTTCTGGAAATTTTGACTTGAAAAATGAAGCTCGTGGTCATCCGGAGACTTTGGTCAACAATAATGAATTAAAGGCGATTGTGGAAGCTGACGAAACTCAATCTACAGCTGAGCTAGCAGCAGCTTTTGATGTAAGCATCAAAACAATATTGATCCATTTGCGACAAATTGGCAAGGTAACAAGTGAATATAATTAAAATTATTAAAAAATACAACTGCTCTGCCGTAGACACACATACATACATGAACCCTGAAAACATAACACTCCTTTTTTGGGCAGTCGTGTAGTAAAAAATCCCCCTCGAATGGAAGTACGGCTACCACTGCTACTATGTAACCTTTGGAATCTAATTCATTTTTAGGGTTCCGTACCAAAATGGTAAAATGGAACCCTTATGGTGCGACTTTCTCCGTCTGTCTGTCCGTCCGTCACACTCGATTATTTCAGTAACTACCGAAGCTATCGACATGAAATTTGGAACAGTTGTGTATATTAGTGGCCCAAAGACACTGGAATTAAAAAAATTGGAAATTATTTTTGTTCTTATTTAAAAAGGGGGGAAAATCTGAGGGTTGAAATTTAAAAGTGAGATAACTGTACTGTGTGGGGTATCATATGAAAGGGTTTACTTTGTACATTCTAAAACAGATTTTTAATTATTTTTAGTTATGATAGTTTTTGATTTATCGGGGAAAATGTCTAAAAAAATACTGTTCCCCCCTCCTTATCTCCGGAGTTTACCAATCGAAAAATTTGAAATAATTATGGTCAATAGGAATTTACGTATATTTTACAGGTAAACTATAGGCAATGCTCTAACTAGCATAGTTTTTTTGACATTAACAATAAACCTCTACAAACAAAGTTAGTCTTGCGGTTCATTAACAAAGGTAATTATTTATTAATAATGGTACGGAACCCTTCGTGCGCGAGTCCGACTCGCACTTGCACGGTTTTTTTATTAAATGATGTAAGTGATATCTACTTTAATACCTATTAGTAACATTCAAGTAACATAACATCGTAACAAATCTCGTCGCGGCGTCGCGCCTTAGAGAGCGCGGGCATCGCGTGTGGGAGCTCGAGACCTACTAAAACGCTGTTCCTGCTAGGGATGGACGATATACATCGATGTATTTTAAACACTCGATGTGTAGTAACGATGCATCGTATTGAACCGATGTATTGTTAATACTTCAGCATCGAATATATATCGATGTTTTTCATTCGATGCATCGAATAGCGAATACTCAACTGACAAGTGACAAGTGACAACTGCAGTGACTTTCACGACGTTTCGTTAAACGGAACGTTATAATCAGTTCTGCCAATTTAACACGCCAATGATTTATCGGTTTCTGAATAGGTTGTTTCCTTTGCCGCGGAGCCGGCATAGCAAAATTATAACCAAAACATGGTTGCCAACTTAGGGTCTTTTGGTCCCTTTAGGGCTTAAACAAAGACGAAGGGCTTCTTTTAGGGCCCTCATATTTTTAGGGATTTTTGTCTTCTTATATTTTTTACCTATTTTTTATTAATTCTTAGATCTATCATGTAGGTATTAACAATTCATATTACTAAGAATGCGTAGTTGAATGAAGTCACCATAGTGTTTACCATAAACATAAACATAGGACGCGTTATATTAAGTACAACTATGAAGACTGGTGAATGTGGTGAATGGTGGTCCGTGGTTACGTTGTCTATGCTTACTGAAAGAAAATACTGTAGTCTTACGACCAATAAGAAAGCCGTTATTCCAAAATTAAGATTTTCATAATCAGCAAAAATATAAATCATTCAATATGAATCTTAATTTTGAAAGTACGGCAAAAAACATTGGGACTTTTTAGGGCTTTTTGTCTTGAGTTTTAGGGACAAATATTTTCGAGAGTTGGTAACACTGAAGTCTGAACATTTGTTTTTACATAGTATTCAAAAAAATTATTGAAATATGTAAAGATTGTGTTGGCACTTGGCTGTGTGATTGTGCATTTTAATAAATATTTTTTCTTGTACTTACCTAGTTTTCTTTAAGGTCTAAACATGTAAGTACGAAAACAATCGATGTTTTAGAAACATCGATGTATTTATCAATACATCGTATTAACATCGATGCAACCGATCGATGCATTACATCGGAAAAAACATCGATGTATATTTTAAATGTCCATCTCTAGTTCCTGCCGGTGGCGCGGGCGTCGACGGGGTAAGACAGCGGGGGTAAGCGGGAAAAGGGTAGTCGGGGAACGGTTGGACCATGCCGATGCTGAGAGGACGCGCGAGGGGCAACTCGAACGACGTGTTACAATGATATTAGGGTTCCGTAGCCAAATTTGGCAAAAACGGAACCCTTATAGATTCGTCATGTCTGTCTGTCTGTCTGTCCGTCCGTATGTCACAGACACTTTTTTCCGAAACTATAAGAGCTATACTGTCGAAACTTGGTAAGTAGATGTATTCTGTAAACCGCATTAAGATTTTCTTAAAAAATAGAAAAAAAATAATAAATTTTTGGGGTTCCCCATACTTAGAACTGAAACTCAAAAATTTTTTTTTCATCTAACCCATAGGTGTGGCTTATCTATGGATAGGTCTTCAAAAATGATATTGAGGTTTGTAATATCATTTTTTTCTAAACTGAATAGTTTGCGCGAGAGACACTTCCAAAGTGGTAAAATGTGTGTCCCCCCCCCCCCCCCGTAACTTCTAAAATAAGAGAATGATAAAACTAAAAAAAATATATGTTGTACATTACCATGCAAACTTCCACCGAAAATTGGTTTGAACGAGATCTAGTAAGTAGTTTTTTTTTAATACGTCATAAATCGTAAACCGCAATTTACCTTTCATTCAATCAACTCAAATATTTAAAAAAAACATTTAATTTAAAACTTACTACAGGTTTGTACGGAACCCTCGGTGCGCGAGTCCGACTCGCACTTGGCCGGTTTTTTTTTGTGAATCACTGGATATTGAACTATGCTGTTATATATTTTTGGAAACTACGCATCATTTTCTATATTTTTTTAACTTTAGTCTTTAATGCGGAACCATGGTCACCCCATCAATTTTTTTTTAATTTTCCTAGCCTATGCCACCCGTAATAAGCTAGGGATTCTAACGATACCTCATTTATCAAAATCGGTTCAGGCGTATAGAAGTTATAGTGGAATATACAAATTCACATACATACATGAACCCTGAAAACAAGCCTATGTCACCCGTAATAAGCTAGGAATTCTAACGATACCTCATTTATCAAAATCGGTTCAGGCGTATAGAAGTTATAGTGGAATATACAAATTCACATACATACACGAACCCTGAAAACAATATCAGCAGCAATGCTTTTTTCAGGCAGTCGTATAAAAAAGCTTGATAGATGGGTGCCCCACGACCTTAACGATCGCCAGCGCAACGTACGCGTCGAGACACCGAGTAGTAAACCTATTGAGAGCTAATAGCCACATTTTCGCTTTGAAACACATCTCACCACTTTCAGGCGGGGGACGAGGTAATAATAGCATTTCTCATTGGCTGACTCAAGGTCAACTTTACACAGTTAAAAGTACAAAGTATATGTTACCGCGGCACTTGGGCTGCCCGCTGCGCGACAAAAATGTATCGATAAAAATTACCAGTAGGTACCTATTGGAAAATCAATACAAATAATTGTATTCAAACAGCAATATACAACAATATGTATGATTATGCCTCGTTGGTCTAGTGGTTAGCATAGTCGACTGCGGATCACGAGGTCCTGGGTTCGATTCCCGGTCGGGCATAAAAGTTAGGTATTGGGTTTTTCAATTAAGAAATTCTCAGTGCCAGCCCGGAGTTGGAAGTTGGCGGTATTTCACCCCCGTGCCTCGGAGAGCACGTTAAGCCGTCGGTCCCGGTTATTATCACTAACATGATAATAGTCGTTAAAGCCCGCCAACCCGCATTGGAGCAGCGTGGTGGGTCTAAGCTCTAATTCCCGCTCTCCTATGAGAGTGGAGGCCAGTGCCCAGCAGTGGGACGTTAATAGGCTGTAGTGATGATGATGATGATGTATGATTATGCATAATTATCTGATACTTATATATTTTTTTTTAATTGCCCAAGTTCTATACTAAGGAACTTAAGTTTTCAACAACAACTTTTAATCAAATAAATAAGAAACCTGTTCTTCTACTTCAGAATTGTTCGGAATTTAATGAAATATAAGTTTTTACTCAATAAATTAATTTATTGGCATTCAAGTGGTCTAAGGCTATCGATATAATTTATCGATAGTTGCACGGGCTACACTGGGCTATGCGTGGAAGAGACGGAGATATGTAGAACTACATGTGAAAGACAAAGAAATACTGAAAGACATCAACGGGTTCCTTTTCATTTTTGTAAATATTTTTATTCTTTGCGTATTGATGATTTTTATTTATTATTACAAAACTACACTTACTTATGAAATGTTATCCCATCCTTTACATAGCTGGAGGTATTGCTTCTCTTTCCACGCCATTTAATGCTACAGAGAGGCCTAATTTTCGTTTTATACTAGATCAATTCCCGAGCACTGTCGAATACGGACTGAGGGCGACTATAGGCACAAAACGTAGCGTTAGCAGTCATACTGCTAACGTTTGGCTGGTGAGGGGGCACGTTATGCTCAGTCAATTGGTTGTATGGTCTGTGCGTCGAGACCTGCCTTGCGCTGCTCAACAGGCAAAGAAATGAAGGAATTTTGAAACGAATTGTTACGTGCGACGAAAAATGGATTCTGTTCGACAATCGAAAGCGCTCAGCAAGTTGGTTAGATCCTGGTTCAGCACCAAAGCAATGCCCTAAACCAAAAATGACCCCTAAAAAGGTGATGGTCACTGTTTGGTGGTCTAGTGCGGGTGTGATTCACCACAGCTTTTTACAAAACGGCATGAGCATTACTGCAGATGTGTACTGTGAAGAACTGGAGAGAATGATGGAGAAGCTTGCACATCTGCAACCAGCTTTGGTCAATCGGTCGTCCCCACTGCTCCTTCACGACAACGCGCGACCCCATACTGCGCCACAGACAGTCTCCAAGCTGCAAGAGCTGGGGTTGGAAACTCTCCCTCGTCCGCCATCACCAGACCTTGCACCTACCGACTATTACTTTTTCCAAAATTTAGACAACTTTTTAGTGGGTAAAAAATTCAATTCCCGAGAGGCAGTACAAAATGCCTTTGAAGAGTTTGTTGCCTCCCGTCCAGCTGATTTTTACAAGAAGGGCATCAATAAACTGCCAATGCGTTTGGCAAAGATGCGTCGATTGCATGGGTGATTACTTCGAATAACAGAAATAAAAAAGTTTGAAAAAATAAGTACTTTCACTAACGGCAATAGGCATGATGACTGATTTTGAACAATGGTCAGATTATGTTCGGAAGTATCTACTATTTCGAAAAAATATCTTATTTCAGCAGAAAAATAAAATTTGGTAGATAAAATTAGCAATTGAAATTTAAATTTTCAAATTCACGCCAAAACGTTCGGCGGTGTCATGGCGTCGTTGTGACGTCACTATTGTTCTTACCAATGTACTCTGTGCAGTGTGCAGTAAGCAATAGTGTGATTTTCAAAGCTCGAAAACAAACAATTGTGACGTCATTTGCTTCTTTGTGTTTTAAGCAATATGGCGGATTGCTGTATTTTATAGTTTTATTTTATCAAAATAAATAACAATCTCACTCGAAATAGAAAAATAAAAACGTTTTTTATAATCCATGAATCCTATTTCATTAGATAAATTCATAATTGCATTGATTCTTGGTTACTGTCATCATGCCTATTTCATAGGTATAATAAAAAGCTTATAGTTAGGAAGATGAATACAAGAGAAGAACAAGAAAAAAAACTAATATTTCGCATAATTTAGAGATTATTCAGAATAAGACTAACCACTTCAACTCAGGTTGACGACCTCCGTGGCGCAGTGTGTAGCGCTGTTGCCTTAAAGTGCGGAGGTCCCGGGTTCGATCCCCGGCGGGGTCAATTTGGGAATTTATAATTTCTGAATTTTCCTTGGTCTGGCCTGGTGGAAGGCTTCGGCCGTGGCTAGTTACCACCCTGTCGGCAAAGACGTGCCGCCAAGCGATTTAGCGTTCCGGTACGATGCCGTGTAGAAACCGAATAGGGGTATGGGTTTAATATAACTGCCATGCCCCTAACAGGTTAGCCCGCTACCATCTTAGACTGCATCATCACTTACCATCAGGTGAGATCGCAGTCAAGGGCTTACTTGTAGTGGATAAAAAAAAAAAAAAAAGGTTGTGAGAGTCAAAGAATTCACTGGCTAGTATTCTACGCATGGAGGTGGCCTTGGTGCAAAATAGATCTAGTTTATTATTCTTTTTTAACAGTTTATTGAAGGATAAAGAGGATCTTGGCAAATAGGAGTACTGACGAAATCTGCAATGCGCAGATGGTGGGCGGAGAATAGAGTGTGCACGGGGATGGGTATTGGTAGGCACTTTGAGGGATAGCTTTTCAAGAATCGGCGGGCAATCGACTATGTTATTAGCGATATTAATGAGGTAGGTTATATCGCTGACATTTCTCCTAACGGCTAAAGGCAGGAGGTGTAAGTGAGTGCACAAAGCATGATAACTCAGGTTGGGATTTAGATTAAACCTAAACATAAGAAGCCGAACAAATTTTCTCTGGATTCTTTCAATGCGATGAATATACACGTCATATTGAGGATTCCAGATTTGCGACGCATATTCAAGATTACTCCTCACTAGGGCGCAATACAGTACTTTAATTGTTTTAAGTTTAGTAAAATCTTTAGTTGACCTGATTAGGAAACCTAACATCTTAGATGCCTTATTAACAATATGGTCCACATGCTTATCATATAAGAGTTTACTGTCTATAATAACTCCTAGGTCACGTATCTCGGATACACAATTAAGTACTTGGTTTTAAATTTTATATGAGGATTTGAATACGGAACGCTTACGTGTAAAGGAGGTAGCAAAACATTTGGAAACGTTTAAGTCCTATCTATTGGCTATGCAGTAATGATCGAGTCTGAGTAAGTCATCTTGAAGAAGCATCTGGTCAGTATAATTGTTTACTACCCTAAAGATTTTCATGTCACCAGCAAAGAGCAAAAAGTTATCCATTTAATTAGTTATTAGTATCAATTAGTATGATGTTTGTTATATTATACCTAAAGAGTCTGTCTTAAGTATGTGCAATAAATAATTTATCTATCTAGAATCTAGATACTGCCCACTACTTTTGACTGTTGAAGATACGTGTATAGTTGTATACTCACTTGTGGTTGGTAAGTGATTTTCCATGTTCGAACGTGGCCTTGCAAGTTGCAGACCTTGCATTGACATCGTGGGAGGCGGTGTGTTTGTGCGCGCGCGTGTGTGTGTGTGTGTGTGTGTGTGTGTGTTTGTGTGTGTGTAGGTATGCGTTGTCATTATCAGTCTAATTGATATGCGTCTGGGAACAAGGTAGGAGAACACTTAGAACTAGAGATTTTTGGACACCCAGGGTTACTTTGATCGTAGGAAGTATTTTAGACGGAAGATCTTTTAAGGGAGAGGGAATGATAGATTTTTTAAAAAGCCAGGGTCATTTTGATCTTTGAAAGGATTTTAGAAGGAAGATCGTTTAATTGTGGGGTTATGTTGAGGAGAGGGGTCTTACCAATTTAACTGTGTCCTTAGAAAAGGTCGCTGGTGGGGGCGAGGAAAAAGCAAGCGTATAAAAGGAATGGTAGGGGAGAAGTGGAATATAGCTTTTGGAAGGTACTGTATACTCACTTCTGTTTAGCGTGGGATCTCATGTGGTTGCTAAGTGACCTCCCATCCTTTAACTCGGCCTTGCAGAGCTTGCATTTGTACACGTTAGGGGGCGGAGTCTTAGGTAGTTCGCTGGAACGACGAGATCACATAGAACTAGAGATCGGTCTAGTAAAGGGTTTTCAAGAAAGGTCTTTAAAGGGAATGGGAATGGGAAGGGAGGATTGGAAGTTAAGTTTTCCGAATAGAAGAGGTAACTTGTAAATTTGGAACTAGAGGTTATAATGTAAAGTAAGGTTATCTGTCTTTGGTCATAAGGGAAGGGGAATGTTGGCGAAAGTGACGTCTAAAGGTATGCGCTGGAAAGACGAAGTCACTTAGTAGTAAAGATTGGTCTAGGAAAGGGCTTTTGAAGAAAGGTATTTAAAAGGAGGGGGAAAGGGTAGGGAGAAATGCATGATGACTTTTCCGGAAGCAGGAGGTAACTTAGAACTAGAGATCATAATATAGGAAAGTAAGATGTACATTGACTTCTAAGGGAGGGGGAATGTTAGGGAGGGTGACATCTCAAGGTCAGCATATACTCACTTCTGTTTAGCGTGGGATCTCATGTGGTTGCTAAGTGACCTCCCATCCTTAAACTCGCCCTTGCATAGCTTGCATTTGTGGACAATGGGGGGCGGAGTCTTTTCGCGGGGCTTCGGACTCAGCGTGCGGACTCTGGGTGAAGACTTTAAGCTCTCATTGAAGTTTTCCTTCTTCACCATAATCCTGTTAATTGTTTGGTTATGGTTACAGAGAAAAAAACTAACTAAACAGTAATACAACTAACCCTTAACCTCATATTTATTTATTTTGTATTCCAATTTTACAATTATTTTTGTAAGTAAAGTAATTACAAGGTGTAATCCTGGCCTTACGGTATCACGCTGGGACAACTGAACAGATTTGAAAACTTAGTATTATAGCTGAAACTCTGGATTATCCCTAAAAACAATTGGATTCCTTCAGTATGGGGGATGATTTTTATTACTCCCTAACTCTGTTATATCGGAACCGATTTTGACAATTATAATTTTGATAACTATCTATACTCTATAGTTCTATACTAATATTATAAATTCGAAAGTTTGGACGGATGTATGGATGGATGTTTGTTACTCAATCACGCCAGAACGGATGTACGGATCTAGATGAATTTTGGCACAGAGACCAGAGAATGGAATAAAACATAAGCTACTTTTATATCCCGGAAAATTAAAGATTTTCCGCGGGAACCAAAATAACTCAATCCACGTGGACGAAGGCGCGGGCATCAGCTAGTTTTAAATTATCAAACTATCGATTAGATTTAAAAATCTGAAAGTGCGTCGAAATTTGATGACGTCACAAGTCAGTATTTCAAACAAAAGAGTTGTTGATTTGACTAGGTGTCAAATAATGAATTGAGATAGTAACAATGAGGCCAATTCTGTAGTACATCTTCTTTAAACTAAACTAAAATGACAGCTCTATTTATATTGTTATCCGTTTCATAATACATCCTACGGAAAAGGACAGCACTAGAATTAGACCTGTCAGTTTAGGTGTTAAACAGAATTGGCTACAGTGATTATAATGATCTATGATTTTATATGA
Source organism: Erebia epiphron (assembly GCA_963932025.1). Classification (NCBI taxonomy): domain Eukaryota; kingdom Metazoa; phylum Arthropoda; class Insecta; order Lepidoptera; family Nymphalidae; genus Erebia; species Erebia epiphron. The sequence continues at coordinate 3,567,683 of OZ009949.1, read as the reverse complement.
TTGATTTTAATGCATCTTTTGCAGTACACCCCTCCTGCTCTCTTTTAAAAGTTTCCTCTGCCCTAAGGTTGCCTGGAAGAGATCGCTATATAAGCGTTAAGGCCACCTGCTGTGCCATATCCATTAAGGTGAGTGTTTTTGTGTTTTTCTTTTAATGGTGTACAACAAAGTATATTTTACTTTAACTTTACTTTTACGCCATAAATATTTTTTTTTTTTTTTACGGCATAGGGCTTCTTATAGTTAAGTACTTACTTGACAACTTTTTGGCTGCTGGCCTTACTTTCAATTTCTTTTTCCCGCAACCTTGTAATTTTTGATCGTTCCTCCGACTGTAAGAAAATCGAACCGAGGTTATTTATATTCCACTACTAGTTAGCCCTTCATTGGAACAGTGAAAACTTCTTTAGCCGCGTTGAGCACTTTATGGTGGGGGGTAAACTTGTGGATTCGCGTCACCGACATGCTCGCGTTGTTACGAAGACAAAAGGTCTTAAAAATAAATATACTACATTCGTAATTAAACTTTAATGCCTTAGTTTTAAGGTTTTTTAGTTAATAATAATTCGTTTTCACTTCTATCGGCCCTATGACTGCCAATTTTTTTTTATCTACTACAAGTTAGCCCTTACCTGTGATCTCACCTGAAGGTAAGTAAAGATGCAGTCTAAGATGGTAGCAGGCTAACCTGTTAGGGGAATGGCAGTTATATTAAAACCCATCGGTTTCTATACAGTGTCGTAACCGGAACGCTAAATAGCTTGGTGGCAACTGGCATGTCTTAGCCGGTTGGTTGGCAGTTGGCACATCTTTGCCAGTTGGGTGGCAACTAGCCACGGCCGAAGCCTCCTACCAGACCAACCACTGGTGTTGGCAATGATATTAATTCAATATATCGGAGGTTTTAAAATGCATGAATTTTACAAGTATTTACCTTAGAATCTCTTTCTCTCTTCAATATAGATTTAGGCATGGGCTCATCAGATTTTCTTGTTTTCTGAAACAAAATCCATACTAATATTATAAATGCGAAAGTGTGTCTGTCTGTCTGCTACGCTTACACAGCCCACCCACACAACCGATTTTGATAAAATTTAGTATAGAAATAGGTTGGATACCGGGGAAGGACATAGACTTTTTATCCCGGAAAATTAAAGAGTTCCCGCGAGAATCAATAAAACTTAATCCACGCGGACGAAGTCGCGGGCACCATCTAGTTAAACAAAAAGGCGAATGAAAAATGTATTGAATAACACTTCACACTATACTAATATTATAAAGGCGAAAGTTTGTATGTTTGTTACTCTTTCACGCAAAAACTACTGGACGGATTTGGCTGAAATTTGGAATGTAGCTACTAGATACCCTGGATTACAATAGGCTAAGCAGCTTTTGCTGATGCGCCCTTAACAAATCTTGTGCTTTGTCTTTAAGTGCTTGTCCAGTCTGTTCTTGAACTGATTTACAGAGGTTGACATCACCACATCCTCGGGTAGTTTGTTTCACATATGCATTATCCCGGAAAATTCGAGAGTTCCCGCGGGAACCAAAAACCTCAATCCATGCGAACGAAGGCGCGGGCATCAGCTAGTTATGAAAAGTGAAGGATTGGTGAATGGAAAGAGATGGAAAAGTGAATAAAAGGCCAATTCGAACAGTTAAGAAGGTATACCTGTATTCTACCAAGTGACACATCATCTTCATGGGTCCTCTTGGTACCACGCAATATTCGGGGCGGACTGGGGGGCGGAGGACTGGGAACTCTTCTACGGAGTGTCCTGGGTTCGTGTTTGCCACTACTTCTTCCCACTTCTTTTTCTTTCTCTTTCTCAAATTCCTTTTTCGATATGAGCTGTGGAATATCATAATAATATCGTAAGATAAAATTCACAGATCCAAGTTAGTTATCCAAAAATTTCACTTTTTTTTACATTTCACTACAAGTTATCCCTTGATTACCATTAATCCCTTGAACCTAGAAAGCTAAAATTTTGCATTTATAATCTAGACAATGAGTAAGGCTGGACTTTTCGAATTTAGAACAACAGCAAGGCCACGGGCGGTCACTACCCACTATAGCCTATTAACGTCCCACCACTGGGCACAGGCCTCCACTCTCATAGGAGAGAGGGAATTAGAGCTTAGACCCACCACGCTGCTCCAATGTGGGTTGGCGGGCGTTAAAGACTATTATCATGTTAGTCATAATAACCAGGACACCATGAAACACCACCAACTAACTCCAGGCTAGTACTGAGCATTTCTAGTAAGAAAAACCCAATATTACACCTTATTTAAGCCCTTAATTATGGCCCGACCCGAGATTCGAACCCGGGACATGCTAAAGACTAGACAAATTTTACATACAATAACGATAACATTTCAAAGGCAACCAGCCATTGAAATTTTTTCTGTTATAGTTTTATAATTAATTGCTTGTTTAGACACTGTGATAGGTTGTATTTTTATAATAAACTAGATGATGCCCGCGACTTCGTCCGCGTGTATTTTGTTCCTGCGGGAACGTTTTTTCAGGAAAAAAGTATGTCTGGACTATAATCTATCTCTGTGCCAAATTTCACCCAGATCTGTTTAGCCATTTTGTGTGAGAGTTTGTATGAAATACATAGTTGTGATGTCATCAAAGTTCAGCACACATTTTTTCTTTTATCAATTGTTTAAAATGGTTATTAAACTTAAAAGTAGCAGAGGATGTGGATTTTAGGTATTTTAGACCTCCCTCTATTTAATAATCAGTAAGAAATAATTTATTTTTGACATCTAAGGCATCATCCCTATTAGTAACATAGACAGTGGACAGTGGTAGATTCATTTGACTATTCATAAGAACTTGTAAAAAGTCTATTTGAATAAAAATAATTTGATTTTGATTTTGATTTTTGAGTATGAATTTGGCAAACACTTACCTTAGACTTGGTCTCCCGACTGTCAGGCTCCTTTGTCTTGGCATTTTTGACAGGTGTCTTGCCTTTGGACCTTTGGATTGGCTCATTGGAGTCCTCGTCAACGAATATTGGTTCCGTGACACCGAGTATGCAGTCCCCTGCATCAGGCTGGAAAAAAAATATTGGGCATATACAATATCAAATCAACTTTAAGAGAATGCTTAAAGTATTCAAGTTTTTTTTTTGTCAACTACAAGTTAGCCATTGACTGCGATCTCACCTGATGGTAAGTGATGATGCAGTCTAAGATGGTAGCGGGCTAACCTGTTAGGGGTATGGCGGTTATACTAAACCCATATCCCTAATCGGTTTCTACACGGTATCGTACCGTTAGCGGCACGTCTTTGCCGGTAGGGTGGTAAGTAACCACGGCCGAAGCCTCCCACCATTCCAGACCAGAGCAAATTCAGATATAAATTCTCAAATTGACTCTGCCGGGAATCGAAACCGAGACCTCCCAAGACAGCGCTTAACACTGCGCCAGGGTCGTCAAAAATGAGAATGGTTTGGCCGTAGTCCACCATGCTTGAACGTGCCGTGAACAAACAACTTCATAATGTGTGATCTTACAGCGAGCGCCAAAGTCAAAGTATGTTTATTCATAATGGGGCATCGTCGCTGGTGTTGTTTACCTGTCAAACACCATATATTTTTACGCGATAGTTTCATTTTTTTAGATTAATTCATTTTAATGCCTAAATATTGTGCATTCCGTTTTCCTGCTGATGAGGAATGAGGAAGAGTATGTTACAAAGCCTTGCCCCAATAAAATTGGAAACCCAGTTCATCGGCTAGGTTATGTAGCGCTCACTTTAGACCTGCCGATTATTATGGCAAGAGCACATACACTGATTTTTTCTCAGATTCAATTAAAATAGGACGCCTAATTACCTCAATTATGTACGGAAATTAACTTGACAGCTACCAGGCACCAGCGAGGGTGGCGTCATCTGAGATTAGCTTTGCCTGCCCATTGGTTCCCAGTACACTTTCTGAATATCAAGTATTAAAAGTTGACTTGATGTTGCTAATGGGCATGATGACAGCAACCAAGAATCGATGAAATTATGAATTTATCTAATGAAATTGGATTAATGGAAATTGAAATAGTAGATTATTCACCACGGGGGTAATGCGATGTATTATGTCACGGGCGCCGGGATAAATCCCAAGCGAAACGAGGGATTTTAGAGTAACTCCCGAGCGTAGCGAGGGTGTTGCATCTAGAATCCTGAGAGTAGCGCGGGAATTAGGGGCGCCCAAGATTAATACAGCATTACCCCTACGGTGAATACTCTACTTTTCACACCTCGCGATACAACCACTTCTTTCAGCTAGCGTGGCCTACTCGATTTGACAAACAAATGTCGTCAGTGCGAATCTAGTGGGCCACGGCTTCGGTTTTCGAAAATCGAGTTGGCCGCGCCTGCTGAAAACACATTCTGTTTACCGAAATTAGACTTTATGTATATAGCAATAAGAATTATGAATAAAACCTCTTTGGAATGAATAGAATTTCCTTCAGATCTTGCTTCAGATGCGCGATGATTCTAAATTCAAATCACATTATAACCCTAGGGAATAATGGATTTCAGACTTCAGTACAACATTATAACCCTAGAGATTTAATGTCTTACTTTAACCTTAGATAACAGGCCATGTAATAAGGCGTTGTTGAGCGAGTGGTGTGAAAAACGTATTTATTTTTCTATTTCGAGTGAGATTGCTATTTATTTTGATAAAATAAAACTATAAAATACAGCAATCCGCCATATTGGATAAAACACCAAGAAAAACGTCGTCGACGTCACAATTGTTTGTTTTAGAGCTTTGACAATCACACTATTGTTTACTGCACACTGCACAGAGTACATTGGTAAGAACAATAGTGACGTCACAAACGACGCCATGACACCGCCGAACGTTTTGGCGTGTATAAAAATTTAAATTTCAAATGCCAATTTTATCTACCAAACCTTATTTTTCTGCTGAAATAAGATTTTTTTTCGAAACAGTAGATACTTCCGAACATAATTTGACCATTTTTCAAAATCAGTCATCATGCCTATTAACTACACAAGAAAACCGCATCACTGCTACAGGGTCCAAGGGAGCAGCAACAGCATCCTGAGTAGCATTGCATGGACTAAACCCCTTTTAGTTTTGAGGTACTAACATAGATTAAGGTTAAAATTGTTACGAACACCTTAGATCATGAGTAGGCCTGGTGGGAGGCATAGGTAGTGGTTAGCTACCACACAACCGGCAAAGATGTGCCTCCAAGTGATTTAGTGTTCCTGTACAATGCCGTGTAGAACCCGATTAGGGGTATGGGTTTAACTGTCATGCCCCTAACAGGTTAGCCTGCTAACATTTTAGACTGCATCACTTACCATCAGGTGAGCTCGCAGTTAAGGGCTAAGTTATAGTGGATAAAAAAAAAATGTGTTTGCCAGCTTCAGCACACAACTGGAGTTTACTATTTAACATCAGTGCTATCAGTACACATTTTTTAAATTCCACGTAAGATGGTGCAAACGTCTATTATTTGTAAGCACAAACGAATAAACTTTTACAGAGCACCATCTTTTGACATCATTGTGAAGTTCTGTTATAAATACTGAAGCTCATTAAAAATTAAATAATTTCGTTTCCTTATGATATTTATCTAATTTTAGTATTTGTTGTTCAAGTACCTACAGGATATAATTCAAATAATTGATCAAGTTTCAGGCTCAGCCTTTCAACTTTGGATGTTAGAAAATCTCCACTTAGAAAGCCCCCCCATTTCGTCAATTTTAGGGGAAAAATTAAAAAAACATATATTTTTGGATTCTATTCCTAATTATCTTTAATATCATATACTGCAACCATATGTAGCGCTATAAAAAATTATTTTACTTCGCATTCACTTCTATGAGAGCCACCCTGATATAAAGATTTTTATAACTTAAGCCATATTCGGCTGGAGGCCATTTACATATTATATTTAAATTTGAAGTAATTACGTTCAGTAATTCAGAAGTTATAAGGCTCTGACAGACGGACGGACGGATGGACAAGTGCAAATTCACCCAAGTAGACTCAGAGACCTTTGCTTCGCTCGGTCAAAAAGCATGCTTGATACATTTATTTATACAATTTATATTCATTAAAATAAATTACATAGTCATGGAAACATAAACAAGTGTTACCATGGAAACATAAATAACATATTGTAACATAACTGAGAAAGTGTCTTATATAAGTTACATCATTTGTTTACCTTTTCTGGAGAAAAGTTATATCAAGTGGGTTTTAATAATAACATTGATTTTTCACTATCATGTCTGCTACTTAGCTCAATAAACGTGTTTCGTAAATTATCGTATTATTTATACATAATAGAAAGTTTGATTTTACTCGCCATACATTTTCATACCCCGGACTTATATATGAAAATCAATTCTTAAGGAGTAAACACCAATAACAGAATTAGCCACAATCTAGACATACCGCGCCTCTAGGCAGCGTCTGCGGCGGCAGGCCGAGCCGTAGACGGGTCTGTTTGTTGGTCTGTCGGCTCATCTCCAGAAACTCATAGAAGTCGTTGACTTTGTCCAAGCACAGCTCACAGATGAGCGGGGGCATCTTGTCATCTTGATGCACCTGTAAATATACAAAATACTTTAAGGCGCCCAGTATTAAGGGACCTTTTGAATCAACACAGTGAAAATCTGTAAATCACCCACCACCACCACTACAGCCCATTAACATCCCACATCTGGGCACAGGCCTCCACTCTCATAGGAGAGAGGGAATTAGAGCTTAGACCCACCACACAGCTCAAATGCGCGTTGGCGGGCTTTGACGACTATTATCATGTAAGTGACAATAACCGGGACCGACGGCTTAAAGTGCTCTCCGAGGCACACAGAAACGCCATCAAGTTCCTAACTCCAGGCTAATACTGAGAATTTCTAGTAAGAAAAACCCAATACTTAATTATCCCAGGACCTCGTTGGCCGCAGTCAAACATGCTAACAACTAGACCAACGAGGCAGATAAACCTCTGTAATAAAAGGCTATTTTATTTAACTATTAATTACGCTATCACCAGGTTCTGCAAACAGTATGGGTTCCTTGAAATTATTTTTTAACGGTATAAGTTTCTGCTTAACTGTAATTGTTCCTAGAACTGTAAATACATGTTGATGACGCAGACAAGGTGGAGCACGCCTGCCTAGAATGATGCTTATGCCCTTTGCATTTCTTCTAAGCATCTATAGACGGTATACTGATAATCCATACTAATATGAAAAATGCGTAAGTGTGTATGCTACGCTTTAACGGCCCATCTTTTCAACCGATTTAGATAAAAATTTGGTACTGAGATAGGTCGAATCCCGGACACCGGAATGACACAGGCTACTTTTTATCCCGGAAAAATAAAGAGTTCCCGCGCGAATGAAAAAACGTAAATCCACGCGGAAAAAGTAGCAGGTATCATCTTGTACCAATATAAATAATCTTAGTGTGATAAATATAGTAATAAGGGTCTCTAAATCGTACGCTACTTTGTAAACCCCTAAAAGTGGAAATGAGGTTAAAGGGGCCAAGACGCTAAGAATGCTTCAAAATATTGTTTTTATGCTTGTTGCGAGTTGTATAAATGTATTTTCTTATAGTAACTATTTGTTTTAAGTATGTTACAAGGTATTTTAGATGTCTTTAAATTTGTTTACCTCAATTTGGACACATTCACGAATTTTATGCTTCAATTCTACTTCCCCGCTATCCAAATCCACGAAGTTTTGTATTATTGGCATTTTGTAGCCAGCACCAGCACCGCACAGACGACATGCTCGATAAATATCGTATATCGACTGTTTTTCTATTTTAGGATTGTTACAACCATCCATTTTCTCATTTCTTTCCGAAAATTTTATTCAACTCAATAAATTTAGCAAACAACGAATTGCCGCTTTGACGCCATTAATAATGTTGCCACTTGCCAGGGGAAAAAGAAAATGCGTTATTGCGTTGCGGTGCCACATTGTTGAAAAAACTTTTTGCCTCCAATTCGAATGGTAGTATGTTGCCAGATGAATGTTAGTACTTTACCTTGAGGACTTTTTATTTACTTATTCCCCAACATTTTCGGGTAATTTATCACTTTGTAATAATAATAATAATACCTATAAACGAGCATTTGTTAATTGTCACCGTAAGATTTTAAAAACTGTAAGATTGTAATCCGAAAAATAATCCGTTATATTGTAATCATTCGACACTGTCTGTCGACTGTCGAATGATTACAATATATTTGATTATTTTTCGGTAGATTGTAATCTGTTAGGTTTATTAACCCGATAGAACCTAAGTGCCCGGCCTGTGGCTGGGCACTACTTGATTGTTTATGTCGAACCCTAACCTAACCTACAAGAAAGAGACATGAAAACGTAAATATAATGAATATTTCAAAAATTGACACTTAAAACATTGAACGGTTCACAATCTTTCGACTGTTTACAATCTATCGAAAAAAAAAGCGTTAGATTACAATCTTACGGTTCTTACAATCTTACGGTGACATATATATATAATTTGAATCTCGGAAATGGCTGAAACGATTTTCATGAAATTTAATATGGAAGGTAAATTTCGCCATCATCTACAAGGTAACAATAGCTCAGGTGGGAAGTAGGTCGGTCCCGAATTCAGAAGACTCCGGTTCGAGTCCTGATGTCCCCTCCAGTCCGTTTATTTTAACCCTTTAAAAAAAAAATATAATGTAATATTTAAAATTTAAAAAATCCATACTGATATTATAAATGCGAAAGTGTGTCTGTCTGTCTGTCCGTCTGTCTGTCTGTCTGCTACGCTTTCGCGGCCCACCTGTTCAACCGATTTTGATGAAATTTGGTACAGGGATAGGTTGTATCCCGGGGAAGGACATAGGCTACTATCCCGGAAAATTAAGGAGTTCCTGCGGGAATCAAAAAAACTTATAGTACGGGACTAATAAACAATGACCCTAAAAAAAATGTAAAGCTGATTTTTGGCAAAAGTGTTCCTTGGGGTCTGAGAAGTACCTCTTAAAAATTCCCCCCCTTTCAAAATGAAAGGCTTTTAAATTAGCTATAAAATAATATTTAGTTTATTTTGATAAGAGTAATAGTTTTGGAGATATGCCTACCTATTGTGTAAGATAAAGAAAATAATATGCAAATACCGCGTACGTTGTTTTTAATTTTCGAAAAAAAAATAACAGAGTTAGGAAAAACTGATTGAAGCAGTAAGAAACACAGTTAAATTACCTACAAAATAGTATTTAGTTCATTTTGATAGCACTAATAATTTCGGAAATATACCTGTCATAGTTAACATGAAAGCAATATTTTTCAAAATTTTATGTTTTCTGTAATTTCTAGAAAACTATTAGAGCTAGGCAAAAAAAAACTCCCAGAGAAAAAAAAAACACCATTTAACCATTTATTAAAATAAAATAAATCGTTATTACGATAGGACTAATAATTTCGAATATATATCCATGTATAGTGAACAAAAAAAAAATTAAAAAATTGCTAGAATCCTATGTTATTTGCAATTTCCACAAAAACTATTAGTAGAAAGAATCCTCGGAAGATTAATTAATTTCACCAAATTACCCACAAAAAAGTCTTATGGTGAATTTAGATGGGACCAATAGTTCGAGAAATATGGCAACTTATATTCCAAGTTTTTGGTTTTTTTTCAACAACCGTGGTTATATTTTTGAATTTTCACAGAAACTAATAGAACTAGGAAAAAAAACATAAGAAGCAAAAATGAACTTCATTAAATTATCTTCAAAATAGTTTTTAGTTTATTTTGATAGAACTAATAGTTTTGGAAATATGGCTGCCTAACTGGAATAAAAAACTAAACCTTTGTAAAATCCGTAAATGTTTATTGTAATTTCAAGAAAAAGTATTAGAGTTAGGAAAAAAGCTGTCAGGGTTTAGTACAAAGATTATTAATTTACCTATAAAATAATGTTTAGTTTATTTTGATAGGACAAATAGTTTTCGAAATATACCTTGGTGTTGTGTAAAAACCGGTGGTAGTCATGTAGACTTACAATACAATACAATACAATATCTTTATTTTGCAGAAACATAAATTTACATAAGATGTTACAAAGTTATAGTCACATGTTTCGCCTAGCAGAAGGCATGCAAAATTTGTACATAAACACACAGTTACAATAATCATAGTTAGAATTTACAATTTACATTAAAATAATTAATTATAATATAAGCATTCAGTCAAATTATGTACCAACAGTCAACTAAGTCTAAAACTAGTGTCAAGAAAATTTCCAATTTGATCGGTTTATTATTTATCATCAAAGTACTCATTTATAGAATAATAGCATTTTTTTACAAGAAATTCCTTAAGTTTATGTTTTAACATGTGTATACTGAGAGATCTGTCTGCAAGCTCTCCTGGTAACTTATTATAAATTCTTGGTGCCATATTTATAACACTTTTCCCGAATTTCGCGGATGAGTGCTGAGTGAAGCAAATTTTGTTTTTTCTTCTTTCATTCTCAGAAAATTTAAACAGATTTTCATTCATCCTAATGAATACAACAACCTCATAGATGTAAAGACATGGACAGGGAAGTATTTTTAATTTTTGGAAATACGGCTTGCATGAATCAGTGGGTTGAAGGTGACAAATAGACCTAATACATCTCTTTTGGGATTTGAATGCTCTATCCCTGTTAGCCGAATTTCCCCAGAAAATAATACCATATCGTAATGTTGAGGTTACGTAGGCATTATATGCTACCATAACTGCATTTTGATTAACCACTTTAGAAAGCATGTATAGCGCAAAAGAAAATCGATTCAGTTTTAGACACACAATTATCTATTTGGGTTTCCCACGATAAGCAGTCATCAATGTGAAGACCTAAGAACTTAGTGTTACTTATTTCGTTTATTTCAGTTCCTGAATATTTTATGTCAAGTGGCGGTAGATTTCTCTTTCTATTTTTAAAAGTCATTATATTGGTCTTGTCTAGATTTATTAATAAATTGTTTGATGTCAGCCAACTAATTATATTCTTTATAGCATTGTTGATGTCATTTTCAAGTGCCATTTTATTCTTTCCACTAAAAATTACAGTACTATCGTCCGCAAATAAGACCATTTGATGATCAGTGCTCGTAGGAAAATCATTAATATACGTTATTAATAGCAAAGGACCTAATACACTACCTTGCGGTACACCGGTATCAATTTTTTTAGCATCAGAGAAATACCTCTCTGCTGTTTTATTGACCATATTTATGCGCGTTATTTCTGTTATTTGATATCTTTCACTAAGATACGATTTGACTAATGCTAGAGAATTACCGCGTACTCCATAAGCATACAGCTTGTTTTCTAGAATTTTATGATCAACATAGTCAAAAGCCTTTGTTAAGTCCATGAATAATGCACACACCAGTTCTTTTTTGTCCAAATGTACCATAACTTTTTTAACAAAATTATATATAGCCAAATTAATTGTTTTGTTCTTTCTAAACCCTATTTGCTCGTCAGTTATAATCCTGTTAAATTCCATGTAGTCATTTAGGTTTTTGTAGATATACTTTTCGAATATTTTGGAAAAAATCGGTATACGTGAAACTGGTCGATAGCAGTCTAAATCAAGCATATCTCCTTTTTTGAATAGAGGTTTAACAACCGATGTTTGCTTAGCATAATGTTGACTTAGCATAATACTACATAATAAATAGAAATTAACCCATAAATATAACATATTTTTATAACATCCCCTCCTCCCACATCCCCCCTCCCCCCTTCCACACCCCCTCCACCTCCCACAGCCCCCCACCCACCCTCCACAACCCCTTGCCTTCCATCACCCACAACCCCCTCCTTCTTCCCACAACCCCCTCCCCCCTCCCACAACCCCCCCGCCCCCCATTATTTACGAAGTGTGGTGTTGTTTTTTAGATAGATAGATAAAGATATCATGATTATTACTATTAGTTTATTGTATTATAGCATCGATGATTTTCAAATAAAATGTCATGCACATTTTCGATCGTAATATTTCCGAAAGTATTAAGTCTATTGGATCTTTTATTTCATTAAAAAGCATTTTGTAAACGATTTTATGAACTTTCATTTTATTCTTGTGGTTTATCCTAGCTCTTATACTTTTCGTGTAAATCACAAGAAAATTCAAAAAAAATTCAAAAAAACAAAAAATACGCAAAATAAGCCGGCATATTTCCAAAACTATTTGTTTTATCATAATGATTTAAATACCATTTGGTAGATTATTTAATTTAGAATATTTTCGCCATAGATGGTTTTTTTCTAGCACTAATATTTTTTGAGAAAATTACAAAAAACTGCGGTTGGGGGGAACGCCCGCGGCCTAGGGGGGGGGGGGGGGGGGGGGGGGGGTACTTCTCAGACCCCAAGGATCACCTGTGCCAAAAATCAGCTTTAAATTTTTTATTTTAGCTTGCATAAATAGCCTGAGCTATTAGTCCACGCGGACGAAGTCGCGAGCATCTTCTAGTAAAATATAATTTATTATTTACATATAATTTCCAAAAACACGATTTACCACAAAAAAAACGAGCGAAGCTCGGTCACTCAGATATTAATTCTAGTATTAGTAGTAGTAGTATTATTACATTTTCACGTCATATCAGACATTATTAATTAAACTTAGGTATTACTGGTAAATCACAATGATTAATCAAGGTACATAATGATCTTTCTTAAAGTGTTTGTAGATGCCCATTTTGCTCCACCAAATACGGAACGTACAATATCGGAAACTAATCTTATTCCTATATTTTTTTTTTTATCCACTACAAGTTAGTCCTTGACTGCGATCTCACCTGATGGTAAGTGATGATGCAGTCTAAGATGGTAGCGGGCTAACCTGTTAGGGGCATGGCAGTTATATTAAACCCATACCCCTATTCGGTTTCTACACGGCATCGTACCGGAACGCTAAATCGCTTGGCGGCACGTCTTTGCCGGCAGGGTGGTAACTAGCCACGGCCGAAGCCTCCCACCAGGCCAGACCAAGGAAAATTCAGAAATTATAAATTCCCAAATTGACCCCGCCGGGGATCGAACCCGGGACCCCCGCACTTTAAGGCAACAGGCGCCACGGAGGTCGTCAGATTTATACAGGTAGGTAGTGAAAGTGTACTTATATGTAGCTATAGTGAGATGCATAATACACGGACAAATATAATTTTTATTTGTTTTTTACAAAGTTTTATGATATTGGATTCTTTGTACCTTTCCTCGCTGTCTTGTCTTGTATTGGCTTCTGAGTTATGGGCTTGACAAGTATTTTCATGTTTTCATTTACTTGTTTTGCTGTTTGTGAGTCCATTTTATCAAATGCAGTTTTAATTTGTTTGATTAAGGTTTTAAACAAATTTAAAATATCGGCTCTGGAACCATCTTTCCATTCTTTAAATTTTCTTTTAAGTAGATCCCATTCTGTACTATTTGGTTTTACGATGTTTTTATCCAAAATGTCTATTAAATTATGGAATGCTGTAGTTTTAGCAGCTAACTTCTCATCGACCGGGTCCATTATAACAATGGGATGATTTTTATTACTTACCTATTGCATTTCTAAGTATAATGAACATTGCTCTATGTAAATGTGGAGGTGAAACTTCAATATTTTTCATAAAGTTTCGTAGATCCTTTTGAACGCTTTTATCCATTACTTTGGTAAAATCAGTAGTTTTCACGACTTCAGTTAGTGCATCTGAAGCTTGCTTGACTTTACTATCATTAACTTGTATTATTAAACCGATAATTTCTACTATAAAGTCACTGTATTCTTCCCTATTCCGACATACACCAAATTTTTTACAAGCATGTATTTCTTCTATAACTTTTTGTTCGTCAACATCGTGCTGAAAATTTTTAATAGGGTTATCTTTCAAATAATTTTCGCGATCCATAGATTCAGTTAATTGATGACCAAGCCTTTGCAATATCTTATTAGATGTATCAATTGTATTTAAAATAACCTTCTGATTTCCTAACATAGTTTTAATTTTATAATCTTTGTTTTGTGAAAGAAATTTTTTGAATTCATCAATGAAACTCTTTTTAACTGATTTGACTTTGCTCTTTATTCTGTCAAGTTGAGCTGTCCTCATAATATTGTCAAAAATTTTTAGATTTTCTTTAAAAATATGAAGGGTGAAATCGAAAATCTTTGGATCATCCTTTACTTTATGATCTCCATAAGTTATATTTTTCTGAAGGCGATGACGTTTCTTATTTTTATGAAATTTTTGAACATGTACCTTTTCAGTAGGCAGGAAACCTGATGTTACTCTTAAGTTCTTTTTCACTTTTGTTTTCAATTCTTTGGAATTAAAATTGTCATTTAACTGTACGTGAAATGTAAATTGAGTACGGTGATATTTTATTTTATTATGCCGATTCTTTGTTTCTGCACTTCCAACCATGAATTTTAGTCTTTTAAAATCATCCTTTTCTTTGCTTGTTTCAGAATCATGTATTTTATCAAATTTATGCTCTTGACTCTTTGTTCTGTATTTGTCGCCACTTTGATTTTGTAATGGCCTTCTCGTTTGATGCCATTCTTTTATTTTTAATTTATTATGCTTTTCATTTTCAAATTCTTTATCTTTTCTTAATAGTTTTGAGGTGTCAAAGAATTTCGATGAATAATTTGTTTTTACAATTGAGTCTTGATAAGACATTGGTGAAAGTTTATATTCATAATTCCATTTTGGGCCTAAATCTATTAGACCTTCAATTTCAATACCGATACCATCAGTGTGGAAAGAAAAGCCTGAAAAAACTGATTACATCATCATTTATAAGTTTATAATAAAAATAAATGACGAATTTACCTTTTTTTAAAAATTAATATAACTTTTTCTTAAGCCAATGACTTTCATATTTTTATGCATTTAGATTTTGAACATTTTAAAGAATGGTTTAATATTGTAATCTATCGCAGCTTTCCTATTCAGTAATCTTTCACTTTTGAACAATGAAAAAATATAAAATTAAATCTTACATAGTAGGTATGAAAATAATGCTAGGTATGAAGTCATTGTTGTACCCGCAAAATGAAAATAATAAAACTGCTTTATAAATTTTTTACGAGTGGCTATAATATTTTTTATCATCATAATAATTTTATCGATAGTAAATTGTTCTACAGTAGTATAGTTCTGTATAGTGAACATGTTTCTTTGCACGCAAAACGCCATGTGCGCGCACAATAAACAAAATACTCTATGGGGCACATAAACTAACTTCAATGTTGTGATAATTTAGGAACTTTAATATTTGAAAGGGCAACATCGATGATATGGATGATAGGTATGAGAGGTATGTAATCACCATAGAGTAAGCACGGTTAGGTTAGTATTATGCTGTGGTATTATGGACCTAATATACAATAGGACTGAGCTCTCCTTTCCAAAAAACCTGCCGAGAGAGATATGTTGAAGGGAGGAGTTTATCTCGTTCTAATAGGGTGACCAAACATTTTTTAACACACAGAAAAGTTCATTTTGGCAAATATAATTTGAGTTTGAGTATTTAAAGAATCAATGGGAAATAAAACAAAGCATGTGTGACTAACATTTATTTAATATTTTAACACAAAAATATCAGAAGTCTGGCGGGTAACTATGATTAATTGCTTCGTTTGGATATTCCATTTTGATCTAATCAGTAATCATTCTTACCAAATGTTGGCTAACTGAAGTCCCGAGCTCGCTTCGCTCGCTCTTGCATCCTAACAGATCCCACTATCGCTCCCCTCCGCCAAGGCACGCATTCTGGTGAATCTTGATGCCATAATTGCTTTGATTGTTATTCATCTTGTATTTGGATGTACTTACCAGTTACACAGACAAATAATGTACATTGACTAAATAAAATAGTTTTATGCAGTTTCTGCCGTAGGCCTATCTTACTACCAAGGTTTCTTAATGCATTACATTTTGCATGATGAAACATTCTTAAATTTAAATACAAATCAGCTAATGCTTTTACTAATTGCATTTCATGTGGCTCTTCATCTATTATGCATTGCATAGGATGCGGTGGATTAATAAGATGATTTACTCTCATGTAAAAAAATTGTTTTAAGCGCATCAAAATTTTATATTTACTGGTGGCACGGAATGAACCACAACTTAAGTCCGATATGAACAATTGGCTATTTGACTGTTTTCAGAAATTACTTAAAAATGTACCTACGTGGGTTCATTTTATACCACTTACAATTATCTTTTTCTCAAAAAAGCGTTATTTATTAGAAAAAAAAACATTTTTAATACATAAATTTTAAATTCGCGCGAAAACAGCCGGTCACGTGACATTTGCTAGCTCTGACGTCATAGCTCAAAATAAAATAAATCTTACTACGACGCACCGAGCTAAAAGTGATTTTGAGTGGAAAGTTTACAGCTTTTTGATGCAATTGTGAAAATTACAAGCTACAAGACATGTGTAGAAATACTATAAACAATAATTAATTCGTATCCTGACAAATTGTATAAACACATTCCTATATACAATATTACCTATGTCTTTAATATTACTTAGTGAAGACCACTTTGATGTTAGTGTTATAAAGAAATCAACTAAAAACTCTGATCTAGCAAAAATGAATTAAACCTAACCTAACATTTTCTTCATAAAATAGGTATGACATAAAATTAACATATATTATATTTAAACACGAGACCTTTTACTTTGTGTATTTCGGCAATTACATGTAAGATTTTAAATTAGGAAACTCGGCAGAGCAAAAGTTTACACGCAAATAAATTTGCCACCACAAATGAATCGACTTTAGGCAGATTTTCACTATCAGCTGTATAGCATTCCATTCCTCTCACAATCACAAATCGAAATATATTAAACTAGCGGCACGCTATGATGGCCGGTTTGACGTTTGTCCGCTTAATTGATAACGAGTTCCGTATTAATTGATAACGACTTTGAAGGAAATAATTGTATTACTTTATTGACGATAGTGATGTGCAGAGATTCATAAATTTTATCGAATGTAGTTTTAGGTTTAGGACTCAAAATTTATTTATCAAACCGGGTGTCAAACCGGCCATCATAGCGTGCCGCTAGTGTAGTGTTAATTTTCTCAACAATACGCAAACATTTAGTACACACGACGTTTTTTTTGAAATGTGACGTCACAGGGCGCTCTATCATGACCGCCCGCGTTTCTCTTCTTGTAATCCACACATAAAAAATCTCAAATTTGTTTTGCAAAAATAAAATATTTACAATTTATTTTAATGCAAAACACACATTGGTGCCAATTCAGACTGCATTTCTCTAAAGTTAGAATCGCTTAAATAAGACTTAGAGACGTATGCTATTCTGACAAACACCTATTTGACAGGTCTAACCTAAAATTAAATCTGACAGCTCTAACTATTCAATTTAGCGATGATTTAGCGAAATGCTATTCTAATCGACATTCTAAACGTCAAAATTAAGAAACGTCAAACTAAAAATAGATAATTATCTCTAATTTTAGACAGGACCTCGGAAGGTGGCCGCTAAGTCTAGAGAAGCAAAATAAACACGAATTTTCACAAAAAGTTATTTCTTTTGATAGTTCAAGTGCAATTTCTATGCATGATTAGGTGCATTTGGATCGACTTTAGTGTTTAATGTTACAACAAATGGAAAAATAGAGTGCTGTGGTAGGTCTAACTATGAATACAGAGAAAACTAAATTGATGACAAATGGAGACCAAATTACTATAAAAGTTAATAACAAAGCAATAGAATATGTTGAAGAAGATGACTAAAGAAGTTAACCAAAGAATAATTCACATGAAACGATACCTACTGGTCTTTAAAGGAAATTATGAAAAGTAAAGAACTTCCAGTAAGTGCAAATCAAAAAGTATTTGATACATGCATCCGTATAGAACTTACGGATGCCAAACTTGGTCACTTACCAAAGCAAACGCACTGAAACTAGAAACTTGTCAAAATAGTATGGAGAGAAATATGATAAACATATAAAAGAAAGACAGAATAAACCTAAAAACTATAAAAAAACGCAGCAAAGTGAAGGATGTAACAGAGCATATAAGAAGGCTATAATGGCTTTGGACTGGAGTCATGATGAAAGATAGTGGTGGAATATTGACTAAGGAAGTGACCGAGTGGTATCCTAGGGGTGGGAAAAGGTGTAAAGGAAGACAAAGGAAAAGATGGGAGGATGATTAAGAGTGGTGGCTTGTGCTACATGGCACAGAACAACATAGGAGAGGAAGATCTGGAAGGCTCTGGAGCAGGTCTATGACACAGGACAAGGTGATGTTCACTAAAAAAAATTAAAAAAGAAAAACAACATATTTGTAAAAATATTTATTCAGCAATGAAGGCTATGATTATAAGTGTTTAAAATTATAACAGCTATTAAAATGGAAGAATACGTTGTTGCAGCTCTGGTTATTATCAAGAGAAAGGTAAATTTTGTAATCTGAGTTAGTACCTAGTATTCATAGGGTAAATATAATAATATGCAATAATATATAATAAGTAAAATATGCAAATTGTGACCAGACGGACATAGTTGCACCATAATATGGGTTGCTTTCCTACCGTTGAGGTACGCACACCCAATGGTCAGTAGCTCTGGAGTTTCATAAGAAAACCAAGATAAGCTAGGGAAGACGCCATACAGAGAGCCAGCTCATGCCGTTTGCCTTTTTTGTGGTAGGTATTAGGTAGTTGGAACCCATAGAGCAGAAAATAATACAAATCATAAGCTAATTCCTTTGTATTAGGTACTCAGCTATACAACATTACTTTAGTAAAGGTTAGGCAGAAGATAAATTTTTAAAATTATTTAGGTTGCTTTAACCCACTGCAACATAATATTATAAAATATGTTAATTTAGTAGGTATATTTCAGTATGTAGCACATAGTTTTTCAGTTATATCTAAAGAACAAGTGCAAATTCTCTCAAGTAACCTTGGAGACTGCTTCGCTCGGTCAAATATGCATGTTTTCACTAAACTGACAAAATATACAAGTTGCAGTTTTTTCAAGTAACTTTTACCTTCCATAGAATAACAAATACAAAAATTCAGTGCATTTTGCAGATGGTGCTGATGAAAACTATTAATTCAAGATGACTAAAATTTGAACTGACATGTATTCAATCTCAAACTCCACAATACAGCTGCAAGGGCTTTGCTGAGACTGCAGAAACATAATTACACATCATCTGTTACTCCCATGCTGTGCAAATGCATGCTAATACGTTGTTGCAGCTCTGGTTGTTCCGAGAGAAAGGTAATTTTGTAATATTCATAATCTTAGGTAGAACTCTTAAGGTTAATAACATAATGCAGATTGTGACAGACATAGCTATACCATAAGGGTTGCTTTCCTACTGTTTAGGTACGCAAACCCAATGGTCTGTAGCTCTGTAGTAGAAACTAGAGAAGACATCATACAGGGAATCAGCTCATGCGGTTTGGTTCTTCTGTGGTAGGTCTAATACCGGATACTATGGAACCCATACAATAAAAGAATACAATCATAAGCTGATTCTATTTTGTATTAGGTACTTAGCTATACTTATATCTACCCAGTCCTATACCTAAGTGGTAGATGTACCTAACTTGTTTAGGAATATCTACCACTTTGGTATGGGTTAGACAGAAGAGTAATTTTTAAAATTATTTAGATTGCCTAAATCAGGACCCCACCCACTGCAACATAATGCTATGTATAAATTACTTAGAATATTGTAAAAAATGTTAATTAAGCAGGTATATTTAAGTATGCAGTCAATAGGATTTCAGTTATATCTACATAACAAGTGCAAATTCACTCAAGTAGACTTGGAGACTTAGCTTCATTGGTCAAATATGCATGTTATCACTGAACTGACAAAATAAACAAGTTGAAGTGTTTTCAAGTAACCCTTTCCTTCCATACAATACCAAATACAAAAATTCTGTGTACTTTGCAGCTATAGTGCTGATGAAAACCAATTAATTCATGGGGCAAATTAATCCAAGACTAACGGACAAGTTTTGGTTGAACAGACATGACATATTCAATCTCAAGCTCCAGAACAGCTGGAGAGGCTCTGCTGAGGCGGCAAAAACACATAATTTACACATCATCTATTACTAGTGCCCTGCGCTAATGCACAAACATAGCCTTCACATAGTCTATCCAATAAGGCTAATAAGGATGTCCCGGCATAGAAGCTGCTACTGTTCTTGGCTGTAAGTGGTATTGGATCAAAGGCCTTGCATAGCTGTCTCTCCAAGAAGAAGAGAAAAATATGTGGATTTCCTTGCATAAGCAAGAATAATTAGACAAGGATTTATTGATAGATACTTTAAATAATAAAAAGAAAATTAATTAAAATTTTATTTTTGTGTTATTCTTTTACAACAAGGTACCCAAATAAAATTGAATAAATTTCAATACATAATTAACATTAGATACATAACAATGTTATGTATACATAGTTCTTTCATTTCAAATCAACATATTGGTATAATAAGATGATGCTTGTGAGCCCTTGGAAACTGATGCTTCAAGATAAAAAGTAATAATATTACATTTCCAGGATGTAAGCCTACCTACCTATGTACTCAATTTGATCAAAATTGGTTAATTCGATGGTCCAATCATACAGAGACATGTGAGATCCATAGAGTGTACTTTGACTTGGCTCAGACTTTACTAAGAGTTAAAAAGAGGTGGATTTATGGGAGTAACATAAATGTATCTCGTTTTAACTGTGTCTTAAGTCTGAGCAAAGTCAGAGTTCGCTCTATAGATCTCACATATAAAGGTACATCCTCTAAAACCTAAACATCAACTATAATATAGCTATTCCATGTAAAATCATCTATACTATAATATATTATAAATGCGAAAGTTTGGATGGATGGATGTTTGTTACTCAATCACGCCCAAACGGCTGAACAGATTTGGGTGAAATTTGGCACAGAGATAGATTATAGTGTGCAATAACACATAGGCTACTTTTTATCCCGGAAAATTAAGGAGTTCTTGCAGCAGGAACCAAAAACCTCAATCCATGCGGACATTGTCGCGGGCTTCAGCTAGTTATTTATAATTATTGTAACAGTGCCTGGGGTCTAGGTAGACTTGACTTCAAGCACTTCGTTGTACATTCTCTGTGCAACCTGATCAGATAGGTTATGCAGAGTTTATTGTACCTAATAACGGTTCAAATAAAACTAATATGATTCTAAGCCACACAGGTTGTTTATTATCAATAAGTCTTGCACTGATAAAAGGTTCTTAAACTGTATTTGAGACACTAGATGCTAAAAGAGACAGATTCGCGCATATTGTAGGTTAGGTTAGTTACTCTATTTCAGTAAATCTACTTTTATGTTCGCGACAATTAATCCGACTGTCCTAGACTTGAAGAGATTCAGGCATCAATTAGGATATTATACGGTAGGTACATGGTTCACAAACACTGGACTTCACGTTTTATTTCGGAAACGGAACGGAAGATATGCGAACGCCGGTTATCCAACTCCCTAGATGTCTGTCGTTGCAGCAGCGATAATTTCCGATGCAGTACCAATTGCTTCCTTTAATAGCCTTTTACTTTCATAGGCTTGCCACCAATTTATTCACAGGGTAACCGAGGACGTCAGAGACTTGTTGTTTTACGCTCTTTGTCCATAGGTTTTAACTTAATTTTTAGGATGGAATTTTACTACTAGAAGACATATTTGCTTTTAATTCTCTCTTTTACTGGCTTTATTCAAAGATATTTGTGCTCGCTAATATTTGGAAACTCGAAAATGGAAATGAAAATAAGATATGAAAACAAACAACAGAGACAATACAACTTATGTACCAAAGACAACAGTCCACGATCGACAAGTGACAACTGATAGCCACAGATGAATTAACATAGAGGTAGTATGTAGTAGCATCATAGAACTAGGAATCTGCTTAAGTAGCATTGCCAAAATGTATCTTTATGGCAGTTTATTACGTTGTTGGTGCAAGGAACATCAAATTGATTAATATAAAATAAATTTTATTTATATAAAAAGTCATTTAATTCGATTTTAGTCGCAAAAATTATTATTACGATTATTGTGCAAAAAACAAAGACAAATTGTGCAATTTTTGTTTCTGTATATGGTAACACTCGCAATTCAACTTAGACTTCAGCTTTAGAGAGAGTTTTAGTGATTTTAAATTTAGATGGAGGCTTATACAGAATAGCTTATGGAGATAGAGAAACCAAATAAGAGAGTTTAAAATTTAGTTTAGTTTAGCGATGTGACATTTGTGAATCGGTACCATTGTATAATTATTGTTAGACAAGCTACCAAATCTAACATATTTTATATTTTATAGTTACAGCTGTCAAGTAGCCAATTCAGCACACTTAATTACCTCAAAGGCAAATCGAGATGCATATTTCAAACCACCCCTATCAATAAAGGCGGTGAAGGACGAAAAATTTGTAACGTCAATAACATATGAATGATCTGAATGCTGTTTAGAAGTTATAAGTATACTAGAGGTTGCCCGCGACTTCGTCCGCGTAAAATTATTGATTTCCTATGAGATTATGTAATTTTCCCGCTGCAAACTGCATAAGTATAGAGGCTTTATATATAGCTTATGCAGGTTTTATTGCTGATTTTCATGTCTATACTTCAAAGTCATAAAATTTGTATGTAACCTTTCACCCCCATTTCACCCCTTTTGGGGTGGATGTTCGTAAAATTGCTTATACAGGTTATTATTATTTAAAGCTAATAACCTAAATCCCGATTTTCAAGTCTCTAACTTCAGAAACATAGGACTTTCATACAAACTTACAACCCCCATTTTACCCTCTGTGGGGTAGATTTTCATAAAATTGCTTATGCAGTTTATTATAACTTAAAACTAGTAACCTAAATCCCGATTTTCAAGTCTCTTACAGCAAAAAATTGGAACCCTTATGCAAGCTTCCAACTCCAATTTCACCCCTATTGGGGTACATTTTCGTAAAATTGCTCATACAGGTTTTTATTATTTATAACTAATAACTTAATTACCAATTTTCATGCGTCTTCAACAACAAAGGACTTTCATACAAACTTCCAACCCTCATTTCAACCCCTTAGGGGTGGATTTTCTCAAAACCCGTTCTTAGCTGGCGTCTACACCGTAGAAAGAATCTACCTTCCAAATTTCAAGTCTGTAGATAGATTGTGACAATGTTTGCATGAAATTTTATTAAATAATTTATTAGCACAATGACCGGTTATATAATAGAGGATGTTCATTTTGTAGTCTGACATACTTATTGACTTTAACCATATAATTAATTAAGGCATCTTCTTGTTTCTTCAATCAGATCCTATCAGTCTCCTCGCTTGCAATAAATAAGCCATTGATGTAGAATTTTAGTACCCATTCTATTTCGATGCACTAAACAGTCTGATCCATCTAAGAATGATCAAGTCCCACATTACAAAGTCTTCTCAAAAAGAGGTAATTCTGTATCTGATTGTAACTATAAGACTTTTGTTGCCCCTACAAATGAGTCCAATGTGTGATGTGAGAGTTCTAAAATAAGTACAAATCCTACTGAACCTGATTGTAACAACAAGACTGTTGTACCTACAAACGAGCAAGTCCTATGTGAGGCTATAAGTAATGAAAATACTGAACCTGGTTTATTAGAGCCAACTGCGACTCGACTGAGCCCTATTCCATCTTATTCCATGCCTTCTGATATTGCTGCTTTACAGAGCACTCCGGTACATGTAAAATCACGTTCTAGACGTCATAAGACACGTGTTAAGTCAGATTTAGTTCCCAGAGTTCGGTTAGGTGAAAATGAGACCTCTCGTAAGCAAAAGCTATGTGTGGGAAATCAAATGTTAAAAAACCGGGCAAGTGCGAGTCGGACTCGCGCACGAAGGGTTCCGTACCATTATTAATAAATAATTACCTTTGTTAATGAACCGCAAGACAAACTTTGTTTGTAGAGGTTTATTGTTAATATCAAAAAAACTATGCTAGTTAGAGCATTGGCTATAGTTTTCCTGTAAAATATACGTAAATTCCTATTGACCATACATATTTCAAATTTTTCGATTGGTAAACTCCGGAGATAAGGGGGGGGGAACGGTATTTTTTTAGACATTTTCCCCGATAAATCAAAAACTATCATAACTAAAAATAATTAAAAATCTGTTTTAGAATGTACAAAGTACCTAAACCCTTTCATATGATACCCCACACAGTACAGTTATCTCACTTTTAAATTTCAACCCTCAGATTTTCCCCCCTTTTTAAATAAGAACAAATATAATTTCCAATTTTTTTTAATTCCAGTGTCTTTGGGCCACTAATATACACAACTATTCCAAATTTCATGTCGATAGCTTCGGTAGTTACTGAAATAATCGAGTGTGACGGACGGACAGACGGACAGACGGACAGACGGACAGACAGACGGAGAAAGTCGCACCATAAGGGTTCCATTTTACCATTTTGGTACGGAACCCTAAAAATGAAGTTGAGGAATATGACTCTGAGATATAATAAATTAAAATCAAAGTCACTCTCATGGTCTTCTA
Source organism: Erebia epiphron (assembly GCA_963932025.1). Taxonomy (NCBI): domain Eukaryota; kingdom Metazoa; phylum Arthropoda; class Insecta; order Lepidoptera; family Nymphalidae; genus Erebia; species Erebia epiphron. Next base: position 3,543,033 of record OZ009949.1, on the reverse strand, counting down.
AAGTAAAACTGTTCATTTAAAAGTATCCTCTTCTGAGTAATTTTGGAAAAATATTATTGGACTCACAATTAAGATTAACTGGTGTAAAAGTAAAAGGTTCGAGATACACAGATGATGAAAAAGTTTTTGCAGTTTCTTCATATAAATTGAGTCCAAAATGTTATAGATTCTTACAAAAACACGGGTTACAGTTACCAAGTAAAACTACTATAGGCTCTATGTTAAGTGACATCCCATTGAGACCAGGTATTAATGAATTTATATTTCAACACTTGGCAGATGCAGCTAAGAACCAAAATTCAATGGGGTTGCAGTGTGTATTGATGTTTGATGAAATGGCAATTAATAAAAATTTGTTTTTTAATTTTCATACTGGGATCATTGAAGGTTTTGAAGATCTAGGAGGTGGTGAACGCACTAGTAATGTTGCTGACAAAGCTTTAGTTTTTATGTTGCCTGGTATTTTTTCATCTTGGAAAATACCAATAGCTTTTTATTTTGTTCGTGATGGAGTAAAAACTTTAAAATTGAAAAATATCTTAAAAGAGATAATTGTAGCAATGTTTAAAACAGGATTTATATTGAGATGTACAGTATCAGATCAAGGCTCGGCCAATGTTGCTGCAATAAATTCATTAATAGCTGACACACGGGAAGAAATACTTCGTAATGGCAACGGAGATCCAAATATCTTTCATTATACGATTAACAAGAAATATAAGTTATACCATATGTATGATGTTCCACATCTACTCAAATGTTTTCGCAATAATTTCCAGAAAAAACCCCTGCTGATTGGAACTAAGCGTGCTGAGTGGAAGTTCATTGTGGACCTGTATGCTTCAGATGGCGCAAGGGGCCGTGCAAGAACTACCAAATGACAGACAAACATATTAATCCAAGTTCTTATGACAAGATGAAGGCAAGTATATTTAAAATCCATACTAATATTATAAATCTGCTTTCACGGGTCATCTGTTTAACTGATTTTGATGAAATTTGGTACATAGGTAGGTTGTCCTGGGGCAAGACATTGGCTACTTTTTATCCCTGAAAATGAAAGAATTCCCACAGTTCGAATGAAAAACATTAATCCACGTGGATATGATCTAATATAATAATAAATCCAGTATAATATAATTAATAGAATTTTTCAATGTTGCTGCATCAAATCCATACTAATATTATTAATGCGAAAGTGTGTCTGTCTGTCTGTCTGCCTGCTACGCTTTCACGGCCCATCTGTTCAACCGATTTTGATGAAATTTGGTACAGGGATAGGTTATATCCCGGGGAAGGACATAGGCTACTTGAAAAAACTTGGTCCACGCAGAAGAAGTCGCGGGAATCGTCTAGTTAATAATAAATTGAATATTAGTTGTGTACCATGTGGGCCAAGCGTAGGTCTAACAAACCTAGACTTCACAAACCTTTGTTATGGAGAACCTGTAGGCATGCATAAAACAAAACTCTGAAAAGTTAGATGTGGGGATCAAATCCCAGACCCCGACTAGTAGGCTGAAGTAGGCTATCGCTGCTTTCAATATTGATATTTCTGCTTTTTTTTTCAATTTTAATCAAATTGCAACTTTCTACTTTACAGGTCAAATTAGCTGCGCAAGTCTTCAGCAGAACGGTGTCCACTGCCTTGACGATGAAGATGACGGCATATGAAGATCTGCAAATAGTTCATAATTATTGTGTTCCAGATATTAACATTGATAATGGCTTTTTCACAGCAGAGGTTATCTTATTCATAAACGATTTGTTCGACAGCTTGAACTGTTCTGGCCATACTAGAAGTGAATTATGTAATTCTTTGTCCTTAAATTCAACTCATTTAGAGTTTTGGAATAACGCATTGAAGAAATTACAATCAATGAAATTTGACGCTACAGACTCTAGAGAAAGTAACCCGATCTCGTTACGAAATTTCATTCATGATATAAAAACTGTTAAGCATCTTTGGGCAGATTTAATAAAAATTCTAGGTGTTAAATTCTTAAGTCTGAACCAGGATCCTCTGGATTTTTTTTTCTCTCAAATAAGAGGTCAGGGTGGTGCTAGCACACATCCTGATTCCTGACTGTCATAATTTTGTTTCATTGTTCAAAACATTGTTAATCAATAATATAACGACTGGACAATCTTTGTATGCAATTGCACCGCCGATAATGATAAGATGCTGGGTACTTTTAGTCGTTTAATTAATAGACCAAAATTAGACATTCAGTATAACAACTTTACTTCTGATGTTGTAAAGTTGTTATACTTTTTGTGAAAATTTTAATTTCATTGAAAATTGTATTCCTTCAGAAAACGTTTTCCAAACTCAAGCTGTCTTATATTGCTGGTGCAATTTGCAAACATTTATTTCCAAAGCTTAATTGTGGTGATTTTCAGAATTGTAAAAGTACACTATTGTCCAATGAAATTGAACCATTTCATTCTTTGATAGTGTCGCGAAGTGCATATTATATGCGATCGCGAAATACTCAGATCTTTGGTAAGAGAAATTAGCATCTATGATCTATCGTAGTAATTTATCAGTTATCTATGACATACCCGGAAATCAGTCAATAGATTATGAATTCTATATTTTAAAACCTTGATAAATGAATATCGGCGTTGCATAGCAACTCGTTGATTTTTTGGTCTCCAAGAATGTAATGGAACCGTAATCCTTGCTCTTCATGGAAATGGTGTTATCACGAAGCGTTGATCGAAAGTTGGTGAAATCGAAAGCTAAGTACCTAGGCAGTTTTCTTAATATATAGTATTTCGAGAATCAGTTATATTGATTCGTGATTTATGAGCGCTCATGAGTTACTTGGGGAAATGAAGGTCGTTATCGACAATGTGTTAACTATAAAGGTCGTTATCGACAATGTGTGGATTATTACTGGTCGTTATCGACAATTAGGCAGAAATCACTGGTCGTTATCGACACTTAGGCAGAAATTACTGGTCGTTATCGACAATTAGGCAGAATACTAACACATCTATAACTGAGATGATTATTACTGGTCGTTATCGACAATTAGGCAGAATACTAACACATCTATAACTGGGATTATTATTACTGGTCGTTATCGACAAGTAGGCAGAACTCTTACACATCTTTAACTATGTCTAACAGAAGTTTATATTAGGTCTTAGGGCATCACGAACGGTGATGTCATAGTCAATGTGAATGTACAGGTCTCCGAGATGACGCACACCACGATGAGAGAGAGAGCGACAGGACACAAAGGCGAGATATAGTAATACGAGGCGGCCAGCGCCCGTAGACTTGTGTACAGGTATGACTCCATCGAGTATATAGATCATTTCGGTGACATTCTGTTCCATTGAACATCCCTATATATCGGTAATAAAGTTGTCCGTTTGTATTTATATTATTGACGTGGACATATTCGAAGAAATAAAGCAGATAAGTAATGGAATAGAATGGCTTGCCGACAGATAGAATTGAAAGAATCTTCTTATTACTCAAGTAATAAGAAGTTATATTACCCATCCAATAATCTCTTGTCTCTGGTTTGGCATTGTATATTATATACTAATTGAACAAACATTGCCAAAAATTTGTAAAGTTTTCATTTACACGGATTTAATCAATAAATTTGAATGTTTATATACATCTTTTTTAACATGCCATGAGCATAAATCAGATTTTTTGAAAGCCTTTTGGCTATTTGTGATTAGAATGCAAGTTAGACAATGGTGTATTAACTTCAATAGAAGAATGCACAATGTAGATTCTAGACAAAAAGGAATGGAAATGGAAGATATGCTAAGGACAAAAGTAACTAAGGGCGCTAGCTAGAGAACTGCACGACGCCAAAGTCATTGATATCCTTATACTATTTAAGTGTGTTTGTATGTTTGTCAATTTACTGTTTTGGAATTGTCCGCGTGGATTAAGGTTTTTAGAATCCCGTGGGAACTCCTTAAACAAGCCTACCTATGTCCTTCTTTAGCGTACAAACTATCCTTATGCCTAATTTCATAAAAATCGGTTGAATAGGGCCGTGAAAGCGTAGCAGACCGACAGACAGACAGACAGACAGACACACTTTCGCATTTATAATATTAATATCGATTACTATCTTTAGCTGTCAACGTTGCCGTTTCCATTCTCAATATAAGTGTTGAAATAATATTTCTTGTTGATCAAGTTGCTCTACTGTAGAAACCAAGTTTTTTATAAAACTGTTTGATGTAAATTTTGCATGCTTAAAGTATTTATGCACATATTATTGATTTGGACAATTTTTTTATGATATAGGTAGTTGGTTGCTACAGATTTTATGTGAAATTCTTCTATTGTTATTGTTTTTAACTTTCTAATAATTAGCTTGCAATGTTGTAGTATCACATTTTTATCATAACTGAAACAGGTCTGTAATTTATTTTATTGTAGGTAATTGATTGTACATAGTAGATTGTATTTGAGGTAATGGTTTCAACAATTTTCATGTTCTTAATTTTGTTGGTTTCTGTGCTAGAAAGCAAAGCTCCTGAACCGCTTAGATGTTTTTTTTTTTGTGCATTGCATAGGTAATTCCGCGCTTCAAATGTATACCAGAGGTGGTGCATTAAATATCTTACTAATATTATAAATGCGAAAGTTTGGATGGATGTATGGATGGATATATGGATGGATGGATGGATGTATGTTTAGGGGTGAATTTTCTCAAAACCCTTTCTTAGCTGGCGTCTACACCATAGAAGGAATCTACCTTCCAAATTTCAAGTCTGTACGCTTTATAGTTCCTGAGATATCGTGATTAGTCAGTGAGTGAGTGAGTGGTATTTCGCTTTTATATAAAGATTATTGTTGAAGTGAAACTTCTATATAATCTTTGCGATTTGTAAATTCGATGAAACGAAAAAGCGACACTAAAAAGAGACGAACATATTCATTATGGGATTTAGCTTGCGAGAGAATGTGATTTTGATGCTCTGATAGGCAACTTTTATGAAGTTTCACTTCTGCCGTGTGAATTGTACACATACGGTTTTTTTAATGAGGAGTGGCTATGTATTTTGTCATAAAAATTTAAAAAATAAGTAGACTGCTTTCCGAACCGGTGGTAAATTATTGAAATAAAATTCTTATTATTATAAATATCCCGATTTTGTTTTATTTTTCCATTAAATCTATTTCTAAGGCTACCAGTAAATATAAAAACCGGTAATTAGCAAAAATCGGTAAAAAAACCGGTACGTATCGATTAAAATATTGCTGTCAAAATTATACCGTTTTTCTAAATTATCGATTCGAACCCAGAGCTGCACCAGAAAAAATTTGTTACTACATCCGTTTCCGATCTCCCACCACTCTAGATTTGTTCTATATGTACATAGTATTAGAAAGAGGTCACGTCGGGGAGACGCATTATATAATGAGAGAAAGCGAGACACAAGATAAATTAACAATGGTCAAAATTATATATATTCCTTGCCTCCCCCAACGTCTGCGCTTCATTTTAGTAAGCTATCTTTAATCTATGGACTTGACCGTCTTCTTTTTTTTCTGGTCGGTGGTGACTTGTATGCCACACCTAATTGTATATTAGACATATATACATTACATACATTTATACATTCTTCTCTATGTATATTAGGTCCATGGTTAGTATAGATTATCTATGGTTTCAATTCCAAACTGTCATTTTTGCGTCATTTTGTTTCGTTTTGGTTTCGTTTCTTCGGAAGGTAGAGATAAGGAGTAACATCTCTTAAGGGAGAAAAGTTGAAAAAGTGTCCAGTGGTCTGTGGTTTGTATAAGTTAGTATAGATAATCTATGGTCTCAATTCCAAACCACAGACATAATAAAGAAAAGCAGACAACATCACACCTACATAGACAAGTGTATAGGAATCTGTGTCCTTTTCCCTTCAAGCAAAAATGTCAATGTTCCTATTTTTTTATTTTATTTGTTGCAACACTGTGCAACACCAACGCACACATTGACAAAAATTCAATGCGTGGCAGTTGACATCTAAGAGATATTATGGCGTTTGTTTACATTGTGTTGTCATAAATTGTTTGTGAAATTTGGAGGTTTTGTAGCCAATATTTATTGAAATAAAATGGTGAAGTGTTGTGTCTCCTTGTGTAACAACGCTTCGTACAGGAAAACCCCAGAAATAACGTTCCATCGGTTAGTAAATTTCATGATATCATGTAGTTTAGCTTTGAGTTTTTTCGTTTATCGCATCATATCAAGGATAAGTTATCTAATATTTATAGTTGTTAAGACGAATATATCATTATATGTATAGTTGTTATGTAGCCATGCTAATATTATAACTATAATGTTATGGTTTTCTGTAGAAATACATGTTTTATGTTGAATAATCTTTTTGTTGACATTTCGAGAACTTGAAAAAATTACAGGGCCGGACTTGACGACTCTTTTATTATAAGTTTATAACTTTCTTTTAATTTCAGGTTTCCAAAGGATGAATACCTGAGAAACCTATGGATGAAAAATATTAATAGAAAAGACTGACAGCCCAATTCATCTAGACGTGTTATATCCTCCAAGTATATTACAGCTGATTTAATAGAACGTAGTGTGTTCCGTTCTATTCTATCTCCTGGTGACATAACGACCATATTCATTCAAATAAAAGTTAGCCGAGGTAAGTAGGTTAGGTAGGTAGGGTGGTAACTAGCTACGGCCGAAGCCTCCCACCAGGGGAAAATTCAGAAATTATAAATCCCCCATTTGACCCTGCCTGGTTCAACTTTTACTCCACCAGATGTAAGTTTTTTTTGTCAGAGTTCCGTTGTCCAAATAAGAACATGTCCAAAGTCAGCTGAGGTAAGAACAATGTAGGTACAAATTTACTTACCTGATTTTTCATTTAGTGGATGAATTCAAGTAGGTACGGTACTTCTTTCCCTTACAAGTATTTCTCCAACAGTTGATTTTAAATCGACTTGCCCATGATTCGGTTTCCAAACTCTTTAATGATAAGCTGTGGTTTAAGGTTTATTTAGTTGCCTAGATTGATTTATATGTTTGTTTATAAATAATTTATTAATATTTTTTCCAGAACAAAAATGAACGGTTTACCCAAGTACCTACTACCACTGTACCTTCAATAGCAGAGCTACTAATAGTTCAGCCTAGTTCAACTTTTACTCCTCCAGATGTGAGTTGCATGTAAGCAATCGGCAACGCATCCATCTCGTAATTTTTGATAGTTTAACATTGTGTTAGTGTCGATCTGAACCATAATTCGTGTTAAGATTAAAGCCCTGTTTGTTGTGTTGTTCCATTTTAGTTATTTTCTGTTTGACATTGTTAAAAGCGTGCTGTAGAATAAAGATTAGTTTGTTGTTTTATTTTTACTTTAATCCACTTCTGGTTCCTTAGAGTAGGTACCTACATATTGTAACTCTCCTCGTTAAAAATGGCATTCCGAATCAGTAATAGATTCACTTGTTATTCTAAGGCACTAATTGTAAAGTTTATTTGAATAAAAAACATGTGCGTTTAACCTGTTGATTTTTTTTATTTAACCTTCTTACCTAATTTTTGGAATAATGATTCAATTTGATTAGTTTACAACATTTATTAGGCTTACTGCCAAGAAATTAATGTCAGTAGGAACTTTCTATAAATAATATCCCCGTCACATGGTGGTGATTACCATTGCGGACCCAATCCCAGAACAGACATCTAGCACAGGCCTCTATCCTATCGAGGCAGGCTTTAGCCAACTACAAATGGTTAAAAGGTAGGAGCGGATGCTGAGAAAGTATTTTTGAAAATCCATTCCCTCGTAAAACAGGGATCTGAAATTTGTATGAAAATTGAATTTAACGTAAGCGAAGCTGCGGGCAAAAGTTATATGAAATTACAATTTTAAATTTTGTTACTACATTGCAGTTGTGATCGCTTGTGATGAAAAAGTCATAAAAAGTACCTATAATAATTTTTAAAACCCTTACAAAATATAGCTTCCAAATGATAGATAACGTTTAGGTCGTTTTTTTTTCACACGACTTAACTACATATTAATATAATGTTTTATGCAGCAACAAGGGCCGCAGCGGCCCTGAGTTTAGTCTGTGTGTGAGTAATGTTTCCGTGTGTTTGAAATTTCCACGCAATTTTTTTCACTATATTGAATCTGTTCCCCTTTATAAATCTGTGTTCCTAACTGTCATTTTGTTTCATGAATTTTAAATTTTAATCAGCAGGGCGACCGCGTATCTTTTGCATCAATCATTGATACATCGCAATCACCTCTGATTGGTTAACACTCTTCCACTATTGGACGAAATACATTGACGCAGCAAGAATACAAATATACAGCTAATCGGAGGAGATTGCGATGTATCCTTGATGTATCAATGATTGATGCAAAAGATACGCGGTCCACGACTCACCCGACAATTTAATCTATATCTGTCTACGGTTAGTATAGGTAATCTATGGCCTCAATTCCAAACTGTCACTTTTGTCATTTTGATTTTTGTTTCGTGATGTTACTTGTCTCTGGTGTAGTGAACTCTTCTTTTTCTGGTCGGTGGTGAATTCTATGTATTATTATAACATTATACGACTGCCTGAAAAAAAGGAGTTTATTGTTTTCAGGGTTCATGTATGTAAGTATGTATGTATGTGAGTTTGTATATTCCACCATAACTTCTATACGCCTAAACCGATTTTGATAAATTTGGTATCGTTAGAATCCCTAGCTTATTCCGGGTGACATACGCTAGTTAAATTTTTAAAAAAAATTATGGGGTGACCATGGTTCCTCATTAAAGACTAAAGTTGAAAAAAAATATTCGAAAATAAGATTAACTATATATTCATCATCTAGAAAATGATGAGTAGATTCCAAAAATATATAACACTATAGTTCAATATCCAGAAATTCACAAATAAAAATCATTTAATAAAAATGTGAATAAGATTCCAAAGGTAGTTAATGACTGACGTGGTATCGTTACGTAGTAGCAGTCACAGAACACTTATACTCCTGGCGGAGGTAGCAGTGGTAGCCGTACTTCCATTCGAGGGGAATTTTTATTACACGACTGCCCAAAAAAGGAGTGTTATGTTTTCAGGGTCCGTGTATGTATGTGTGTCTACGGCAAAGCAGTCGTATTTTTTAATAATTTTAATTACATTCACTTGTTTTGTGGTTCGTGGAGGATATAATCAATGTACTAATGTGGTTTTAATCTTTGATGTGGCTCATCAGAGATCTCTGGTTAACTTGTCTCTGATCAGAGACATCAGACAAGATATAAGGTTAATCTGAGGTTAATGGTTTATGGCTTTTTTTCTGGTCGGTGGTTTATGGCATAGACATAATAAAAACTTCATGGTTTATGGTGAATGCTGGTGAATGGTGAATCATTGTTGACTTGTTTATTGCTAAAAAAAGTTGTTATTTAAAAAGAAGGAATATTATATTTTCAAGATTTTCGTGAATCATATCACAATTTTACGTAAGTTGTTTTAATATTTGCGTTCTATTGTGTTTTAGTAAACGTTCCAGAGCGTGTATTGAAATCAAGTAACTTATAACCCTATTCTGTTTAGCCGCCTTAATTTTATCCGATAAATAGTTTCATAACGCAAAAATATACGAATTCAACTTTATTTAAGTAAGACATGGTGGCTTCTTATTAGTATTATTATAGTATCCACCCTTTAAAGGAAATTCCTTTTCCAAACTACCTCCCGAATTTTTAAACAAATTGCGTCACATTTTAGAATGCTGATTATTAAAACCTATTATTCGATTCTACTACGACGTCGATTCCAAGTTGAGCGTAAAAACAGATTATAATTTAGATATGTTTTCTCAAGTTCCAAAATTTCACAACAATGTCTAACTTGTAAACAATAAAAAAACATTGATGAGGAGATAATCATCAATCTTCACGGTTATATTATAGTAACGTCACCTTTACTGCAGACGTCACATATAGAATGGAGAAGTTTCATGATGCTGTGAATATCATATTTAGCACAACGGAAGTAAAATATAGATTAAAACTAATCAGTGTTTTTTTTTAAAATCCGTCAATAAATGACTGAGAAATGACGATTTAAAAGTTTAATTATTTAATGAACACCGATTGCTGTATCTTACTTGAGTGAGAAATTTTGTGAGTGAGTTTTAATACTTAGCCAAGATTTAATTCTTCAAATTTATCTTCACACACAAATTAAGTACTTTTAATTCAAATAAGTCACGTTAAGTCCATTTATTTCTTTTATTCTGCTGTTGTCGGTTGTCGGTTGATAGAGAATTATGACATCACTTCTCCCGTCTTGCAAGCGCAACTTTAAAATTCCATAACTTTTTCATTTGTTGAGATATTTTAATGATTCTTTCATATTTTTGTTTTATTTTGTCTTAATTTTCATAATAAATTAAAAAAATATATGTTAAACTTCTCCATTGCACAATGTTTGTTTATATTCTGTAAAAGTAACATAATAAAAAATGCCAGCGACTTCCCTCTTTCATTATTCCCGCCGGAACTCCTTAATTTTCCGGGATAAAAAGTAGCTTATGTCACTGTCCAGGTCCTCAACTATACCCATGCTAAAAATCACGTCGATCCGTTGCACCATTGAAGAGTGATTGAAGGACAAACCAACAAACAAACTGACTTTCGCATTTATAATATCAAAGTATGATTTTTACATTGAAAGGTTTTTCATAGTCATTTATAACCAAGTGACCTATCAACCTTTTTGTCTCTGTACAAAATTTCATCTAAATCAGTAGAAAAGTTGGGCCATGAAACCGTAGGAGACAGAAAAGTTATTTATTTATTTCCTGTAGACAAACTTATGTCACTTATAGTAATGACTAGCTAATGCCTGCAACTTCGTCTGCGTGAATTGAGCCTATGTGTTATTCCAGACTATAATCTATCTCTGTGCCAAATTTCATCCAAATCCGTTTAGCCGTTGGGGCGTGATTGAGTAACAAACATCCATCCATACATCCATCCATCCAAACTTACGCATTTATAATATTTATTATTTGATTGATTTGATATTTGATAAGTAGAGACTCTACCACTGGTTCCGAAAGCAGATTCTACTGAGAAGAACAGGCAAGAAACTTACCAGTTGTAGACATACATTTTCGAATTTTATAGCATTAGTATGGATTATTGTTTCAGGTAACATCATGGTGCGGTAACTCCAATGCAAAATCAATCCGAGTTTAAAAGGAAAAAGTTATAGTCCGGATCAATTGAACATCATGTTCCAAAAGCAGACTTTTGGGGCCACCAGCACTGGATTTGGTAAGCGATAATTTAGATTTGCTAGTCTTGACCTACCTGGATAGACCTTAATCCAGGCTCAGTTTATATGACTTTTTCAATGGGAAATCTCAAATTAAAGAATTATCAGATCCGTTAGAAAAAATTATTGCCAAACTTCCCTGTCATTTAATTAATCCACTTGTAACTTGCTATAGTAATGTGTGTGTGCATTTAAATAGTACTCCCTGTAACAGTGTAGGAATAACTTGTGAGGACACCTGCATGCTGCAGAATTTCAAATCAAAGTATGTTTATTCAATATGGGTACCTAGACAATAACTACGTTTCTACTACAAGTATAAGACGTGATGGTGATAATTAACACTACATTAAGTATATTACGACTAAAGCTACGAGGGTTCCAAATGTGCCCTGGTCTGTGAATATACTCACTAAAAGAGGTAGAACTAAAGTATAGTAACTAGCTAGTAGTATTTTCAAATTAAGTATCAACCATGTATAAAAGAAGTTATAAATAACTAGCTGATGCCTGCGACTTCGTCCGCGTGGTTTAAGTTTTTTGTTATTCCCGCGGGAACTCCTTAATTTTCCGTGATAAAAGTAGCCTATGTCACTCTCCAGGTTCTCAACTATACCCATGCCAAAAATCACGTCAATCCGTTGCTCCGTTGCGGCGTGATTGAAGGACAAACCAACAAACCAACAAACAAACAAACAAACCAACAAACAAACAAACAAAGTGACTTTCGCATTTATAATATTAGTATGATTACATGTTATACTAAAAAGTTTTTAATATCATTCTTAGGCCGTGGTCCGACCGCCGACGATGAATGAGAAACGAGTAGAACAAAAAACTATAAACGAGTTGGCGATCGGCGGGAAGCGAGTGTATAGTTTCGATAGTTTTGTTGCTTGGCTCTAGCAAGTGTGCAAGTGCGACGAGCGATTACTCGCGTCATCGCTCAGTCCTTTCAATGCCGCACTGTAAAGAAATGATCAAGCGAGCGAGCATCGCTGAACGAGTATCGCGGAGCGAGTTTATTTTTAAAGCTCGTCGCTCAGCGACAAAACTAGTAAAGCGAGTCGTCGCCGGCAGTGTGAACAGTCAGAGAGCAACTTTTAATATATGCATCTCTTTTGTTTAGACAGAATGTACATTTATTGTGCGTTTCTTGAGAGAGTAAATCGCCGATAGTTAGTAGTTTTCTCGCCGACGGTCGGACCACTGCCTTAATTATACAGAATTTATATATTTAAACTCACTATTGCCCGCAACTTTGTCCGCGTGGAATTGGTCTCCTAAAAACCAAACTTTTGTCCCCTATGTAAACCCTTTGGGGGCTGGAATTTTCAAAAACTGAATCATGTATTTCTTTGTTTTTAACCAAAAGCCCAAATACCATGGACTAATAACTTGAACAATGATAGACCTTCACACAAATTTTCACCCCATATTTCAAAAATGAAATTTGAATTTAAAGAATTTCAAAAAATCCTTCCTTAGTGCAACTCTTAGAGTGCTCAAGGAATATTCTCTCAAAATTTCGTAGCCTGTAGGTCAGGCTTTCAGGACAAAGTCTATTATAGTCATTGATTGAATAAAATATTATTGGTATGAATTTTTTAACTAAATCATCCCCACAGGTTCGTTCAACGCGGGGGCTAGCACATCGTCGCCGTTCAGCGGGTTCAAGCCCGCGGCTGGCACGAGTGCGTTCGGCGCGCCGCCCGCTTTCGGCGCCAACTCTACCCCACAGCCCGCTACTGGAGGAGGTAAGAGTCAAACGAAACGTGAAATGAAATGAAATGAAAATACACTTTTCGTACCACTTGCTCAAAAAAGTGACATTCTATGCCACTAAAAGCGAACATAACAATAGTCATTTTTAATCTGTTAAAAACAGGGAAAGAAAATTGTACTGAATTTCATTCATCCTCTAGGGGGAGAATGTGATTTAAATTTGGAATATACTTACCGAAATTTATACTGAACTACGTCTGTGTTTACACCATTGAGTTTGTATATAAAGCATTAAACATCTTTTTGAAAAAGGAATATGCATTTATTAAGCAGTTATGATTATTAAATAAAATTACGAAAACCGACGAGGCCGTATGAGCTTGATGCCTTTGATTTTCCGACAAAAAATTATTAGTCTAGGAATTTGCCGCGTTTTTGTTTTCTTCAAATACATAAACGTTAAGATTATTTTAATTTATTTTCATAAATAAGTTGATGTTCTAAACAGTTCCTCAGACGCAAGAACAGAGAAATACTCAAATCAACTCATCAACAATGTACCAAACAAAAATGTAACTCTCTCTATCAATAATAATGTTGACCAATGTTTCGAACGTTAACTTTTACTTTTAATTGTCATTATTTTTAATAAATGCTTATCTCATATTATTATTGTGTTAATTTTTTCGCAAATGGTACGAAAAGTAGAGTATTTTCCTCGGTGATAAAGCTGTCTTAGTCTTGGGTGAACTTAAATCCCTCGCTACACTCAGGACTCGTCTTAAATCCCTCGCTTCGCTCGTGATTTAAGTTTTTAACACCCTCGCTACGCTCGGGAGTAAACCTCGAGTCCTTCATTACGCTCGCGATTTAAATCGTCACCCGCGACAGAAGACACTGCTTTATCCCCTTGGTTAATAATCTACTATTATTGTGCACCAATTTAAATACAAAACTGAAAAACACATACATACATAAAGGGAAGGGGGCCGTGTAGTCTGATCGCAGGCTACGGCCGTGGCTGTATGACGACCTCCGTGGCGCAGTGTGTAGCGCTGTTGTCTTAACGTGCGGAGGTCCCGGGTTCGATCACCGGCATGGTCAATTTGGGAATTTTAAAATTCTGAATTTTCCCTGGTCTGGCCTGGTGGGAGGCTTCGGCCGTGGCTAGTTAACACCCTACCGGCAAAGACGTACCGCCAAGCTATTTAGCGTTCCGGTACGATGCCGTGTAGAAACCGAATAGGGGTAGGTATGGGTTTAATATAACTGCCATGCCCCTAACAGGTTAGCCTGCTACCATCTTAGGCTGCATCATCACTTACCATCAGGTGAGATCGCAGTCAAAGGCTAACTTGTAGTGGATAAAAAAATATGTGGAGTAGCAATTTAGAATTCCAGACTCAAATATGCAAAAACCTCTTGTACTACTACGTGGATCGAAAAGTTCTCGGCCTGATATACTTACGTGTATTTTATATTTACAATATTACCCTCATTAGGTCTACACACTCTTTAGCTGTCACAGTATAAAAATTTGTTATCGTAGTATTCGTGGTTTCTGAGTTATAACGTGCTAAACGAAGCCAAACGTGCAGTTTTTTGAAAATGGACAAAATTGAGCAACGTGCGGTGATCAAATATTTGTTTAAGAAGGGATTAACGCCAAAACTGATTCATGATGATATGACGAAAACATTAGGGGAATCTGCTCCATCGTATAGCACTGTAAAAAAATGGGTAGCAGAATTTAAACGTGGACGGGAGAGCGTTGAAGATGACCCTCGCTCCGGCCGCCCTACAACGTCTACGACCGAAGAAAACATCCATAAAGTGTGCGATCTCATATTGGAAAACCGCAGATTGACTATAAGGGAGATAGCAGACACTATAGGCATTTCATATGAGCGAACACAAAACATCATTATCAATGAACTCGGATATTCTAAGGTATCCGCTAGATGGGTGCCTAGACTGCTTTCAGTCGAGCAAAAACGAGTTCGTTTAACAATTTCTCGCGACTGTTTAGAGATGTTTGAAGCTGATCCGCAGGACTTTTTGAACCGTTTTGTCACTATGGATGAAACCTGGGTTCACCACTATACGCCAGAGTCCAAACAACAGTCCAAGCAGTGGAAAAAATCAGATGAACCGACTCCAAAGAAAGCAAAGACAATTTTATCGGCTGGCAAGGTGATGGCGTCTGTTTTTTGGGATGTTCGTGGAATAATAATGGTAGACTATCTTTCAAAAGGCCAAACAATAAACTCAGCGTACTATTGCACCTTATTGCGTCGTCTACGTGAAGAAATTAAGGAAAAACGTCCGGGATTACTGAGGAAGAAAGTGTTGTTTCACCAGGATAATGCACGCGTTCACACGTCTGTCGAAACGATGGCTCAAATTCGCGACTGTGGTTTTGAACTGCTGCCCCACCCAGCTTATTCGCCTGATTTGGCACCTTCCGACTTTCATCTGTTTCCTAACTTAAAAAAACACCTTGGTGGGCAGAAATTTTCTTCAAATGATGAAGTTGAACTCGCTGTGAACCAGTATTTTGCAGACCTTCAAGAATCATTTTTTAAAACCGGTTTAGAAGCCTTGCAAACCAGATGGAAGAAATGCATTGAGTTAGGTGGAGATTATGTTGAGAAATAAAAATGTTTTTGTAAGTAAATTATTTTGTTTTCTTCTTGAGGCCGCGAACTTTTCAACGTAGTACTCTTGCAGTCACCTCATGTTAGGGATAGGGACCATATTCTATAACCCAGTGCCCTATAGATAGGAATTCCCAGACAGAAATGACTACTTCATTCAAATTAAATTTTGATTTTACTTGAGATTGATCCCAGTTGAGCACCATATAACCACATAGGTTCTCAATAGGGCCAGTTAATTACAGTTGTAAGTCTTTTAATACATCTTATTTATATAAAAATCAATTGCTGTTTGTTTGTCTCGCTAAAACTCTGAAATGGCTAAACCAATTTTGATGAATTTTTTTTGCGGGGTTTAGTGGGTCCAGGGATGGTTTATATTCACAATTGGACTCTGTAGGGGGCGCTGCAATCGGGTTCTAGGCTCTGGGCAGGACAACGTCTGCCGGGCCCACTAGTTAGTAATAATTTTAAAAATAATTAATTTATGCAAAAACTACATAATAATATAGATAAATAATTTTTAAGCATTTGTATTCTGTCGTAGGGCTATTCGGCTCAACCAACACAACGGGCGGACTATTCGGCAACACTACCACGCCTTCCACCTTCGGCCAGAGCAGCGGCTTCGGCTTTGGAGCCAACACTTCGGGCGGGGGTCTCTTTAGCAACAATGCTGGCACAGGACTATTCGCCGGTAACCAGAACACTAGCAGTTTTGGCGCTAAACCAGCCGGTAAGTGGTACACGTATTAGGACTATTCAGATATATATCTCAGCAAATTCCGAAGGCGGACTCTGTTCTGTGTTTATGTGTTCTTATCCATAGTAATATTATAAATGCGAAAGTGTGGCTGTGTAAAAAATAAAAAAGCCTCATCCACATGGTCGAAGTCGCTGGTTATGAATAGAACTTAAATAGATACATGAGGATATATAAAATTTCATCAGAATCGGTTGAAAAATGGACCATTAAAGCGTAGCAGATAGACAGATAGATAAACTGTCGCGTTTATAATAAATGATAAAGATAAATAATTTATTTATTTCACGTAGGACAACTTGTGTCACTTATGATATTATTTTAAGACTCTACCACCGGTTCGGAAAACTGATTCTACTGAGAAGAGCCGGCAAGAAACTCAACAGTTGCTCTTTTCTTAAAAAAAAAGAAAAAGATTACAATAAGTAAACAATACAACACGTATGTTACAAGTGTTACACTGATTTGTGGGTCACTGGATTCGAGGCCGGTTCGAGGCTTCCATGCAACTTTTTCAGAAAATCATTGATAGTATAAATCATCGATAGTATGATATTAGTATAAAATTATAGATCATCATTAGGTTAGGGAAATATCAATCCACGCGGACGATGTCGCGGGCATCATCCAATACTACTACTACTCTCTGTCTGTCTGTCTGTCTGCTACGCTTTTACGGCCCACCTATTCAGCCGATTTTGATGAAGTTTGGTACAGGGATAGAGACAAAAAAATGACACTTTTGTATTTAAAATATCTGTTATAAATGGAACTTCCTTCAGGATTTGGATTCGGGAGCACCACCACCACTGGGACAACTGGTGGACTATTCGGCTCCACGCCCTCCACATCTACCGGACTATTCGGACAACAGAACAACACTCTAGGTGGCACTGGACTATTCGGAAATACTACAGGTACAGAATTAATGTTTCTTTCGGTGAAAGTGAAAGTGATCGATAGAATAGGCACATTTTACTCCCAATTGTATGTTTGTCGCCAGGTGGGTTCGGCCAGCAGGCGGCTTCGGGCACGGCTCACGTAAAGTACAACCCGGTGGTTGGCACGGACGTGGTGGTGAAATCCGGCACATCCCAGAATGTGAACATCAAACACCACTGCATTACTTGCATGAAGGTACGTGAGCGTCAATTTTGTAGCTCTAATTCTAATTTCAAATTATATTTATTGAATTCAGTTACTTATAAAACATGATGGTGATAGTCACTAGTCAGTTACGGTATCTTAAAACTGAAGGTACGATACGATACTTATGTATGTTTAATTTTGTTTGTATTTGGGCATAATCCAACTTAGCTACATTCCATATTATGGAACCAGCTTCCATCTTCTGTGTTCCCTCATGATTGAGGCTCATATGGGGCTCTTCAAAGGGAGGATAAACAAATATCTCAAAAGCCGGCAACACATTGGCGGTTCCTCTGGTGCTGCTAATGTTCATGGGTGGCGGTAATCACTTAACATCAGGTGACCTGCCTGCTCGTTTGCTCGAAAGAGATTTGTCAAATATGTCTAAAGTCGCTTGAAGCCCTTGCTTTACTACAGAAACATAAAGGCCTAAATTTACACAAGTCTTATTTAATATGACATCTATTTTCTTAGGAATATGAGTCAAAATCGCTTGAAGAGCTGCGACTTGAGGACTATGCAGCGGGTCGCAAGGGAGCTCCCGGGGGCATGTTTGGAGGCTTCCAACAAACCGAGAACAAGCCTTTGTTCGGAGGATCCAGTAAGTTATCATCATATTATTTTTTATCTGTTACAAGTTAGCCCTTGACAGTGATCTCACATGATTGGGAAGTGAAGTCTAAGATGGTAGCGGACTTACTTGTTATGTGTATGTCAGCTATATGTATGTTATAATAAACCCAGACCCCTGAACAGATACAATAGAGTAAGCATTGCTTTTATGCCTCTATGATAATCACGCAAATTTATGCATTATTTGCCCGTGACTTCGTCCGCTTGGATTAAGTTTTTTATACCCATTGGAACTCCTTAATTATCTGGGATAAAAAATAGCCTATGTCCAAGTCCTCAACTGTATCCATGCAAAAAATTATGTCGATTCGTTGCTCTGTTGCAGCGTGATTGAAGGACAAACCAATAAACAAACACACTTTCCCATTTGATTATAATATTATTATGATATTGATTTGTGTGTTTATTTCAGCTTTCGGCCAGCCGGCGACGACCAGCGCGCCTAGTCTCTTCGGTGGCGGCATCGGGTCCACTTCCGGCTTCGGTCAGACCAGTCAGTACCCATGCCAAACCATGCGCAAACATGCATGCATGCCTGCGCATCCGTGCACGCACCCATGCATACCACAGTGTAGATTAAATTCGAATTGTAACATCCCTTTATATACCGCGCATGCATGCATGCATGCATGTATGCATGCATGTAACATGCATGTGTGTGCGTGCCCATGCAGCGTACGCAATTTTGTGGACGCAAATAAATGTCTTACAAGCGGTACTAAAATACATACATGCATGTTTAATGCAACCCAAATGTTTTCCAACAATTTTGATAATACAGCAAACGATCCTAACGAAAATGTTTTGAGTTTAGTTCATAATGATATTGAGCGCGAATATGTCGATCGATCTCGCCAAATCTATATTTGACACCACGATAAAAACATTCGATTACTTCTCAAACAGAATCATGTTTGCTTACGAAAATATGATCATGCAAATGCAAATGGATACCGCGAAAGAAGCAATAGATGATTGCAAAAAAAATTTTGCTTCTGCATCGAATGCGTATGATATTGCAGTTTACCGTAATAGCAATGACTTGAGAAAATTAGGATCAGCTGCTTTTATGTTAACAAACATCAGCAAGAGATTCGAAGATGTTAAAATCTGCATAGATAATGCTAATAAAGATTTCCAAAATCGCTGTTTACACAATGTACCTAATCTTTCGTTGCAAATGGCTTTTAATTCGGCTAAATTAACTTTTGTCGATGCCAAAAAGGCTTTGGAAAAGGCCAGTCAGGATCTCGGTTTGGATAAATTGTTCCCATTTCAATTTTCCATTCCTAAGACCGGATTTAGTTATTTTAGTTCAACCTATCCCAGATTCAAATTTTTTGGATTAGGGCCCAATTTTAGTAATACAGCATTTGGTTTTTCTGGGAATTCATTTCTGTTTTCTGATTCGTCCGGGGTTAAATCTTCTGGTAGAGCATTTAATGCTTCTAATACCAGTTTTGGTTCGTCTGGTAATCCATTATTTTCTTCTGATACTAAAATTTATGCTACCACACCCAACTCTAGCAAGTCCGGATTTGGTTCGTCTGATTCTTCCGGGGTTAATTCTACTGGTAGCGAACTTAATGCTTCTAAAACGGAATTCGGTTGTATTGGTAAGCCATTATTTTCTTCTGGGCTTAAAAATTCTTCTAGCGCGCCTAATTCTAGCGTGCCCGGATTTGGTTCGTCTGATTCTTCCGGGGTTAAATCTACTGGTAGCGAACTTAATGCTTCTAAAACCGAATTTGGTTGTATCGGTAAGCCATTATTTTCTTCTGGGCTTAAAAATTCTTTTACCATACCTAATTCTGGCAAGTCCGGATTTGGTTCGTCTGATTCTTCCGGGGTTAAATCTACTGGTAGCGAACTTAATGCTTCTAAAACCGAATTTGGTTGTATCGGTAAGCCATTATTTTCTTCTGGGCTTAAAAATTCTTCTACCATACCTAATTCTAGCAAGTCCGGATTTGGTTCGTCTGATTCTTCCGTGGTTAAATCTACTGGTACCGAGCTGAATGCTTCTAAAACCAGATTTGGTGATATTCGTAAGCCAGTATTTCATTCTGAGGTTGAAACTTCTGCTACCACACTTAATTCTAGCAAGCCCGGATTTGGTTCGTCTGATTCTTCCTTGGCTAATTCTACTGGTAGCGAACTTAATGCTTCTAAAACGGAATTCGGTTGTATTGGTAAGCCATTATTTTCTTCTGGGCATAAAAATCCTTCTAGCGTGCCTAATTCTAGCGTGCCCGGATTTGGTTCGTCTGATTCTTCCGGGGTTAATTCTACTGGTAGCGAACTTAATGCTTCTAAAACCGAATTCGGTTGTATCGGTAAGCCATTATTTTCTTCTGGGCTTAAAAATTCTTCTACCGCGCCTAATTCTAGCATGCCCGGATTTGGTTCGCCTGATTATTCCGACGTTAAATCTACGGGTAGCGAACTTAATGCTTCTAAAACTGAATTTGGTTGTATCGGTAAGCCATTATTTTCTTCTGGGCTTAAAAATTCTTCTACCATACCTAATTCTATCAAGTCCGGATTTGGTTCGTCTGATTCTTTCGGGGTTAAATCTACTGGTATAGACCTGAAAGCTTCTAAAACCGGATTTGGTGATATTTGTAACCCAGTATTTCATTCTGAGGTTAAAACTTCTGCTACCACACGTAATTCTAGCAAGTCCGGATTTGGTTCCTCTGATTCTTCCGGGGTTAAATCTACAGGTAGCGAGCTGAATGCTTCTAAAACCGGATTTAGTGATATTCGTAAGCCAGTATTTCATTCTGAGGTTAAAACTGCTACCACACCTAATTCCAGCAAGTCCGGATTTGGTTCCCCTGATTCTTCCGGAGTTAAATCTACTGGTCTTAATGCTTCTAATACCGGTTTTGGACCTTCTGGCAATAATTTCAAATATATTTATTCTGCTGATAGCTCCAGAAGAAAAGCCTTGATTGCTAGGAGGCCTTCTGATAGCGTGTCTGATTCTACATATATTGGATCAGGTCCTTTTATGTTTTCTGTGCCTACTTCCGATACCCCTAAATTTACGATTTTATTTGGTTTAAAGAATTATATGGAAAATGACACCACTAAAGCAGATCATGAACCTGATAAAGATGGCCCTAAATCTGATGACATCGGCCTCAAGATAGAAGAGGCAGGTTATAAGGATACTAATTTTGAAAGAGCTAAAAGTGGCCTTGGATCTGGAGATATCAGTCGTGACATTGAAATAGATGGCTCTAAATCTGATGACACTAGTCTCCAGATCGATAAAGACGGGGCTGGTTGTAAGGGTACTAATGTTGAAAGTGCTACAAGTGGGCCGAGTTCTGGAGATATCAATCTTAACATTGAAAAATATGGCTATAAATCTGATGACACCAGTCTCGAGATAGATAAAGATGGGGCTCGTTGTAAGGGTACTAATGTTGAAAGTGCTACAAGTGGCCCGAATTCTGAAGATATCAGTCTTAACATTGAAAAAGATGGCCATAAATCTGATGACACCAGTCTCAAGATAGATAAAGATGGGGCTGGTTGTAAGGGTACTAATGTTGAAAGTGCTAAAAATTGCCCGAAATCTGAAAATATTAGTCTTAACATTGAAAAAGATGACCATAAATCTGATGACACCTGTTGCAAGATAGATGAAGATGGGGCTGGTTGTAAGGTTACTAATGTTGAAAGTACTACAAATGGCCCGAATTCTGGAGATATCAGTCTTAACATTGAAA
Organism: Erebia epiphron; assembly: GCA_963932025.1. NCBI lineage: Eukaryota > Metazoa > Arthropoda > Insecta > Lepidoptera > Nymphalidae > Erebia > Erebia epiphron. The sequence continues at coordinate 3,521,048 of OZ009949.1, read as the reverse complement.
AAGATGGCTATAAATCTGATGACACCAGTCTCGAGATAGATAAAGATGGGGCTGGTTGTAAGGGTACTAATGTTGAAAGTGCTTCAAGTGGCCCGAATTCTGAAGATATCAGTCTTAACATTGAAAAAGATGGCCATAAATCTGATGACACCAGTCTCAAGATAGATAAAGGTGGGGCTGGTTGTAAGGGTACTAATGTTGAAAGTGCTAAAAGTGGCCCTAATTCTGGAGAAATCAGTCCTAAGATTGAAAAAACTGGCCTTGAATCTGGAGGAGATGAGGCTCATTCTTTTGATAGTGAAACTTCTTTTAACGACTCTCATGACTATTCTATGGAATGCGACACATAAAGATGATGTACAAATGTAAAAGATGTACATATTAAAAAAAAAGGTTTTTTTTGGTGAATTTTGATATCTTCAAAATTTAATGTACTTTCCCTCCATTCGTTCCCACATTTTTTTCCACTCTGTATAAAGACCGTCAAACTTATCTGGCGGCCCCGGTGGCCAAAATTGGAACTAATTGTGATGCCTCTTTAGTTTTTGTTTTCATTTCATTTTTCATATCTACTAGGTACGCTGTCACCGATCAGATAAGTTTGTGGGACTATACCTAGCCCTATTGCACATTGTTTTCGTTTAGAAATGTCTTATAAGAAATTCAGTCGCAATGGTTGTTGTATGAGACCATTCATATTACAAAATATGTCATTTATAGACACAAGTTTTTTTTTGTAATGCCTTACACTGTGATAGTATACTCGAATTTTGAATTAAACCACACGTTTTGACATTAGCTTATATTGCAAAATAACGATCCCTTAAATTTTTAGGTAATAGTGATGCGATGCGGTTCAGTTGTGTCATGTGAATGAGTCAATGAACCAGTTTATTGAAGTTCGTGAGTGAAGCATCACTCACGAGCCGTCGACTCACTATGTTCGATACCTCTCTATAGCCACTCGTGAATACTATACTTACTGAGTTGATGATTCATATTTCAAACAAGCTGACGTCCGCGACTTTGTTTGTGTGGATTGAGGATTTTGGTTTCCGCGAGAACTCTTTAATTTTCCGGGGTAAAATTAAAGCCTATGTGTTATTCCAGACTATACATCTTTCTCTGTGCCAAATTTCATCCAGATACGTTCAGCCGTTCTAGCGTGATTGAGTAAAAAACATCCATCCATCCATCCAAACTTTCGCATTTATGATATTAGTATAGACTAAAGATCATCAATCCCTTTTTGTCCCCAGCACTATTTTTATGAAAATCTGATAGCACTCAAAAAATGTTGTTTAATTAAAAAATTCTACTATGGTATGCATGTAGTAGTAATATGTTTATTTCTAACATTTACATGGATTGCTGTTTTTAAGTAGTAGATTAGATTTTATATCTTAATCTATTTCTCATGTTATTAGTACCTAAAATTACTTTATGCTAATATACTTAATTAATTTAATTAGTAAGAGGATTAAGGTTTTAAGTGCGAGTAGGACTTGCACACGAAGGGTTCCGTACTAAACACTTTTAAATACTTTCGTAAATGAAACGAGGGGTGCAAAAAAGTCAAGTTTCAGGGGCCATACTGCCAAAGCTTAAAGCCACATTGTTTCATTATTTTATTGTTGACTTTCGTGTTTTAGAATTAAAATCCTTAGTTTAGGAACGTTAAGGTACCGTGACAACAAACTGTCATTTTGATTAATGTTGCTTAAGTATTGCTTGAAGCGTTGGCAGTAAGGCCCCTAGTATGAGGGCCCCTTTATTTTTATTATTTGGTGTTATAGCAATAGAAATACACACCGAAAATTTCCAAAGGTCTACCTATTAGGGCCTGCGCCCATAGAAGCACGGCAAGGCAGGGGATTTTTTCGGCGACGAATAGAAATATAATAACTTAAAATAGTATAATTATGAGGATAAAATTGAAATTTCAATGCCTATACAGTATATCGCTAGCTAGTGCCTGAAGTGTTTTTGTACCTACGATAATCATCATTGAAATGTCAATTCTTTTGTCATAATATTAAGTTATACATATTTCTATTCGTCGTATGGAAATCCCGTGCCGTTTATGGGCCTCAGAACGGAGAGCGGAGGCTTAGTAATAAGATTGATACCATTTGAGTACGGAACTCTATAAATCATGTAGAAACTATATGCCATATTCCATTCTCCATGCCATATTTCGTTCGCCAAAGATCGGTTCAGCTGTTGATTTGTTTAAAAGTGGACATAATTAAAACACACGACAGCCCTGCTATATTGAAAAAATAGCCAGTGTCACTCGGGAGGTTGTAAGGATTTTAACGATACCTTATACATCCAAATCTGTTCAGGCATTTAGAAGTTATGGTGGAATAAAGAAACTCACATACTTTCATGCATGAACCTTGAAATAATTACGTATTCCTTTTTTTGGGCAGTTGTGTAAAAAGTTAGGACAGACAGACATATATACCTACGTATTTATAGTGTTAAGTATGGATTATTTGTAAGTCTCATGCAATTTACGGGTGAATTTCGCTATCGATGGTTTAGTTAACTTTCCCATAAAAACGCTAGCAAAGCCTGGTTTTCGGCCCGCTCGGAGTCTTCGGCCGTGACTAGTTAACACCCATCTTAAACTGCATCATTAATCATGGGTTAACTTGTAGTTGATAATAAAAGTGTGTGTGCAATTCACATACGGTAGAAGTGAAACTTCAGAAAGTAGCCTACAAGAAAATGAGATAAATATAATTTGTATTCTATCTCATTCTCTCGCAGGCTAAATCCTATTTTTGTTAGTCTTTAATTATGTTTTTGGAACGGAGTTCCTTATCGTGCGCTGCGAAAGGGGGCTAGACCAAAAAAATAGACCAAAAGTTGTAACGACACTTTTTATGAAAAGATGATTTTGGTTGCTATGACTACTTGTGTTGTTGACTTCAAGTTGTTGAAAATAAAAAGGCGAAATAATTTTAAAGAATTATGGTTTCAATAGTTACATTATACGTGTTATAGGTTATGGGTAGGGGGAGAAATGAGGTTGTCACAGACGAGCTATATCGAAAAGTTAATAGAAAAATTTAATATGGGCGAATGTAAGCCGGTTTCAACGCCGATGGAAACAGGTTTAAAATTGGAGAGAGTTTACATGGAATGATGAATGACAATTCCTTTACTAATTAATCGAAAGGAACTTCGTTCCATCCGGGTGTCCCTTGACACGACGACGACTCTTGGTACGACGTAATTAAAATGCAATTCAGCTCGCACAGCGCTGCGAGCGAAATTCCTTTTGCTACACATCCCATCTTTTTTTAATGCGTAGCTCTTATCCTTTCTGACGCGGTGCGTGTAGTGTTAGGGTTGTCTTTTAATTTCTTATATTAATAAGGTCTCAGAGTGATAAGTCCGTAATAACTTTGTTAGAGTTACAACCAAGAATGATTCAATATCATAGAGACATGTAAAGTCAAACGTATTTCACAATTCACGCGGGACACTACTGAAGCCGCGTTGACACAGTCAGAGTATGCTCGGACCGAGTGGACTCGTAGGAGTAAGCTTCGTGCGAGTGTAATGGGATAGCTGTTGACATGAACATAGTTTACTCGGATCATTTTCTTTATTCCCCAATTATTTTTTACAATGTCAGACAAAAATCTGTCCGCTATTTCATACCACGCCAGTGTAGGTACATATATCTCTTCCGCGCCCGATCCAGTACGCATAGAATTTTTAATTTTTGCTTTTTCCTGTATATAGGTGCTTCGAATGTTGTTTATTTTTTTGTTTACATCGTCCACAGTGATATCAAAATCAAAACTCCGTATCAGACGCTGCACAGCCGCATTCCTGGCGTCTTTATTTTTGTATTCCTTTAACCTTACGTTCCAGAGAACCTCTTCTGCTTCGTACAGTTCTACAAATCTAGTTATGTCACGCTCTGACCACTTTTTTTTCGCACGAGACGCTTGGTTGCTGTCATTATACGCCATGTTTTTTTCGTACTCGTATACGAGCTAGCTCGGAAAAGTAGAACGCGATCCGAGTAAACTCAGATCGGACGCCGTCGTCCGAGTGCGCTCGGATTAGGGGTTGACACAATACGAGTTGCGTCCGAGTAGGTATCCCAGTCCACTCGGTCCGAGCATACTCTGACCGTGTCAACGCGGCTTGATCCCAGTGCCGTCTGCGGGTCGCGCCGCTGTAGTTCTATAATAATATCTTGGGTAACGTGACCAAGTGAGCCAGGCCTGGGGCTATACTGCCAACGCTTAAAGCAATACGTAAGGAACATTGCTCAAAAATGATAGTTTGATGTCACGTTCCTTAACGGGCCGGTGGAGGGCGAATTGCCCATACAAACGTAATACCAAAATAATTTGTAATTCGAGAATATTTCCACCATATTATGCGATTATTAAGATTGAACTTGTATTTATCTAGGTCCCTGGATAATTATCTTTTCAAAATACTTTCCCAAAATTAAATGTAAGCACATTGCGTTTCGCATGTTTTTACGACATAAATGACATGTTTTCTCCTTATTTGTTTCATATTAAAACCAACGATATCTCACGTACTAATTGATCAGGAACATAGCCTATATTGTCAAGTTACAGAATAACAACACGAAGTTAAAAACACAACAATTTTTCATCCATCATTTTTGGTATTCACGGAACAAGACCAAAATGTATAACAAACTCTGTACGCTCATATTGCTATCGCGCTTGCACGCGATCTTGTGTCATCAGCCAAATAGGGATAGCAATATACCGGCAAATTTATATTTGCGGTTCGAATAGAAGTTGCGAGCGCCGCTCCCCGGCCTCTTAAATAAGGATTTTATTTTAAAACACGAAAGTCAACAATTTAAATATGGCTTCAAGCATTGGCAGTATGGTCCCTGCTTTTACAACCCACAGTTTTTAGGTGGTTAAATTTAACGATAACCATCGATGGTGCAATCGACATTAGTACACAGAACGTTGATTTTTTTTTCTGTGCCTTGTAACTTTACTAGTAGCGCCATCTAGCGTGTAAACAGGAAACTACAATTTTTATTTTTTGTAATTTTATAACACAGTTAATATAATATTACTATATTTTATTAAGTTTCTATAATGATTAAATAACTACGAAATGTTAAAATTGCTTATTAACCGAATGTATGCAGGATTATATTATAATAAAAAAAAGTAAAAAAATACTGTTTATTAATAAAATACCCAACGCATGCTCTCTTAGGGTCAATTGCACCATCGATGGTTATGTTTAAAGTGAAATTTGACTTCTTAAAAAGACCACTTTAGTTTGTAAAAGTCAAGTTTTCTTATTGTCTACCTTTGAATAACCTTAATTATGGACGTAAGAATATTGACAAATGCCACTCACGTTGCCAGCTTTTTGGTGGTCAAATTGAACGTTAACCATAACCATTAATGGTGCAATTCAGCCTTAATAATTCCATACTAATTGGAGTGTTTTTAATGTTAAAATTAAAACTATAATACCTTCGAAAAATCTAGATTTGGACTGTATAAGGAATCTAGGTATGCTAGACAGGAAAAACGAACCTCGTGGAGTGGAATGACAGGGTTACTGGTGCTTGCTGTTTTGATGACCTGGTCCTCACTGCACAAACCACTGCTCACTCTGATCTTCTTGTTTTTAGCGTACACACCACAGTTTGTTTGAGCGGATTAGCGAAAAGAGAATTATTGAAAGGCGAGACGCGCCCCCGCGTGCGTGAGCGGTGGAATGGCGGAACACACACACTGATTGTCTTTTACAGCGGTGACGTATGGTCGGGCTTTTATAGGTCATTGGAAAGCGTCTACGATAGGGAGAAAGGAGATGTGTGTATGGAGTAAAACAGGGACAAACATAGCCCATTACAATTTTAATTTCATCCACTAATTGACCGAGCGAAGCGAAGGTCTCTGAGTCTACTCGAGTGAATTTGCACTTGTCCGTCTGTCCGTCTGTCTGTCAGAGCCTTATAACTTCTAAATTACTGAACGTAATTACTTCAAATTTAAATATTATGTATATAAATCGATGGCCTCCAGCCGAATATGGCTTAAAAAGTAATAAAAATCTTTATTTCAGGGGGGCTCTCATAGAAGCGAATATGAAGAAAAAATATTTTTATAGCGTTACATAGGGTTGCGGTATATCATTTTAAAGACAATTAGGAATAGAGTCCAAAAATATATTTTTTTAAATTTTTCCCTTATAATTGACGAAATGGGGGGTTCTCAAAGTAGAGATTTTCTAACGTCCAAAGTTGACCTCAGAACTCTAAATTTACTGAAATGCTGAGCCTGAAACTTGATCAATTATTTGACTTATATGCTGTACTTGAACAACAAATACTAAAATTAGATAAATATTATATTATGGAAACGAAATTATTAAATTTTTAGTGAGCCTTAGTATTTACAACAGAACTTCACAATGGTGTCAATAGATGGCGCTAATGGTCAAAGTTAACTATTACAATATTTTCTGAAAGGCTGAGTCTGAAACTTGTTCAATTATTTGAATTATATCCTGTACTTGAACAACAAATACTAAAATTAGATAAATACTATATGGAAACGAAATTATTTAATTTTTAATGAGCCTTAGTATTTACAACAGATCTTCACAATGATGTCAATAGATGGCGCCGCGAGGTCTCAGTTCGGGGCGAACCACTAGTATTATAAATGCGGAGGTGTCTGTCTGTCTGTCTGTCGCTTTAACGGCCAATCTGTTCAACCGCGATATTGACGAAATTTGGTATAGAAATAGGGATAGAATATCCCGGAGACATAGGCTACTTTTTATCCCGATCTTAATTATTAAAGAGTTCCCGCGGGAATAAAAAAACATATTCCACGCGAACGAAGTCAGGGGCATGCATTGCCTTTATGGATTAGCTGTGGTGTATTTGACGTGTTTATTCGGGGTAAGCGGTGCTTTTATGCCACTATGAATTGCGCGCCACTGACCGCGCGTTTCCACCACAGATACAGGTTGAATGTGTTGTTGCAGATACGTTTTCTTTCGGCAGCAACACGCAGGCTAACACGAGTACCACTGGACTGTTTGGAGCCAACAAGCCAGCTTTCGGCGCCGCCACCAATACTGGCAAGTCTCTGTCTCTCTCACTCTTACATTTTATTGTAGTGAAACTTCTTTAGAATCGTTGTGATTTGAAAATTCAACGAAACGAAAAACCGACACCAAAAAAGAAACATAATTATAAGTACATAAATAAGATTCAGCCTGCGAGAGAATGAGATAGAATACTAATATACTTATCTCATTCTCTCGTAGGCTACTTATCTGAAGTTTCACTTCTGCCACACACACTTTTTTTTCTTCAACCGTCTCTCTTCAATAACCGACTAAGAAGAAAGGAGGTTGTCATTTCGACGCGTGGCTATTTAAGTGATATTATTGGAGTTGCAATATTTGACATTTGGTAATAATCTATAGGGCGTCAGACACGAAACTAGCGACAGCGGGGCGACGTGGTACGAGAGCTAGCGACGAATTTCGGGAAGGCCCTTTAGGCAAACTGAAATTGTGAAAAAATTGAATTTCGTCAACTGGCGAATCCAGTCCTGGTAGAGCGTTTGCGGTTATTTCTCTTCAAAAATATTTTATTAAAATTCCCAAAAAATATAATTTTGGCAATCTGAAAATTTAATCACGTATATATTGAGTAATTTCAATAACACCTGCAAATCGCCAGTCAAATTTGGCGGTTTAAAACGTGAACAAAGTTTTCAAATGAGTACGGCAAAATTGTGGTGAAATTCGTTGCCAGCTCTCCGATTAATCGCATCGCCCCGCTGCCGCAGTCGCCCCGTCGCCGCTCATTTCGTGACCGTACACTCAGAGTTTCTAAACAAATTTACAACAAGTATAAATTACAAATTTAAAACAACCCCCGACATAATTATATGGAATTAACATATTAAGAAATCATCAACTAGAAAAGAGCTGATGATCTTCAAACGGCTGAACAGATTTTCATGAAACATGGCTGAGAACACTCGGGATAAAATTATATTATCTATGACACAAAAAATACTAAACGAAAATCGGTTCATCCGTTTGGGAGCTACGATACCACAGACAGATACACAGATACACAGACAGACACGTTAAACTAATAACACCCCTCTGTTTTTGCGTCGGGGGTTAATAAGGAAGTTAATCAGATCCCCTCATCAACTATTAAAGAGCTGATGATCTTCAAACGGCTGATCAGGTCATGGTTACCTTACCATATACTTTCAATATACAATATACATACAGTGAAGTAACACGGTACCAAATTTCGAATCGATCGGACATAAGGAAGTTAGTCAGATCCCCTCATCAACTAGAAAAGAGCTGATGATCTTCAAACGGCTGAACAGATTTTCATGAAACATGGCTAAGAACACTCGGGATAAAATTATCTATGACACAAAAGATACTAAACGAAAATCGGTTCATCCGTTTGGGAGCTACGATACCAGAGACAGATACACAGACAGACACGTTAAACTTATCCCACCAAAAACATTTCATGTAAAATTGGTTGCCAAAGACTCACAAGTGCATAATGCTTTCACTGTTAAAAAGTTATGAGATCTCTAATTAGAGCCAAGCCCGAAGGTGAGCTCCTCTTTGTGCTGCGCATCATAACCCACGGAGTCTGTCTCAAGTTCAAAGTACATAGTTCTAATACTTTGAACTTGAGACAGACTCCGTGGGTTATGATGCGCAGCACAAAGAGGAGCTCACCTTCGGGCTTGGCTCTAATTAGAGATCTCATAACTTTTTAACAGTGAAAGCATTATGCACTTGTGAGTCTTTGGCAACCAATTTTACATGAAATGTTTTTGGTGGGATTTCATTTATTTTTGGCAGGCGCCCTAGATTTTTTGATTTTTTTTAGCTGATTTTCCTGTACTTCAGCTAATCCTTTTTTCATGGCCCACCCTAGAGTCCTAGAGATTTTGATTTTTTTCGTAAAAGTGAAAAAAAAAACCTAAACTACGTATTTCAAGTACCAATAAATCTGAAACCATAAATGCTAGATGATTGATACTTGGTAAGTTTAATAAATCTGTCAACGACATGTTATCCTGAAAATTACAGCTTTCTACCATGTTCCGTACCGAAGTTATGACTGTTCTAAAATACAAGGAAATGCTGTCAGATTTGCACCCCCTATACGAGGGGTTGGAGATGAAAAGATTCAGATTTCTTAATTTTCCTGTTGTTTATATGCAAATTCTAGCCTACATACCAAATTTCAGTCTTCTAGCACTTCAGGAAGTACCTTTTTTCAGTTGATGATCATCAGTGAGTGAGTACGAAATCGACGTATTTTAGGTAATCAATAAACTGAAACTATAAATGCTAAAAAATTGAAACTTGGTATATTCGGTAAGTCCCCCAACAACATCTTATCCTGAAAATTTCAGCTTTCTAGCGTCATTCGGACCGAAGCTATGACGGTTCGAAAATTCGACGAAACGCTTCGAGAAAAGGTAGGTAGTGCCCCGTTTCCTTTGGCTCGTCTTTGGCGGGGACACTCCCGTGTCCCCAGATAACACCCCTCTCTTTTTGCGTCGGGGGTTAAAAACAAATTCATAGGGGTATGTTTGTCCGCGGATTTCTCCGAAACTATGAATCGGATTGTGACCATTCTTTTTTTATTGACTTACATTTACTGAAACTTAGGGAACAGTGCAAGTTTCATCAAAATCGGTTCAGTAGTTTTCAGGATATGGACTGTTAAGAGTGTGGAGAAGTGGGTTTAACTTGATTTTTTAAGATTATCGTTTGAGCAATGGAAAGAGGTGACGACCCTCAGCAATTATGAAAACGACGCAGACAGGTAAAAGAATCGATGAGTAAATGAGTAAAACTCATCAATTCTTTTATCTCTCTGCGTCGTGGTCCTCATTGCTGAGGATCGTGACCCCTACCTATTTCCTTAGGAACATTTTATTAATGCTTGCGCTTGACGACAATCATGCCTAATTTAGGTATAGGTTGGAGCGCGCTTGCCTATATAATGCAACGAACTCAATTTACATAGACAGGCCCTGTCAAACAAAGAATGTGGACCTATTTTACTTACGCCATCTAGTCTGAAAAGCGGGACAGCGCTATGGCGGGGACAAGGACAGGGCTATACAGGTTAGGAGCGCGCTCTAAATGTTGGACGCCCCATTTTTTTCTATGAAAGGGCCCATCTAGAACCAACATATATGTATATCGATGATATAATGCCTATCCACTATTGCCTTTATCCAGCCTATTCATAGGTTAACGCGGTATTCTGTTACAGGCACCGGTCTGTTCGGAGCGACAACGACTCAGGCGCCGGCCTTTGGCACCAACACATCGACGTTCGGCTTCGGAAGCAACACACAGAACCAGGTAAATTATTTGACTATACTCGTAAATTTGTTCTTTCTTCACCGCTATCAAAACTTTAACGTAGACTTTTCCCACCCTTGAGTTTCTTGCCGGCTCTTCCCAGTAGAACCGGTGGCAGAGTTTTGAATCATCATAAGTGACACAAGTTGTCCTACTTGAAATAAATACATTTGGGCGATAAAAATGTTACAGTACAGTTATTAGCCTACAAAGGAGTGCAAAACGATATTTCTTTTTCGCACTAGTGCGGTAATATAATGGCCGGTGCGGTGCGGTAATAAGAAACACTCACATTTATAATTACTGAATTAATTATAATTATTTTATTTAAGGTGGTTTGATACGGTCAGCTAGGCACATCAGCGCCAATAGATGGCATTGATTTAGTAATAAAACTATTTTATTTTTTTTATGAATGAAAATGTGCATATTTTTTTATAATAATGTGGTTCCCGATTATAGCGTTATATTTATAATGTATCCAACTACAGTTCAGACGTATTTTAATAGTCAAAATACTTTCATTTGTACCGATAATCACGCGGTGGTAGCAGCAGAACTTTTCACACACACATTCAAAGGTTTGTTGTTTACAAAGGTGTTTACTAATTTCAGATTTTATGAGAAATACTTGCTGGCCTATTGGTTTAGACTCTAGGCTAGGTACATCGTCTACGAATACCGGGTTCTATTCCCTGACTTGCCAATTCCTTTTTTTATTTTTTTTTATTTATTGTTTAAAATTATATTATACTAGCTGTTGCCCGTGACTCCGTCCGCATGGATTTAGTTTTTAAAAATCCCGCGGGAACGATTATCCGAGATAAAAAGAAACTCTCCCGGTCTGAGGACCCACTAGTACACCGAGTGGCGTGCACTACATAGAGGCATAAAAGCATTGCTTACCTTAGATAAAAAGTTCAATGCTTATTTACATAAGGCCCTGCCTGAAAATAGGTATCTATCTATCCAATGCCTACCCTGTCTCCAAATACTGTGCACGCCACTGACTACACCCATGCAAAAAATCGCATCAATCCGTTGCTCTGTTGCGACGTGATTGAAGGACAAACCAACAAACAAACACACTATAGCATTACATATTTTTATATGACTAGCTGATGCCCGCGACTTCGTCCGCGTGGTTTAAGTTTTTGTTATTCCCGCGGGAACTCCTTAATTTTCCAAGAAGAAGAATTTTGTCCAAGAACTCGTTTGCGACTTTTCCGCGGGCCAGAGTATTGGTGATTTAGATAATCCTTTCGTGAAGTGCGTGGCTCCATAATTTATTTTCGTTGAATGGGATCACAGAGTATATTGAATCCCATCAAAAACATAAATGTAAAATGAGAGCCAAAATCCAAAATTGTGATATGTATATAATATATGCATTGGTTGTTGACTTCAGCGACAAAAGAAGTGAGATCTAAATGGGTGCCAAAGTTCAATGGTCAGTCCTGCAATTTATTTATAACAACATAAAATATTTTATAACAACTTAAAATATCATTTCTTCTTTTAACTTAGGATAATATGTTGAAGACTAAGGCTTTGGCTTGGCTAGTTTTCATATACGAATTATAGCCTTCGCAAGTTGTAAAGCTGTAAGTTCTTATTTTATTCTTCCGAAAATTTGGCTTGCTAGTAGAAACTGTACTTTTAGGTACCTACTTAATAATAATTCGTATATGGAAACTAGCCAAGCCAAAGCCTTAGTCTTCAACATATTATCCTAAGTTATAAGAAGAAATGATATTTTAAGTTGTTATAAAATATTTTATGTTGTTATAAATAAATTGCAGGACTGACCATTGAACTTTGGCACCCATTTAGATCTCACTTCTTTTGTCGCTGAAGTCAACAACCAATGCATATATTATATACATATCACAATTTTGGATTTTGGCTCTCATTTTACATTTATGTTTTTGATGGGATATCATTTCTTTTTGTACAGAAATTATTGAACACAATCTCAAACTCAAAACATATTTATTCAAAATAGGTACCTACAAAGTACACCTTCTGAACGTCATGCTTACAGAGCATAAGACGTGATGGTGATAACTAACTACGGTATCTTAAAACTAAAGCTACGAGGGTTCCAAACGTGCCCTGGTCTGAGAAGAGCCCGCAACAAACGCAACTGTGTTTGTTTTATTATCACCATCTCACAAATATTTGAAATTATATATACAATATAACAGTTACATAATCAGCCGCTGTAACAATTCATACCCATGCCTTGCTATCATTCAAATAATCCTTTACACTGTAATAGGACTTTTCTATTAGTTCATTGATTTATTCATCTTCATATTAAATAGGTAATCACTGTCGTTACATTATCAAGAAAGCTGCCGGTGCAACAATATCATTTCGATGGTGAGCCCACTCATGGTAACAACAGGTCTTAGCATCCTGTTTACACTCAGGTGACAATTTATGCTCCTCAACGTAACGTACCCAAATTGCAAACAATGGTCATCCATGGAATATAGCGCGAAGTCGGCGAGATCGAATCCATATTATAGTATAGCAAAAGTTTTTAGTGAAACATTGAAAACAAGCACGGTAAACAGTCGATATCACTAAAACCACTATAAACAATGATTAAAAATCACAATGACTGACAACTTGAACTGACGACTTCAAATACGTTTCTTCTTCTTTTCTGTCAATGACGTTTCGTTGCACAAAATGCGTGAATACGAAGGTAAGGTTTTAATGCAACTATATTATTATTCATTATTATTTACATTAAAATAATAATTATGTGTCATTTTCAATAGTTAACAACACAAAATAACGAATTTAAACAAAGACCTGCAGTATGATTTATGTAATAGGAGTTTTTTTTTTACTTAATAACTCTTGTTTTATTTAGTTGTGCATGCACTATGCGTAGAATGTAATGCAAGTTGCCGCAGGAAGTGGACGAGGGAGTTACTACCACCGCTTAAAGCAGTATTATTTCAGAGTAACGGTTGAATGTCACGTACTTTGATGTCCTTAAAATAATGATTATAACACTACAACATGAACGTCAACAATATTAAAATAATACGGCTTTAAGCGATAGTAGTATGCCCCGTGTCAGAGTTTTGATCTATCCGTAGGTAGATCATAAAAATGACGATTTTTGGACGTTTATATCTAAATAACCATTTGAGGTGTGCTTATGAAATTTGGAGCACATACGTATCTCGCGGGTCTCAATATATGAGCCAAATTTGACATGTTTAAGTGTAATAGTTTTTGAGTTTATGAGGGGGTCAAAAGTGGCTCCAAATGGTTCGTGTAATATTACACACGGTGCTGCCAGTTCTTTCTTTTTTGGACTTTGGCTGGACACGCTTCCGCGTGTCTTGATTTAGGGGTAGATGGGATGAACAAGCAACAATACCCACTGTCCACTAGCACTACGAAGTAATCAGTAATCACAGACGAAGTAGGAACATTGAACAACAAGAACTACCTACTGTCTAATAAATACCGCGGCGCGAAGCGAACTCAAGTAACGGGGTTGCCAGTTGCCACCCATAAATATTTTTTGCCTAAACATTATTTCGGGGTGCGCCATACAGCTCGAGCTCATTATACGTGTAATTATTTTATTAGCTATGATTCATTTTAAATACCTTAGTATAATTTTAGTCTGTATTAATGAAATAATGAGTAATATCCATAAGTTGACGTAAAATTTGGTTTTGGTAAAACCGATCAAAAAACTTTTATTACTAATACTAAGTATAGGCAATTAAAAGCAAGTATATTTATCATTATCATAGACTTAGTGTAATACTGCGATATAGTTCATGTTTTCAAAAGAATATTTCCCTAAATTCTTCCGAAAATTCATACAGTTGGCAATACCTGACCAGGATGCAAAGAAAACTAAAAGTTCTAATTTCATTGTCAAACGCAAAACGAAGAGCGGCAACAGCGCTTGCCATCGTATTATCAGCGAACTGGCAACGCCGCATCTACTTCCATGCAACGCAGTCGAAACGCACACTGCTAAACGAACGATAGCGTACGACACTGTTGTCGTTCACTCATACATTGACATAAATTAGTAAAAATTTCGATCTCATTTAGCTATTATTCTATTGTTTTCTTCAGATAAATATATTTTACCGCAAATAAAGATATAATTAAATGCCGACGGGTGTGATTTCAGTATGAAATTATGCTCTAGATGCGCATATATATGGAAAAATAAATTAGTATGGAAATTAAGGGGTAATGGAGGACATTTTAATTTAGAATTTTAGATTGACAAATTAGACAGTGACAGCTGACAATAATAATAAAATGGCTGTCTGAGATAAGAAAATGCCATAGATAATAATTATTAAGTGTCTCTTACAAAAAAAACTTGAGAGGTGTCAAGGGACACTCGATTGGAACGATGTTCACGCGCGTAGTTCGAAGAAACACGCGCACGCCGCACGGCTTACAACTATAGCAAAAAGTTTCGTTACAACTTTTGGTCTTTAAGTGTCGTTACAACTTTTGGTCTTAATTTTTTCCGTCTAGCCCCCTTTCGTAACGCGCGATAAGGAACTTCGTTCCAATATATAGACCGTCAAACTTATCTGACCCACTTGCCAAAACTGGAACTAACTTTTATGCCTTTTTTATCCACTATAAGTTAGCCCTTGACTGCGATCTGATCTAATCTCTCCTATCAAGTTGAAGAATTGCCATGAAAATTACTGGTTGTATTTGCGATTTTACCCTACTGACTTTTTTTGTTTGTATCTACTACAAGTTAGCCCTTGACTGCGATCTCACCTGATGGTAAGTGACGATGCAGTCTAAGATGGTAGTGGTCTAACCTGTTAGAGGCATGACAGTTATATTAAACCCATGCACCCCTATTCGGTTTCTACACGGCATCGTACCGGAACGCTAAATCGCTTGGCTGGACGTCTTTGCTGGTAGGGTGGTAATTAGTCACGGCCGAAGCCTCCCACCAGGCCAGACCAGGGAAAATTCAGAAATTATAAATTTCCAAATTGACCCCGGTGATCGAACCCGGGACCTCCGCAAGTTAAGATAACAGCGCTCAACACTGCGCCACGGAGGTCGTCAAACTTACTTACTTGTTTGCAGAGTGGCGGTC
This sequence comes from Erebia epiphron, assembly GCA_963932025.1. Taxonomy (NCBI): domain Eukaryota; kingdom Metazoa; phylum Arthropoda; class Insecta; order Lepidoptera; family Nymphalidae; genus Erebia; species Erebia epiphron. Next base: position 3,505,474 of record OZ009949.1, on the reverse strand, counting down.
TTTTCGGCGCTAAACCGGCTACGACGGGTTTTGGTGCGACTCCCGCTAGCACGGGCTTCGGTGCTTTCGGCAGCGGAGGCCTGTTCGGCGCCAAGCCACAGCAGACCACAGCGCCCACCTTCGGCTCCACCGCGCCTGGTGAGTCCAATGCTGGACAATTGGGTTTTTGAATAAAAGAAAATTATCGTTTTTTAATGTTTTTTAAAACTTTAAGACAAATTGTATAAAGTCGATTCGAAAATTTGTAAAAAAATTAATACTATATAATAAAAAAACCGGCCAAGTGCGAGTCGGACTCGCGCACCGAGGGTTCCGTACTCAAGAAGTAGGTATAATTACCTTTGTTAATGAACCGCAAAACTAACTTTGTTTGTAGAGGTTTACTGTTAATATCAAAAAATTACGTTTGTTGTATGGGAGCCCCCCTTTAATATTTACTTTATTGATATTTAATTATTTATTTTGAAAGGTAATATACAAGTTAATATTCTGTGAAAATTTGAACCGTCTACCTGTTACCGTTTTTAATATTGAGCAAAAAAATACGAAAAAAACACGTTTATTGTATGGGGACCCCCCTTAATATATATATTTTTTTAATTTTTCGTATTTGTTGTTATAGCGGCAACGGAAATACATCATTTGTGAAAATTTCAGCTTTCTAGCTATCACGATCTATGAGATACAGCCTGGAGATAGACAGACAGACAGACAGCGGAGTCTTAGTAATAGGGCCCCGTTTTTACCCTTTGGGTACGGAACCCTAAAAATGAAGGTTGCCATATTTGTGACGTCATAATGTTAAAGCAATTTCACGATAGTGCAGTGTCAACACTGCATCAGCTGTGTGCCACAATGAATAGAAATTAACATTGTGAAGTCACAATGTTACTTTTCGTTCGGAATTATTTGGTGTGTTTCCGGTATTGAAATAAAAAATTATTTTACTACTACTACTACTACAGCCTATTAACGTCCCACTGCTGGGCACAGGCCTCCACTCTCATAGGAGAGCGGGAATTAGAGCTTAGACCCACCACGCTGCTCGAATGCGGGTTGGCGGGCTTTAACGTCTACTATCATGTTGGTGATAGTAACCGGGACCGACGGCTTATCGTGCTCTCCGAGGCACGGGGGTGAAACACCGCCAACTTCCAACTCCGGGCTGGCACTGAGAATTTCTTAGTTGAAAAACTCAATACCTAACTTTTTATGCCCGACCGGGAATCGAACCCAGGACCTCGTGATCCGCAGTCGACTATGCTAACCACTAGACCAACGAGGCAGTATACTTATATAAGATCAACAAGAACAAAAAAATTTTTTTTTTTCAACAACCCAATTCTCACTCTCTCATACAAACGTGCGGTTGTACGGGAGCAGGTGATATCTAGGCGTTTGACGGACTATGCAATCCGGGTATCTTTAATTAAATCAAAAGTGTTTTTTTTTTATTTTTTATTATTATTGAGTACCAGTAAGGTACTCATTTAACTACGATCTAGCCTAACTATTTGGCTAATGTGTAGTTTAATTTTAACCTAAACTTATAATTTATCTACAGTACATATACTAAGAAATTGTCCATTGACGCATCTTAGTCTTTCTTCACAAACTTAAACACTTTGTTCACGTGTTCTTTTAGCACTACACACTACACTGTCACTTATCACTATGCACTAACTCAAAAGGTTTAGTCCTTTTTAGTCTTCTCACTAGTTTCGTTACGTCGAGCAGCTGGATTGCCTCAACGTTCACGTGGTGATGGAGCCGATGGTCGTGGGCTTTGGCAAAGGGGTTGTTGCATCTTGGGCCAGGTACTTGTACAGTATTCCAAAAAATAGTATAAAATCATAAAAAACAATATAAAATATGCATTTTTGCAGTTTTAGTGTGATTAAGAGGTACAAAAATAAACTGTTTAATTAGGTACATTTGTAGAATAGCAACTCTCGCAGCGCATCCATCTTTTTTGTTGTCTATGTTTGTAATGACGTTACATGTCATTTCTATTGTCAAACGTCGAGACAAGATAAACGAGAATACATAAACCTCTCATTATTATTTATTCCGTCAACTTGTAAAATAAAATCTTTCGATCGACACGCTAACTGCTGTTGGATATTTTAAGGTTAATACTCATGTTATTTTTATGTCAAATGTCATCATGACACGTGTTATATACGTCAATGTCAAAATGGACGCATGTTGCTGCGCTTTTATTTTGCAAAATAATTTCGCATTGCACCTCGCAAATTGAACTTTTTAGTAAGAAACAAAGAAAAAATGTTACTATGTTGTGACCCCGAACATTTTAAAATACCGTACAAATACCTGGCCCAGGCTCCATATAAATTTGAAACAACCCCTTTGGTTATAATTTGATCGACGTATTCAATATTAAGGTCCCGATGAATATCGTCATTTCTGATGTACCAGGGCGCATTTACTATACTCCTGAGTACTTTATTTTGGAACCGTTGTATAATTTGGATGTTACTTTTTTTGGTACAGCCCCATAGCTGTATGCCGTAGGTCCAAATGGGCATCAGTACTTGTCTGTATAACAGGATCTTGTTGTGTATTGACAGCGAGGAATGTCTACCAAGTAGCCAATACATCTGTTTATACTTTAAGTCAAGTTCTTTTCTTTTTTTCTTGACGTGAGCTCTCCAGCGAAGCTTCACGTCAAGGGTCATCCCAAGATATTGGGCTGTATCCACGTAGGGAACTTTTTGGCCATTGATGAAAACAGCGTGGTACTTCGTTGTTTTATTTGTAAAGTCAATATGGACTGACTTTGTTTCATTTAGCTTTATTCTCCATTTTTTAGTCCAGTCATATACTTTATTTAGCGCTGTTTGTACTTTACCCACTGCCTCTTCGTGTGTTCCTCCTACAGCCATAATAGCTGTATCGTCAGCAAAAGTGGCAATGGTGTTACTTTCGAGTTCTGGAATGTCGCAGGTATATAATAGGTACAGGACCGGACCTAAAACACTCCCTTGCGGAACTCCAGCTTTTATACATTTAAGCTCTGAGTAAGCATCTTCTTGTCTTACTCTGAATGCTCTATCAGTAATATATGATACCAGGATATCTGCGTATGCTTTGGGTAGCAGTTTTCTTATTTTATAAATGAGACCTTTCTTTTATAAATGAAATCAAAAGTGAATAGTTATCTTTTAGGCAAGCGCGTCCTTTCTTAGGCCGCATCATCACTTCCCATCAGGTGTGATTGTGGTCAAGCGTATAATGAATTTAAAATAATTTAATATAAAAAATACTTTTTAAACAACCGACTTCAAACTCCCGCGCCAACTTTACAACAACAAGCACACGCTATACAAAGTACTTATTTTATTGTTGATATTTTAGAAACCGCTCGACCGATTTCGATAAAATTTATATGGGACCACATGGGAAGTATGCTCTTTCAAATAAAAAAAGAATCGTCCAAATCGTTCCATCCAGTCAAAAGTTCTGAGGTAAAAAAAAAAAACAGTCGAATTGAGAACCTCCTCCTTTTTAGGGTTCCGTAGCCAAAGTTGGCAAAAACGGAACCCTTATAGATTCGTCATGTCTGTCTGTCTGTCCGTCCGTATGTCACAGCCACTTTTTTCCGAAACTATAAGAACTGTACTGTTGAAACTTGGTAAGTAGATGTATTCTGTGAACCGCATTAAGATTTTCTTACATAAACCTAGTAGTGCAAGTATTATCAAAATCAGTTCAGCCGTTTTGTCTGTAGTGCGACACAAAGGAATACACCAAAAATGAACCTTTGAAACCTCATAAATCCTAAATGATCGATAAAATGAGAAAATGATCAAGGGAACCTAACTATGATTTTGCAAGACCTATTCATCGATACCCCACTTGCCATAGTCTATCGACTTTAATTTTTTATTTTGTTACATTATGGCTTCTAGAGGGCGCCATTTTGTTTTTTTTTCAAATTCGGCTTCCACAGTGATACTTTACTGATAAACTCGGCATAAACTGGTGCAAGAATCATCAAAATCGGTCCACGCGTTTAGGCTGTAGCTGTCCTGCAAGGAACAAAAATACATATATAGACTGATGAACACATAACCCTGTGCGTTCCGCAGTCGGGCAAAAAATTGAAAAAAAACAATAAATTTTGGGGGTTCCCCATACTTAGAACTGAAACTCAAAAATTTTTTTTTCATCTAACTCATACGTTTGGGGTATCTATGGATAGGTCTTCAAAAATGATATTGAGGTTTGTAATATCATTTTTTTCTAAACTGAATAGTTTGCGCGAGAGACACTTCCAAAGTGGTAAAATGTGTCGTCCCCCCCCCGCCCCCTGTAACTTCTAAAATAAAAGAATGATAAAACTAAAAAAAATATATGATGTACATTACCATGCAAACTTCCACCAAAAATTGGTTTGAACGAGATCTAGTAAGTAGTTTTTTTTAATACGTCATAAAGCGTAAATCGCAACAATTACCTTTCATTCAATCAACTCAAATATTTAAAATAAAAATATTTTTAAATAATTTAAAACTTACTACAGGTTTGTACGGAACCCTCGGTGCGCGAGTCCGGCTCGCACTTGGCCGGTTTTATTTTGAAGTCGGTTGAAAAAAGTTGAAGAATATGTCGTGTTGTCTTGATTGATATTTAATTATTAATAGGTTATTGAAATGAAAATGCGAGTGTTCAGCCCGAAGCCACAGACGAGAAGGGCGTACGTTCATTAAAGACTATAGTTGTCAGTGTGAACCACAGATAATTAACATTTAAGGTTATTACAGACTACCTAACAGAATACAATCCCTATAACTTAACTTTGTTTAATGTTGCAGCCTTCGGCACGTCAACGGGTTTCGGCACCAACACAACGGGTTCGAGTTTGTTCGGTGGCAACACCTTTGGAAAACCGGCAACCACGCAACCGTCTTTCGGGTTTTCGCAACCAAATTTAGGTAAGTGTTCCACTGGATTAAAAGATGCATATCTCAAATTTCGGCACTGACAAATAAGTGAACCGTGGCCTAGTGGTCAAAGGCGCTCAGAGAGATGCAGGTTCAAATTCTGCTGGTTCCGAATTTTTTTGATTTAAGTTTAGAAGTGTTCCACCATCAAAATTTCAATCCATCGTCGATTACTGAGCACGAGTCCAATCTTCGAATGAAAAGGGTTAAGCCAAGCCATAGTCAATCACGCTGGCCAAGTGATTGGCAAACTTCGCACACCTTTGAGAATATAAAAAAGAACTCTCGGACATACAGTTTGTTTTTAGGGTTCCGTATTTTAGTTTATTCCATAATATATCCCCCCAAATATGTATAGGGGAGTTGAGTTTTTTTAATTTCCGCGGGAACTCCTTAATTTTCCGGTATAAAAAGTAGCCTATTTCACTCTCCAGGCCCTCACACCTCAACTATACCCATGCAAAAAATCCCGTCGATCCGTTGCTCTGTTGCGGCGTTAGAATCGTTGTGATTTGAAAATTCGATGAAACGAAAAGGCGACACTTAAAAGAGACAAACGTATTCATAATAGTATTCGACCGAGCGAAGCGAAGGACTCTGAGTCTACTTGAGTGAATTTGCCCTTGTCCGTCCGTCCGTCCGTCTGTCAGAGCCTTATAACTTCTGAATTACTGAACGTAATTACTTCAAATTTAAAAATTATATATTAAACTGATGGCCTCCCGCCGAATTTGGCTTAAAAAGTAATAAAAATCTTCATTTCAGGGGGGCTCTCATAGAAGCGAATATGAAGAAAAAATATTTTTATAGCGTTACATAGGGTTGCGGTATATCATTTTAAAGATAATTAGGAATAGAGTCCAAAAATATTTTCACTTCTGCCGTGTGTGAATTGCACACCCAGATCTTTTAAAACCATTTTTATCTTGTGTGTATGCAGGTCTCGGCTCAGGGTTGGGCACGTCGTTCCAGAACAAGCCAGCCGCGCCCGCTTTCGGCACCCTGGGCGGAGGATCTATGTTCTCTCAGCCCAACGCTGCACCCGCTAACACTTTCAGGACAGGTACGATTTATGACGAGATTATATTCTGTCCATTTATTGGAACGAAAGTTCCTTATGGGACTATGCCTAGCCGGCAAAAAACGTCCGTAACGAAAATGCGTAGAGCTAGATTTTTATGCACAGTTTACTAGCTAACGCCCGCGACTTTTTCCGCGTGGATTGAGGTTTTTTGTTCCCGCGGGAATTCTTTAATTTTCCGGGATAAAAAGTAACCTACCTATGTGTTATTCCAGACTGTAAACTATCTCTGTGCCAAATTTCAGCCAGATCCATTCAGCCGTTGGGGCGTGATTGAGTAACAAACATCCATCCATACATCTATCCAAACTTTCGCATTTATAATATTAGTATAGATTACCACAACTACAGCCCATTAACGTCATACTTCTGGGCACAGGCCTCCACTCTCATAGGAGAGAGGGAATTAGAGCTTAGACCCACCACGCTGCTCCAATGCGGGTTGGCAGTGCTTTGACGACGATTATCATGTTAGTGATAATAACCGGGACCGACGGCTTAACGTGCTCTCCGAGGCACGGGGATGTAACAACCGCCGACTTCCTAACACCGTACTAGTAATGAGAATTTCTAGTCAGAAAAACCCAATACTTAATATTATAGCCTGATCCGGGACTCGAACCCGGGACCTCGTTGGCCGCAGTCGAACATGCTAACCACTAGACCAACGAGGCAGTTGCCACAAATATACACGCTTCCGAATTTTAATGTCTGCAATAAGGCCGCTTTTCACACCTTCTAATATTTTAATTTTTTTACCACAGGTCTCGACTCAGGTTTAGGAGGTGGTAGTCTATTCGGAAACACCTCAACATTAGGCGGCACCAATCTAGGAGGACTTGGACAACTGAACACTAATAACAGTCTGACTGGGTAAGTCTAAAACAATTCATTTATTAATTATTAATAAATTAGTAAATTTGTGCTGCATAAGCGTATATTACCGCACGAGTGAGATGAAACCTATTTATGATACTATACTCGGCGCGGCGAACCTTGATCCCTATGACACTGACAGCTAATGTCACCATATAACATTGTAGTGGCGTCACCATTAAATTGGCATCATATTGGGGGCGTCTAAAATGCCATTTATAAATTTTACGTAGCTTTATACCATTAGTAATGATATTCCGTTGATATTTTTAACAATTCTTAACATTTACAAGAAGTTATCTCAATCTGAATTTATGTTTACGTCCTGCAAAACTTACGTAGTGTGACGTTTATCGACTAGGGCGGCAAGTAAAAATGTCGGTAATGGAAACGAGTGCACAATTTTTTTTCATACCCACATTTTAGTTCATATTATATTATGGAATGGAACAGAATATAACGATCATACCATTCATACATACACACATGATTGCTGGTGGGTGGTTTGTTTACTTGTACGGAATGGTATGGGGCGTTGTCCATCAAAATATGGTGGGGCTCATGCAGATTATCCAAAAGTTTTATGAACCATTGCTTAAAATTTTCAAAATTCATCTCTTCGTGATAATCTGTAGTTTTGACTGATTTGAAGGCCCACAAGCAATTAGGCACTAAACCTTTGGCTGTACCAGCGTGGCAGATAATCAAACGCTGGCCCTTGCCTTCAGGAGCTTTGATACAGGATTTCGCTGTATCGTCTGTCCATGTTTTGGAGACTGTGTGATTGGCGTTAAGCCACGTTTCGTCCAGATAGACCACATTGTCCCAATTCTCTATTTTCTTTATTTTTCGTAGAAAATCACACCTCATCAATGCTATATCCTTACGCTCCATTAACACTTTTCTTTTGTCACACTTCCCATACCGAAATCCGCATTTTTTTATGACTACTCTGAGCGAAGTCATACTGCCATTAAATAAACCGGCTGATTTCAGCGACGTCAATAACTTTTTACAAGTCGGCAGTTCACCTCGGAAGTAGTAGCCGTAAATATGGTTACGTATCGCGGCCATGTCGAAGTCATCTGGACTGGTGACGGGATGTACCCTATTACATTTTATCTTCTTTGGAGTTGAGAGTTTGTTCTCCTCCATCGATGATTCGCCGAACTTTTTCTTTGTGATTCGGGAAACGGTAGCCTTGCCAATCCCTAGAGCATCAGCAACACGGTCGCGTACGTTGTCAAGTGGCAACAAATGGCCGCCATTTTGTTGTTCACGAGCAAGTAATCTCGAAAACGCACAACAAACTCTCGCGTTTCACTGTTGAGTACAGTTTTTCGTAGTCTTTTCGGCATTTTTCAATACCAGCAATAACAAAACAGCAACAAAAACAAAAAACAGTAATAACAAGAAAACAGTAATAACAAGTAACACTCCGATAACAAAAAACACGTGGCGCATACAAGGCGTTAGCACTCGTACTGAAGAAGCGAGCGCTCAGCGCCGGGCGCCGGCCGCCGAGCGATCGCGCGCGTCGCGTCGTAGTGACCGACCAAATAGTGTGTTTTTTTCAGACAAAATGAATAAATGGGGAACATTCATTTTCATTATAAAATATATACTTATATAGCAAAAACGTGTTTACCGGGTTAAACATTATTAGAAAATAACAAGGTTGGAAACTTTCGTTTTACTTACCTACTTAATCTATACCAAAATTAATACAACAACAACTAAATGGACATTAAAAATGCACATTATAATATTTTTTAAAACATGTTTACCAACGTGGCTGAATGCAAGCCACGCCTTTGTCTAAAAAAAAAAAAAATATCGACACGACCAAAGACACAACCCATCACTAACACGAACTGTCATAGGGATCAAGGTTCGCCGCGCCGAGTATAGTGCGGTATGATGAACATTATAATAGTTGGGGTACAATTTTTGATTCGGGAATCAAGCCGTAAGTTTTTTCAATTCGCGTAAACAAAAAATACGATCATCAGAAACATGGCGTATTGAGGTATTTTATAGTATGAGTAGGAAAGTTCAGTGGAGAATGAATACTAACAATATTACCGCACGTGAGCGGTAAAAACATAAGTGAATTTAATTTGCTCACTTATCGACTCATTGCTTACTTCGCACGCACGCACGCACGCACGCACGCACGCACGCACGCACGCACGCACGCACGCACGCACGGACGCACGCACGCACGCACGCACGCACGCACGCACGCACGCACGCACGCACGCACGCACGCACGCACGCACGCACGCACGCACGCACGCACGCACGCACGCACGCACGCACGCACACACACACACACACACACACACACACACACACATGATTAAGTCCAAACTAGATTAAAACTATCCAATAATTTCTGCATGATGTCTCAAAGTTGTTGTTAAGGATCTGACGGAAGGCCGCCCAAAGACCTGTGTTACGGTGCCCGTAACACAGGTTTTCTTAGTATGGGTGCTAAAGCACTCCCTCTGGCCTCAAAAACTTTATTGTTCACCTTTTCCATTGTATTGTATTGCCTTGTATAATTCAGGTTTGAAGGGAAATTATTATTCTGAGTTATACCTAGTGAATGTAACTCAATTGTATTATGCACAGAAAAAAAAGATGGATTTTCTGAAATAACTTATTAATGCTCTCAAAATAACATAAAAATATGCTTTGTTTACAGTGGCAGTCTCTCCGGCGCATCCGTGGCGGGCAACGTACATGAACATATGCTAGCGTTGGCGGCCCGGCCCTATGGCAACACTGGACTGTTCAAAGATCTTTTGCCCGAAACATGTGAGCTACAATATATTTTCTACAGTGCTAGTGCGCAAAGTTAAATATTATAATCGAGGCGCAAAATATAGATTTATGTTAATTTACCACTTTCACAAATACGTATCGTGGTCTATATAGTTAAGGATTACAGCTCTTAAGTTCGACCGAAAGAATAGCTGTTCTGTTTTGGCCAACATACTAGCGAGAAATGTCAAGCTCGCCTTTTGGTTGTATTACTGAACTTGGGCCATAATAAAATATTACCACGCAATCGCCATTGTAGGTGGCCAACTATGCCGTAATATTTTTATGACACAAAGTGCGATAATATTCTCTTTCTACTTATTGAAAAAAGCGTTTTTATTTGCTTACTAGATGATGCCCGGACTTCGTCCGCGTGGATTGATGTTTTTGATTTCCACGGGAACTCTTCAATTTTCCGGGCTGTCTTTGTCCTTGCCCGGGATGTAACCTATATCTGTACCAAATTTCATCAAAATCGGTTGAGTAGTTGGGCCGTGAAAGCGTAGCAAACAGACAGACAAACACACATTCACATTTATAATATTAAGTATGGATTTGCAGCTTCAACAGCGGAAGACGCGTTAAAACCAACGAATCCTCGCGCCGTGAAAGCTGTATTGGACGGAGCGGCGTACCGAGTCACCTCCCCGCCCCCCGCGGCTTCGCGGCTCAAAGTGTTCCCGCGCCCTGTCGCCTGCGCGAGAGACAAGGTGAGCTGTACTGTACATGTCACTACTGCCCATTAACGTCCCACTGCTGGGCACAGGCCTCCACTCTCATAGGAGAGAGGGAATTAGAACTTAGATCCACCACGCTGTTCCAATGCGGGTTGGCGGGCTTTAACGACTATTATCATGTAAGTGATAATAATAATATTTTTTTTTTGTCTGATAAAAATCCACAATAAGTATGTAATATAAAAAATTAATTACATTTTTATACTGCTTTCAAAACTGTAAAGTTGACTAATACCGCACATGTTCGTTATAATTTTATTATAGCACTAGTGTGGTAATGTTGCTTTATTTAATAACATATTTATATTCATTTCCTGTTAGTAGGTATGTGGTCAATATGGCTACCAGAAATTTTCTTAGTTCTGTATTGTAATTTTTTTGTTCGTCTTTCCAGAAATCCCTATTCGACGGCCTGGAAGAGTCTGATCCTAGTATAGAAGACAAACTGACCCTAAAGCCGAGCAGAAAACGTCTAGTTTTACGTCCTAAGCCCAGGACTGATGATAACGAGTCCCTTGAACAAACTGATAACAGGTAATGTATTATTACTTTTTCTTAGAACATTTTTTTGTATAAATTTTGTTTATTTAATTAATGTATTTGAAACTGAAATGTTTAACACGCCCTAACAGGGTCACGTTGAAAAGCAAATAAATAATTATGAAAATACCGTATTTTAAAAATCCGTTAACCAACTTCTAGATCATTGGAAGACCAAAGACGGGAACCAAACGAAAACACACAGAACCAGAACCAGCCGGTTTCGCAATCGCAAGAAACGCAAGGCGATAAGGACGGCTTTGCCGCACGCAGTGAGAAGGAATGCGTTACGGAGAGAAACAGTGACAATAATAGTGAGTACCTACTTAGTTTTAATTTGATATTTTTGTTATTTGTGAATACATACTTTGGTCTATTCTATTTGGATTTTTTTAAATTGTGATGCGGAACTATTATTTACCCATTTCAATGAGATCTTATTTACATTTCAAAATATAAATATTGAAAGTTTAGTTTTGCGATTTAACAACCTTTAAATATTCTATCAAAGAAATCATAGAACTGCTGAGTCCTGCTTGACTATAATTTTCGTCTTTGAGCACTTGTAACATAATATTTAACATTTTTTCAGATTCAGAAGCTGCTTTTGACAGGCACAATAGTTGGTGAGTTCAGTTATTAAAACATTAAAAAAAAAACCGGGCAAGTGCGAGTCGGACTCGCGCACGAAGGGTTCCGTACCATTATTAATAAATAATTACCTTTGTTAATGAACCGCAAGACTAACTTTGTTTGTAGAGGTTTATTGTTAATATTAAAAAAACTATGCTAGTTAGAGCATTGTCTATAGTTTTCCTGTAAAATATACGTAAATTCCTATTGACCATAATTATTTCAAATTTTTCGATTGGTAAACTACGGAGATAAGGGGGGGAACGGTATTTTTTTAGACATTTTCCCCGATAAATCAAAAACTATCATAACTAAAAATAATTAAAAATCTGTTTTAGAATGTACAAAGTAAGCCCTTTCATATGATACCCCACACAGTACAGTTATCTCACTTTTAAATTTCAACCCTCAGATTTTCCCCCCTTTTTAAATAAGAACAAAAATAATTTCCATTTTTTTTTAATTCCAGTGTCTTTGGGCCACTAATATACACAACTATTCCAAATTTCATGTCGATAGCTTCGGTAGTTACTGAAATAATCGAGTGTGACGGACGGACAGACGGACAGACGGACAGACAGACGGAGAAAGTCGCACCATAAGGGTTCCATTTTACCATTTTGGTACGGAACCCTAAAAACCGGTCAAGTGCGAGTCGACAGTAGCTCACAAAGGGTTCCGTACCACCACATAATCTAAATTCTTTTAGTAAATAACAAGAAAGATGTCGTAACAATTTTTTTACAGCTCAAAGGGATCATAGTCCTAAGTATTTGATATTAATTTCAACTCAATACCTACACGCACTCCCGATAAAAAGATGGTCGACAGACCAGACAAGTCTGAGAAGAGTTCAACAACGAAGTTATCCTATAAGGGCTCCCGTTTTCCTCTTGAGCTATGGAACCCTAAAAAATATGCATGTAATAAATAAAGATACGGCGACATACGATTTCTCATCCACATTCCATAATTAGCTGTTGCACACGACTTTTTCCTCGTGGATCGACGATTCAAAACCACATAAAAAGTTAAATTGAAACAAAAAAAAAAGAAAAATTAAGTAATTTGTTTTTGCAGGTTGGGTCCCAAACAAGGTTGGAGCGAAAAAGAGAAACCGGCCGACAACGAACCAACTCCCAGATTGTATCCCAACTTAGGTGAGTGCGACATATACGGAATACTTAGAATCCACCACCACCACCACCACCACTACAGCCCATTAACGTCCCACTGCTGGGCACAGGCCTCCACCCTCATAGGAGAGAGGGAATTAGAGCTTAGACCCACCACGCTGCTCCTATGCGGGTTGGCGGGCTTTAACGACTATTATCATGTTAGTGATAATAACCGGGACCGACGGCTTAACGTGCTCTCCGAGGCACGGGGGTGGAAACACCGCCAACTTCCTAACTCCGGGCTAGTGCTGAGAATTTCTAGTCAGAAAACCCCAAAACTTAATTATGGCCCGACCCGGGACTCGAACCCATGACCTCGTCGGCCGCAATTGACCATGTTAACCACTAGACCAACGAGGCAGACTTAGAATCAACGACCTCAATTTATATAGACGGGACCTCAATTTACGATAGATTTGACGGGTCCTGTCAAACAAAGGATGTCGAACATAATTTAGTAACTATGCTAGTGGGCCCGGCAGACTTTGTTCTGCCCTGAACCTCGAACCCGATTGCAGCGCCCCCTACCGGGTCCAATTGTGAATATAAACCATCCCGAGGTCCAAACAAACACAACAAAAAAAGAATTAGCTAAATTGATCCAGCCGTTTACGCGTCATTTTTATATATATAACTAGATGATGCCCGCGACTTCGTCCGCGTGAATTGATGTTTTTTTAAGATTTAAACTATCCTATCTCTCAAGTTGGATCGAACTGCACATGGTGTGCGAATTTTATTATAATCGGTTAAGTGGTTTAGGAGTCCATTCAGGACAAACATTGTGACACGAGATTTATATATATTACTAGATAGATAGATGATGCCTGCGACTTCGTCCGCGTGAATTGATGTTTTTTTAAGATTTAAACTATCCTATCTCTCAAGTTGGATCGAACTGCACATGGTGTGCGAATTTTATTATAATCGGTTAAGTGGTTTAGGAGTCCATTCAGGACAAACATTGTGACACGAGATTTATATATATTAAGATTAAGATAAGATAAGATAATAAATAACTATGGTATTATAATTACCCGTATAGGTAATATTACCTACGTCTAACTAGGTATTAATGCCTATTGTTCGTTCCATCTATGCTGTAACTACTCATGGTTGCTTTTTTAGGGTTCCGTAGCCAAATTTGGCAAAAACGGAACCCTTATAGATTCGTCATGTCTGTCTGTCTGTCTGTCCGTCCGTATGTCACAGCCACTTTTTTCCGAAACTATAAGAGCTATACTGTTGAAACTTGGTAAGTAGATGTATTCTGTAAACCGCATTAAGATTTTCTTACAAAAATAGAAAAAAAACAATAAATTTTGGGGGTCCCCTACTTAGAACTGAAACTCAAAATTTTTTTTTTCATCTAACCCATAGGTGTGGGGTATCTATGGATAGGTCTTCAAAAATGATATTGAGGTTTGTAATATCATTTCTTTCTAAACTGAATAGTTTGCGCGAGAGACACTTCCAAAGTGGTAAAATGTGTGTCCCCCCCCCCCCGTAACTTCTAAAATAAGAGAATGATAAAACTAAAAAAAATATATGTTGTACATTACCATGCAAACTTCCACCGAAAATTGGTTTGAACGAGATCTAGTAAGTAGTTTTTTTTTAATACGTCATAAATCGTAAACCGCAATTTACCTTTCATTCAATCAACTCAAATATTTAAAAAAAACATTTAATTTAAAACTTACTACAGGCAAAGACAATATATAAACCAGTATAAGACTGTTCTCTTCATACATTAAATCAAAGCTCGCTAAATGCGCATTAAAGTCGCCGGTACCTTGTAGTTCTTCGCATTATCTGAGATGGCGTAACTGTGCAAGCTGAAAAATAATTAATAACGAACATAGCTATTGCCATCTAACGAGTAGTAGTTGAATCATCAACTCGATCAAACTTACCTAGTGCCATCTAACGTATAGTTATATATCCATGACTGCCTCGTTGGTATAGTGGTTAGCATGTTGGACTGCGACCATAGATTAATTATAATACATTTTATATATTGTCTTTGACTGCGACCGACGAGGTCCCGGGTTCGAGTCCCGGGTCGGGTCATAACAAGTATTGGGTTTTTCTGGCAAGAAATTCTCAATACTAGCCCGGAGTTAGGAAGTTGGCGGTGTTTCAACCCCGTGCCTCGGAGAGCACGTAAACGTGTCTAATTATATATATTTTTTAAAAACAATCTTGATCACTTGTTTTTGTGTTTTTTAAAAGTATTTCTTATATATGTTAGTTATTCTTGTTTTTTGATTCTTTCACAAGTCAGCCCTTGACTGCGATTCAACCTGATGGTATTTGATGATGTAGCCTAAGATAGTAGTGGGCTAATAAGAAGGGGTATAACGGCTTGGTACTTATAATAAACCCCAAATCGATTTCTAGGTACGCTAAATCGCTTGGCAGCACTTGGCTTCGCCGGTAGGGTTATAGCTAGCCATGACCGAAGGCTCTAAGCAGATCAGAACTAATGTGCCTATAGTTCTGAAGTAGGTAGACTCTAGAGTAATGGTAAATTTAGTTTTTTTATCAAGTATTTCTTGAATAATGCACAATACCTACTGTAAATATTTTTTCTTGGTTATTACCTAAGTACCTACCTAAATTATATCGCCATCAACCAGACTTCTACTGTAATTAGCTAGCTATAAATAAAATAATTATCTATATTATATTTATTTACTAGATGATTCCCGCGACTACGTCCACGTGGACCAAATTTTTTCGATTCCCGCGGGAACTCTTAAATTTTCCGGGATAAAAAGTAGCCTATGTCCTTCCGCGGGATACAATCTATCCCTGTACCAAATTTCATCAAAATCGGTTGAATAGATGGGCCGTGAAAGCGTGGCAGACAGACAGACAGACAGACAGACAGACGGACAGACAGACAGACACACTTTCGCATTTATAATATTAGTATGGATTTACATATTTCGGAACCCTGCATGTCGATAAATATAATATTATTATTAGCTAAATGGCTAAAGAATACCTAACAATTGCCAAACTTAACCTCAAAGATTAATCGTATAGCAGCAGAATCTCAGAGTCCAGAACAAGCGTAGGTCAGCAGTTAAGTAGCAGGATCTCGGAGTCCATTAGTCTTATCACGGTCACAAACAAAAAAAAACCGGTTAAGTGCGAGTCGGACTCGCGCACCGAGGGTTCCGTACAAACATATAGGTATATCCTATAAGTAAAAGTTATAGTATTTTTATTCAACTTATCTAATATTTTAATTTCAATTTAATACCTCTACGCGTTCATGCGGAAAGGGGAAGTAAGTTTAAAATTATTAAAAATATTTTTTTTCTTATATGACTAGATGATGCCCGCGACTTCGTCCGCGTGGATTGATGTTTTTTTTTTTTCCCGCGGGAACTCTTGAACGCGGAAGCCTATGTCCTTCCCCGGGATGTAACCTATCTCTGTACCAAATTTCATCCAAATCGGTTGAACAGATGGGCCGTGAAAGCGTAGCAGACAGACAGACAGATAGACAGACAGACAGACAGACACACTTTCGCATTTATAATATTATATAGTATATATAGTATGGAGTATGGATATAGTATGGAAGTATGGATGTAACTAAAAATTTATGCTTTTCGCAATTTTTCCTTTATCTGTGCTATAAGACGTTGCTTCGTACCAAATTTCAAGATTCTGGGTTCACGTGAAGTGCCCTGTAGGATTTGATTCCCTTGCGAGTGCAAGAAAAATCGAAAATTTGCAGCATAAACGGCTGTATCTTTTGATTGTGTAGGCTTTTAAGTTTGATTTTTTCACAGCTCTAAGGGACCGTAGACCTGATTGATATGAATTTCAGCTTGATACCTCCATACGTTCCTGAGAAAAAGGGTCTTGACACACAGACGGACGGACAACGAAGTGATCCTATAAGGGTTCCGTTTTTTCCTTTTGAGGTACGGAATCCTAAAAACACAAGAAACGCACAATTCACTGAGCCGGCACCATAGATCTCTTACTCTTACTAATATTATAAATGCGAAAGTTTGGATGGATGTATGGATGTATGGATGTTTGTTACTCAATCACGCCCCAACAGCATAACGTATCTGGCTGAAATTTGGCACAGAAATAGATTATAGTCTTGAATAGGTAGCACATAGGCTACTTTTAATCCCGGAAAATTAAAGAGTTCCCGCGGGAACAAAAAAACCTCGATCCACGCATACGAAGTCGCGGGCATCAGCTAGTTAATTATAATACCAAGTACCAACCTGGTTTATAAGTATATCGTCTTTGGCCGGCACCAAAACAAGAGGAAAAAATTATTTTAGTGTATCGTCAGTTTGTGACGCCATCTATAGGAATGCAGCATAACTGCATGGTCCACTAGCTGATTATAACATAAGAATACACAGAACTTGTTTCAAATCGAATTACTTCTGCAAGTTAATTTTGTTAAAATTAATTGAATGTAAATTTGCTATTTGCTTATGTGATTTTATCAAATTTTTGTATTTTGATAATTTTATATAAATAATTAATACAAACTGAACCAAGAAAATACGATATTTCACCGCTTTTACTATAATCATTTGTCGAGCGAGCCTGGTAGCGCCACCTATCGATATTATTAACCTAGAAAAATTTTTATATGGGAGTTAGCAATCTATACTTGGTTTATAATTAATCTATGCTACAGGTTTGTACGGAACCCTCGGTGCGCGAGTCCGACTCGCACTTGGCCGGTTTTTTTATTTTTCGTACTGGGCTGGACTATTCTAGGGCTGGAACCCAAAGCCAGTTTAACTTGAAAAAAAACTAAGACATTTGAGGAGCATACACCACAAGTCGGTCGACCAAATTTTTCTCTATGAAATGGCCCATCTAGTACCGACATATATATCGAAGCTTAGAATAGAATAGAAAAGAAAAATTTATTTGCAAGAATGTAATACAATCAGGTCTTAAAATTATTTTGCGCTGACACATTCAACTATTAAGAGGTTGCCCAGGGATCTAACCCCGGACCCGCTGCTCTATGATAATTTACATGTATTGTTTCCAGACAAGGAGTTGCCGATGCAAATTTCTGAGAGGCGAGCCAGCTGGTAAGCTGCTATACTTTTTAAGCAGAAAACCTAATAAATCTGAAAACCATCTATACTTCTATACTAATATTATAAATGCGAAAGTTTGGATGGATCATGGATGGATGTTTGTTACTCAATCACGCCAGATCGGTTGAACGGATCTGGATGAAATTTGGCTCACAGATATAGATTATAGTCTGGAATAAACACATAGGCTACTTTTTGTCCCGGAAAATCAAAGAGTTCCCGCAGAACCAAAAAACCTTAATCCACGCAGCCGAAGTCGCGGGCATCAGCTAGTAGGTCATAATATGAACATGATCTATCATATCATGAGCTTCCGAAACTCTCTAGAGTTTCGGAAGCTGTTATTTGGAAACTATAGATAAAATAACTTTTATATTTCATTATTACTTAATTACGGCAAAAAAATTAAACTAAAATTATTGCTTCAAGGTTAACAACTAAAACCCTCCGCAAACCGCCGATAATGAGCCAAGATTCCGCAGAGAACTCCGTGCGCGAACTGGGCCTTCGCTCCGAACGGAGTATGGAGGACAAAGAGAACATTGACACTTTCTCCGGTAAGTATCTCATCATATCGGTTCATTCTTTACATTACGATAGAAGCAGGCGTTACTTTTCGAAAGTCCATGATAATGAAAAAACTGGAAGTTTAATTCGCTATAGTCCGCCACAGTAAGTGAATCTATGTGGTACAGTGTGTGTGGCTTGCGATATTCACCACACCACACAAATCTTCCAAATTATTCTCAATATACGTTTCACTCCGACACCAGAGCATATTTTCCTGAAGATGCTCCTGCATTATAAATATGTAAGTTTAAAAATCTGTATTAAAAAAAAACTTTAATTTTAGACTTATAATTGTATGATTAAAATGTAATTTTCTTCGAAATATAAAAAAAAAATAGCTGATGCCCGCGACTTCGTCCGCGTGGTTTAAGTTTTTAAGCTATTGCATAGCTTCTATCGCGGGCCTTGAGCGTGGAGAACGAATCCAGAAATTCCGTAACGAAAAAAACCTAACACTTTGGTTGCTATGACTACTTGTGTTGTTGACTTCAAGTTGTTGAAAATAAAATGACTATTTTTATGAAAAGATGATTTTGGTTGCTATGACTACTTCTGTTGTTGACTTTAAGTTGTTGAAAATATAAAGGCGAAATAATTTTAAAGAATTATGTTTCCAATAGTCCGGGTGTCCAAGGGGAATCAAAAGGTTTTTTCCTTAGCCTTTCGATTCAATTATTCCGCTTTTATATTTTCAACAACTTGAAGTCAACAACACAAGTAGTCATAGCAAGTTGATAAAAAATGCTATGCAATAGCTTTACCGCGGCAGTCTCCGAGTGCCACACGTCTTTTTTTTTATTCCTGCGGCAACTCCTTAATTTTCCGGGATAAAAAATTGTCTTATGTCACTCTCCAGTCCTTCGCTAGACCCATGCCTAAAATCAAGTCGATCCGTTGTTCCGTTGCGGCGTGACTGAAGGACGAACCAATAAACAAACAGTAACTGCCGCGGTCCGCTGACACTTTGCGACCACTAAATCTATGTGCGTGGTACCACATAGACTTGTCTGCTTTTAGCGGATTATAGCAAATAAAACTTCTTGTTCCTGGATTACCATGGACTTCCGCAAAGTAACGCCTGCTTCTATGACACACATAAGGCACACTTACCCCTCCTTTAACTCCGTGTCCATCCTAATTTCCCCCCCCTTTTCCCTTTTTACCCTAGGTGCGGAAGATCTCATGTTCTGCTGTCACTGGACTGGTCAGAAGTCGCTCACGACTAAATGCGAGAAAGTCGGCCACCATATTAACGGTTACCATGGTTACTATTGCATTATATCCTTAAGACTTCGGAGTTAAAGTAAAACGAACCTTAATATCCATGTTTTAGTGTACAAGTTCGTCCAAACTTCTTAATACTGCATTATTTCTTGATCACTTCGGGGTTTAATTAAAACGAACCTTAAATGCCTTGTTTTAGAGCTCAAGTTCCTCCAGATAACCATAGTCAGCGCTACAAGCAGAAAGGTTGTGAAATTTAAATCGGTGGTACTGAAAATGTGATTTTAAATCAAGAGAGCTTGGGTCCATTTTAACCTGACGATTTAATACGGTTTTATTCCAGCGCGCGCTTACTAATTCTTGAATTACTGAACTGCAACTGATAGACGTGATTTTTATATAGATACTAGCTGTTGCCCGCGACTTCGTCCGCGTGGTTTAAGTATTTTGTTATTCCCGCGGGAACTCCTTAATTTTCCGGGATAAAAAGTAGCCTATGTCACTCTCCAGGTCCTCACCTATACTACAAAAAAAGAATAAGCGAAATTGGTCCAACCGTTCACGCGTGATGCCGTAACCAAGGGAAATAGGGATTCATTTTTATATACAGAGAAGATTAGAGATAGAACTACATGATTTTTGTCTCTCATCGCTTTCCGACTAATTTCAAGGTTAGCTTGATCTTGGAGGTAAAAAAACCAAACTAATGCACATTATTTGCTCTCCCTTTCGGGTTTATTGTCATTCTACGGATTTAACCTATACCTACCTAGCTACCTATTTATCATTAATATTGAAAAAGAAAAAGTTAGCCGCCTCACCTATTATTGACTGAATATTATATTTTAAGGAATAAGTGTACCTATGGAATTGCAATTAATAAAGAAATTGAAATTGACAATTTCACGTTGCTATAAAATAATAGCATCAGCTAGTATTTTGTAGCAACGTGAAATAAACAGAGTCTCGATGATTGCAATAATCGCAATATTTTTTGCAGTGTCGGAAGGGGAGCACGCGCCGCCCCGGGACGCCCCTCCGCACCCAGCCGGGGTGAAGTTGACCCGCGCGGGATACTATACCATCCCGTCTTTGGAGGAGATGATCAGTGATTATTATTTATTATTTATTTATTTAGATACTAGATGATTCCCGCGACTTCGTCCGCGTGGACCAAATTTTTTCGATTTCCGGAACTCTTAAATTTTCCGGGATAAAAAGTAGCCTATGTCCTTCCCCGGGATACAACCTACCCCTGTACCAAATTTCATTAAAATCGGTTGAACAGATAAATTTTTTGATTCCCACGGGAACCTTTGAATTTTCCGGGATAAAAAGGAGCCTATGTCCTTCCCCGGGATACAACCTATCCCTGTACCAAATTTCATCAAAATCGGTTGAACAGATGGGCCGTGAAAGCGTAGCAGACAGACAGACAGACACACTTTCGCATTTATAATATTAGTATGGATCTTTATTGCATACACAATATATACAGTATACAGTTTAAAAGCAGTACTTAGTAACTAGTGAGACTACATAGAAATGTGCAAAGGCGGTCTTATTGCTAAAGCAATCTCTCACAGACAACCTTTGGTGAAAGGATAAATAAACCGGAGTGCGGGAAGGTATTATTTTACCATTACAGCCCATTAACGTCCCACTGCTGGGCACAGGCCTCCACTCTGATAGGAGAGTAGGAATCAGAGCATAGACCCACCACGCTGCTCCAATGCGGGTTGGCGGGCTTTGACGACAATTATCATGTTAGTGATAATAACCGTCGGTGGCTTAAAATGCACTCCGAGGGACAGAGAGGCTACAGGGCTGGCTAGGTTTAAGTGTATTTTTTTTTAATCCACTACAAGTTAGCGACCTCACCTGATGGTAAGTGATGATGCAATCTAAGATGGCAGCGGGCTAACCTGTTAGGGGCATAGTTAAATCAGTTTCTACACGGCATCGTACCGGAACGCTAAATCGCTTGGCGGCCGGTAACTAGCCACGGCTGAGGCCTCCCACCAGGCAAAAGGGTTTAAGTTTTTTTTTAATTGTGAGATAGGCTTGCGCTTCACGACAATCATGCTTAGTGCAAAGCAATGATGAGGTCTAGGTTGGAGCGCGCTTGCCTAGAAGATGCCTATCCACTCTTGCCTTGAATGTACCTAAGTGGTCGTTTTAATGTGTTTTTTTAAATTGTTAATTTATATCGACCAATATGATTCTTTTTCCTGTACAGATTACATAAGACCTGACGGTAGATGCGTGGTACCACACCTCACTATCGGACGCAAAAACTATGGAAACGTATACTACGATTGTGAAATTGATGTCACCGGGTTGGATCTGGATTCATTGGGTGAGTGCTTTTCTTCTTGATAAATGATAAATGCTTTATTTATTTCACATAGGACAACTTGTGTCACTTATGAAACGTTAAGACTCTACCACCGGTTCTGGAAAGCTGATTCTACTGAAACGAGCCGGCGAGAAACTCAGCAGTTGCTCTTTTCTTAAAAAAATAAAGAGGTTACAGTAATTATACAATACAACACATTGTACATCAACACTTGTTGGGCATTGAGGCCAATTCTGAATAACACAATCTATAAACTAAATTAAATGACATATTTAAATTTAGTTCTGTCCCTTAATGCAGGGAGTACTAAGAAAGGGTTAGCAATATTTTTTAATGCTGTCATTTTAGTTTAGTTTTGAGATTGTGCACTACAGAATCGGCCCCATTTTCTATACTAGAATTTTTAATTGAACAAAAATTTTTGACGTTTCAAGTTTTTTTTTTCAAAAACCTGGTAAATGGTAGTTGGTATTTCGAAAAACTAGCTTTTGCCCGCGACTTCGTCCGCGTGGACTACACAAATTTCAAACACCTATTTTACCCCCTTAGGAGTTGAATTTTCAAAAGTCCTTTCTTAGCGGATGTCTACGTCTTCTGTTTGCCAAATTTACAAAAGTAAACCAAATCATTTGCTATGTGTTTTCTTGCAGTACACTTCCTGAACAAAGAAATAATCATCTACCCCGAAGACGAAGACAAGCCACCCGTAGGACAGGGCTTGAACAGGCGCGCTATAGTTACGCTGGAGCGAGTATGGCCGAGAGACAAGACCGAAAAGAGACCGATAACCGAACCCGACAGGTATACAGGGCTAATTTAAAAGGTCTTAAATCATTAAAAACATTTTTATAACAATGGCCACTTTTCCCGCGTTCAATTGGGCATGCTTTCCTCATTCGATGGGGCACTATTTCCTTGGTCAGTAGGCCACTTTACCTCTTTCAATCACACTAATATAATAAAGGCGAAAGTTTGTGTGTATGTTTGTTACTCCTTCACGCCGCTACTACTGAACCGATTTGGCTGAAATTTGGAACATAGATAGCTTATAACCTGGATTAAAACATAGCCTACTTTTTATCCTGGAAAACTGAAGAGTTCCCGCGGGAACCACAAAACCTCAATCCACGCGGACGAAGTCGCGGGCGTCCGCTAGTAGAACTCTATTTCCTACTTTAATAGCTCATTTTTTTCTTGATCAACGTTGCACTTTTCCCTCGTTCAATCGGGCACTAATTCAGGCTTGAACAGGCGTGCTATAGTCGCGCTGGAGCGCGTATGGCCGAAAGACAAGACCGAGAAGAGACCGATCACCGAACCCGACAGGCTTATGCCTGTCGGGCCTTGGCCCGGGTTTTGCCTTGGCTAAAATTTGTGGTTGTTGCTTCAATTTCACTACTATTAGTGAAATTGAAGCAACAACCACAAATTTTAGCCAAGGCCATCCCCGGATGCAAACTATCTCTGTGACAAATTTAATTAAAATGGGTTGAACTGATGGCCCATGAAAGCGTAGTAGACAGACAGACACACTTTCGCAAAATATTAGTATGGATATGTTCACCAGTCAACGGGTAGCCGCCGGGTCGCGTGCGCAGACTCATGAATAAAGACCACAGACGGATTCGAAACCAGTCGGGCATTCTCCGACACAACAACGTTAGTTTACAACCGGATGGCGATTACATCTATACTATATTATAAATGCGAAAGTTTGGATGGATGGATGTTTTTTACTCAATCACTCCAGAACGGCTGAACGGATCTGGATGAAATTTGGCACAGAGATAGATTATAGTCTGGAATAACACATGGGTTACTTTTTAACCCGGGAAATTAAAGAGTTTCCGCGGGAACCAAAATTCAATTCAATTAAATTTATTTAGGACATGTAGGACATACAGGTGTCTCTTATGCTACGTCATGTTTTGACTCTACCACCGGTTCGGAAAGAAGATTCTGCCGAGAAGAGCCGGCAAGAAACTCAGCAGTTGCTCTCTTTTTTTCTTTTTTTTTTAAACAATATATTACAATACTTAGGTAAGTAAGTATATAAATAAAATAAAATACAATAGTGTAAGTTATTATACTATCCTGTGGGGAGCTGGACCCAAAGTCGGTTGCTTCCATACAACTTTGTCATTAAGAAATTCGTCAATTGTGTAATAGCCCCGACCTCATTCCACGCGAATCAAGTCCCGAACATAGGTAAACTACTAATATGAAAATCGTATTTTCTGTCTGCAGATTGTTGAAGATGGACTACGAAGCCAAATTACGTCGTGTGTGTGACAAACATGACACCAAGTTCATCGAGTACCGTCCACAGACAGGCAGCTGGGTGTTCAGGGTAAGTTTTTAGGGTTGCAACCCTTATTTTTAACCGAAAAAAGGGAGGTTCTCAATTCGGCGCGTATTTTTAAATATTAAGCAAAATTGACGCATCAGACTCGCCCGACTTCAACATAGTGTGAAGAAATCAAAATTATGTTTTATTTTACAGTGGCTTTAGAAGTCAGTTTTTTTTAAAATAATTTTTTCGCTATTTGTTAGCCCTTGACTGCTCTCACCTAGTGGTAAGTAATGATGCTGTCTAAAATGGTTTACCTGTTAGGGGTATAATTATTATTAGGTTCAATACCAAAGTGGAGCGGTCCATACCAAACAAACTATAATTAACTTAAAGAATTAAAAACAAAACTGTTCTGATTTTTTTTTTAAACTATAGCCAGTGTCACTCGGGTAGATGTAAGAATCCTTACATCTTCCAACAATACCCCATACATCTTGACTAGCTCCAGCAATGCTAAGGACAGCGGTAACTTATGTATCTACAGAATGATGTTGAGTTTTGAATAAATAATAAAAATTAAAATTTAAACAAAACTAAACAGTCCTAAATAAAAAAAACTAAAATAATAACAAAAACCGAACATTCATAAAAATGACTACTTGTGTTGTTGACTTCAAGTTGTTGAAAATATAAAGGCGAAATAATTTTAAAGAATCAAAAAACCTCAAACAAGAGGTTTTTTGATTCCCCTTGGACACCCGGACTATTGAAAACATAATTCTTTAAAATTATTTCGCCTTTATATTTTCAACAACACAAGTAGTCATAGCAACCAAAATCATCTTTTCATAAAAATATTTCGCCTTTATATTTTCAACAACTTGAAGTCAACAACACAAGTACCTAGTCATAGCAAGTTGATAAAAAATGCTATGCAATAGCTTTACCGCGGCAGTCTCCGAGTGCCACACGTCTTTTCTTTTTTCTACTAGTTTTAATTTTGGCCACCGGGCCAGATAAGCTTTTGGGACTGTAGTTCCCTAATCCTTCCTTATGACTTCAGGTGGAACACTTCAGCAAATACGGACTGACGGATTCCGACGAAGAAGACGAAATAGCGCCAGATGTGATGAGACGTCAGCTGGTAAACCAAACCTTGCAGAACTCCGCACCGCCCAGTGAGTATACCTACCATATTTTTACAATATATATAATACTTTTACTTATACTTCATTTTTCTCTTTCAATTGGGCAATTATTCCTCGTTCAATGGGCACTTTTTCCCTCTTTCAGTTGGGCACTATTTTCTTGTTTAATAATGATTTTTTTCTCGTTTGGTACGCCACTTTTCCCTCTTTCAATGGGAATTTTCCCTCCATATACCATACTTATAACATTTGGCGTTTTTTCCTTTATTAGTGGGTCACTTTTCCCTCGTTCAATAGGGCAATTTTCCCTTAGTTAATAGGGCATGCCTTCCTTCCGCATACGACTCGACTAAGTGAGGTTTTTAACGATTATTATCAGATGTTGGTGATAATAACCGGTGCCGACGGCTTATCGTGCTCTCCGAGACACGTCACACGGAGGAAATGAAAAGGCCAAAGAACCTCCAAGAGTTACCGGCTTGGGTCAACGTTGCTTAACATTCCCAATATGCGTTGTCACAACTAGGCCACTCGTCCCTCGTTTTTCTCGTTTAATAGGCACCTTTTCCTTGTTCAATCGGATACTAGGTAAAATACCTTACAAAAATATATTCATATTTTTGTAGCCTCGTGTCGCACATCTAGTCCCTTGTTGTATTAGTTACTAACTGATGCTCGCGACTTCGTAGGCGTGGTTTAAGTTATTTTTAATTCCTGCGGATTTACTCCTTAATTTTGCACGGTAAAAAGTAGCCTATGTCCTTCCCCAGGACAATACTTATGTTTAAACTAAATTTCATCAAAATCGACACTACATCGATACAGACAGACACACTTTCGCATTTATAATATTAGTATGGATTTAAAATTGTACACGTTTTTCGTTTTTTTTTTGTTACAGCTCAAACCCCACCAGTAGCAACTTCCGCAGCGGGTCCCAGCGCAGGCCTAGGCGGTCTAGGTGGCCTAGGGGAATTAGGTGGTTTAGGGGGATTAGGAGGACTAGGGGGGCTGGCTAATCTGAGCAATCTTACTAGCGCGAGTACACTGGCGCCCTCTGACGAGTTCTTTGCTATGCAACAAACTTCGCTTAACCTGATGAATGGAGGGACCAGAAGTAAGGAAATATTTTTGAGTTAATCTACGAATCTATACTAATACTAAATAACCCCGGCTGAGTTTGTTGCGGGCTCTTCTCAGACCAGGGCGCGTTTGGAACCCTCGTATGTTTAGTTTTCAAATGGGGCGCTTAAAGCTAAATGCTTAAAAGTATAGTTCAAGTAATCTGAATTATAGTTAAACTAGCTGATGCCTGCGACTTCGTCTGCGTGGTTTGAGGTTTTTTGTTTCTCGCGGGAATTCTTTAATTTTCCGGAATAAAGCCTATGTGCTATTCCAGGCTATAATCTATCTCTGTGCCAAGTTTCAGCCAGATCCGTTCAGCCGTTGGGGCGTGATTGAGTAACAAACATCCATACATCCATCCAAACTTTTGCATTTATAATATTAGTAAGATTATGTAGTAATTAATTTGTTTTAGTTATAAGGTTTGAAACACGTGTATGGTCGTATGCGTATGCGTATGTCGCAAAAAATGCATGAAATCATTTGTAAAAAAAAATTAACTTTTCAATACAAATGAATTCGACAATGTGTTTGATATAGAAATTAGTAGATTATTAACCAAGGGGATAAAGCAGTGTATTCTGTCGCGGGTGACGATTTAAATCGCGAGCGTAACGAAGGACTCGAGGTTTACTCCCGAGCGTAGCGAGGGTGTTAAAAACTTAAATAACGAGCGAAGCGAGGGATTTAAGACGAGTCCTGAGTGTAGCGAGGGATTTAAGTTCACCCAAGACTAAGACAGCTTTATCACCGAGGAAAATACTCTACTTTTCGTACCATTTGCGAAAAAATTAACACAATAATAATATGAGATGAGCATTTATTAAAAACTAGCTGATGCCCGCGACTTCGTACGCGTGGTTTAAGTTTTTTGTTATTCCCGAGGGAACTCCTTAATTTTCCGGGATAAAAAGTAGCCTATGTCACTCTCCAGGTCCTCAACTATACCCATGCCAAAAATCACGTCAATCCGTTGCGGCGTGATTGAAGGACAAACCAACAAACCAACAAACCAACAAACAAAGTGACTTTCGCATATTTTATAATATTAGTATGATAATGACAATTAAAAGTAAAAGTTAACATTCGAAACATTGGTCCAATTATTGATAGAGAGAGTTACATTTTTGTTTGGTACATTTATTGTTGACTAGCTGATGCCCGCGACTTCGTCCGCGTGGAATATGTTTATTTCATTCCCACGGGAATTTCTTAATTTTCCGGGATAAAAAGTTGCCAATGTCACTCTCTAAGTCCTCAACTATACCCATGCAAAAAATCACGTCGATCCGTTGCTCCGTTGCAGCGTGATTGAAGGACAAACCAACAAACAAACTGACTTTCGCATTTATAATATTAGTATGATGAGTTGATTTGAGTATTTCTCTGTTCTTGCGTCTGAGGAACTATTTAGAACATTAACTTACTTATAAAAATAAATTAAAATAAACTTAACGTGTATTTGAAGAAAACAAAAACGCGGCAAATTCCTAGACTAGGTAATATTTTTTGTCGGAAAAGCAAAGGCATCAAGCTCAAACGGCCTCGACGGTTTTCGTAATTTTATTTAATAATCTTAACTGCATAATAAATGCGTATTCCTTTTTCAAAAAGATGTTTAATGCTTTACCTATATACAAACTCAATGGTGTAAACACATAATATGTAGTTCAGTATAAATTTCGGTAAGTATTCCAAATTTAAATCACATTCTCCCCCTAGAGGATGAATGAAATTCAGTACAATTTTCTTTCCCTGTTTTTAACAGATTAAAAATGACTATTGTTATGTTCGCTTTTTGTGGCATAGAATGTCACTTTTTTGAGCAAGTGGTACGAAAATGAATTTTATCTTATATTTCTAGAGCTAATTATTGGTTTCAATAAGGAGAAAAATTGCTTTAAAAGGTAAATTTAGAGGTATGTTTAAAATAAATTTCAATGCAGAGATTTTTTTTAAATGTTTTGTTTTTAATGTGTTTTGAGATGCGTCAGTGGCTGCTTAAAGGTCTTGAAAACAGCAAATTATTTTTACAAGCATACATTATGTCACCGTTTGATGGATACACTGCTTTGAAAAACCCCCTTTTATGCTACACAGGGTCTTAATTAACAATTGACTTACTTCTGTAAGCACATATTGTGAATTGTTTTCGTGAACAAATAAATCATCGTCTATCTATTATTACCATCGTGTTTTATAAATATTTACCTTATTTGAATAAATATACTTTGAGTTTGAGTTTGTTTGAATCTCTTTTTTTAGACCGAACTTACTCGTACGTTGACACATCCGCCAAAATTTGCCGGCAAACTTCTACGGTGTAGTGAGGTCGCCAACATTTTAAGCTATTGCATAGCTTCTATCGCGGGCCTTGAGCGTGGAGACTGAATCCAGAAATTCCGTAACGAAAAAGAACCTAACACTTTGGTTGCTATGACTACTTGTGTTGTTGACTTCAAGTTGTTGAAAATAAAAAGACTATTTTTATGAAAAGATGATTTTGGTTGCTATGACTACTTGTGTTGTTGACTGTCCGGGTGTCCAAGGGGAATCAAAAAACCTTTTGATTCCCTCTGGACACCCGTACTATTGAAAACATAATTCGTTTTTATTAGGGTTCCGTACCCAAAGGGTAAAAACGGGACCCAATTACTAAGACTCCGCTGTCTGTCTGTCTGTCTGTCTGTCTGTCTCCAGGCTGTATCTCATAGACCGTGATAGCTAGAAAGCTGAAATTTTCACAAATGATGTATTTCCGTTGCCGCTATAACAACAAATACTAAAAATTAAAAAAATATATATATTAAGGGGGGTCCCCATAAAATAAACGTGTTTTTTTCGTATTTTTTTGCTCAATATTAAAAACGGTAACAGGTAGACGGTTCAAATTTTCACAGAATATTAACTTGTATATTACCTTTCAAAATAAATAATTAAATATCAATAAAGTAAATATTAAAGGGGGGCTCCCATACAACAAACGTAATTTTTTGATATTAACAGTAAACCTCTACAAACAAAGTTAGTTTTGCGGTTCATTAACAAAGGTAATTATACCTACTTCTTGAGTACGGAACCCTCGGTGCGCGAGTCCGACTCGCACTTGGCCGGTTTTTTTATATTTTCAACAACTTGAATTCAACAACACAAGTAGTCATAGCAACCAAAA
This sequence comes from Erebia epiphron, assembly GCA_963932025.1. Taxonomy (NCBI): domain Eukaryota; kingdom Metazoa; phylum Arthropoda; class Insecta; order Lepidoptera; family Nymphalidae; genus Erebia; species Erebia epiphron. Next base: position 3,475,631 of record OZ009949.1, on the reverse strand, counting down.
TCATCTTTTCATAAAAATATTTCGCCTTTATATTTTCAACAACTTGAAGTCAACAACACAAGTAGTCATAGCAAGTTGATAAAAAATGCTATGCAATAGCTTTACCGCGGCAGTCTCCGAGTGCCACACGTCTTTTTAGGGTTCCGTACCCAAAGGGTAAAAACGGGACCCTATTACTAAGACTCCGCTGTCTGTCTGTCTGTCTGTCTGTCTGTCTGTCTGTCTGTCTGTCTGTCTGTCTGTCTCCAGGCTGTATCTCATAGACCGTGATAGCTAGAAAGCTGAAATTTTCACAAATGATGTATTTCCGTTGCCGCTATAACAACAAATACTAAAAATTAAAAAAATATATATGTTAAGGGGGGTCCCCATACAATAAACGTGTTTTTTTCGTATTTTTTTGCTCAATATTAAAAACGGTAACAGGTAGACGGTTCAAATTTTCACAGAATATTAACTTGTATATTACCTTTCAAAATAAATAATTAAATATCAATAAAGTAAATATTAAAGGGGGGCTCCCATACAACAAACGTAATTTTTTTATATTAACAGTAAACCTCTACAAACAAAGTTAGTTTTGCGGTTCATTAACAAAGGTAATTATACCTACTTCTTGAGTACGGAACCCTCGGTGCGCGAGTCCGACTCGCACTTGGCCGGTTTTTTTAAATTCCATTGATAAGTTAGCGATAGACAGCGATCTCACCTGATGGTAACTGACGATGCAGTCCAAGATTGTTTTTTTTGCACAGCAAAATGACTTTCATACAAAAGTAACACTGTCTACCCTCTGCAGAAACTGACAAACGATATAGAAACTAGAAGTAATTATGCTCTTGCTTGTTTCAGCTTTCGATGTGGAAACTGTAGACGACAATACCGAAGCACAGAGCATGTACGACGATAACAGAGGTATGGATTTTTTTGGGCCGTAAAACTGGTAACAACCATATGATCTTAACAATTTAGGCTTAGTTGAAATGCATGAGATTGAACCTCTATCATATGACCACAACGTGAGTGACAAAATGAAATTTACTCTATATTATTTATTGAAGTTTTCACTTCAATAAATAAGATATACTCGTACCTAGAGAGAAAGTTTAGCCGCGTTGAGCACTTTTTGGTAGGGGGTAAACTTGTGTATTCGCGTCACCGTGACCGACATGCTCGCGTTGTTACGAAGACAAAAGGTCTTAAATATAAATATACTACATTCGTAATAATTAAACTTTAACTTTTTTATTCAAGTTGACTTTGAATAGCGAGAAACTCGGTGGTTGCTCTTTTAACAAGTAATAAAATTAAAAATTTTAAAAAAACCCACGACGAACTGCAGAGCTCCATTATACCTTTGACCTTTATAACTTTGAAACAACAATTAGAACGTAGCAAACGTATAAGTATATTACATAATATCTAAAACACAAAACTGCATCTTTGACAGCTCAGTAGTTTTTTTGACCAGTGTGGTGGACTATGGCCAAACCCTTTTCAAATGGACAAATCAAAAGAGTCCAAACGCGACGGGTATACGATGAGAATTTAAGGAGTTCCCATGATCGCCTCCTGACTCCATCATGATACCCTGGGCAGCATCTAGGTACAAGCTAAATATATCTTAAACAAAAAGCCCGCATCTAAATCAGCACAGTAGTTTTTGAGAAAAATGGTAACATATTGAAAAAATAAAATCATAGACTACAGCTCAGCTTTGTTGTCTATGGTCCTAAAATATATCTAAGAACCTTCTCACAAGCTATACACATCTAATGAAAAAAACCGCATTTCAATCGGCCCAGTACTTTTTGTAAAAAATGGTAACATATCGAAATATTAAAATCATAGAGACAGCTCAGCTTGGTTGTATATGGTCCTAAAATATATCTAAGAACCTTCTATATATATCTAACTAGTATTTCGGCCTGTGCGCGAGCTGCTAAAGCAGCTCACGGGTTGTGGTTAGACTTACAAGTAGTACAGATTTTACTGTACTAAACTGAATTCATTTATTATGGTGATAACAAAATAAATAAAAATGGCGCTGATTTTTTAAAACTTTGGTAACAGTTTCCTGTTTCGTAACCCCAGGGAGTCCTAAATATCGATTTTGAACGAAATTGGTCAATTAACAAAGAATTTCAAAATGGCGCTGATTTTCTAAAATTTTGGTAACAGTTTCCTGTTTTGTGACCCCAGGGAGCCCTAAATATCGATTTTGAACGAAATCGGTCAATTAACACAGAATTTCAAAATGGCGCTGATTTTTTTAAAATTTTGGTACCAGTTTCCTGTTTTGTGACCCCAGGAAGCCCTAAATATAGATTTTGAACGAAATCGGTCAATTAACAAAGAATTTCAAAATGGCGCTGATTTATTTAAAATTTTGGTACCAGTTTCCTGTTTTGTAATCCCACGAAGCCCTAAATATCGATTTTGAACAAAATCGGTTAATTAACAAAGAATTTCAAAATGGCGCTGTTTTTTTAAAGTTTGGTAACAGTTTACTGTTCTGTGACCCCATGGAGTCCTAAATATCGATTTTGAACGAAATCGATCAATTAACAAATAATTTCAAAATGGCGCTGATTTTTTTTAAATTTTGGTACCAGTTTCCTGTTTTGTGACCCCAGGGAGCCCTAAATATAGATTTTGAACGAAATCGGTCAATTAACAAAGAATTTCAAAATGGCGTTGATTTTCTAAAATTTTGGTAACAGTTTCCTGTTTTGTGACTCCAGGGAGCCCTAAATATCGATTTTGAACGAAATCGGTCAATTAACAAAGAATTTCAAAATGGCGCTGATTTTTTTAAAATTTTGGTACCAGTTTCCTGTTTTGTAATCCCACGAAGCCCTAAATATCGATTTTGAACAAAATCGGTTAATTAACAAAGAATTTCAAAATGGCGCTGTTTTTTTAAAGTTTGGTAACAATTTCCTGTTTTGTAACCCCAGGGAGTCCTAAATATCGATTTTGAACGAAATCGATCAATTAACAAAGAATTTCAAAATGGCGCTGATTTTTTAAAATTTTGGTATCAGATTCCTGTTTTGTAATCGCACGAAGTCCTAAATGCAATAAACCGCATCTCAATCAGCCCAGTACTTTTTGTGAAAAATGGTAACAGTGGTTGAAAAATTAAGAATAGACTACAGCTCAGCTTTGTTGTCTATGGTCCTAAAATATATTTAAGAACCTTCTCACAAGCTATACACATCTAATGCAAAAAACCGGATCTCAATCGGCCCAGTACTTTTTGTGAAAAATGGTAACATATTGAAAAAATAAAATCATAGACTACAGCTCAGCTTTGTTGTCTATGGTCCTAAAATATATCTAAGAACCTTCTCACAAGCTAAACATATCTAATGCAAAAAACTGCATCTCAATCGGCCCAGTACTTTTTGTGAAAATTTTTAACACATAGAAAAATTAAGATTATAGACTACAGCTCAGCTTTGTTGTCTATGGTCCTAAAATATATCTAAGAACCTTCTCACAAGCTATACACATCTAATGCAAAAAACAGCATCTCAATCGGCCCAGTAGTTTTTGTGAAAAATGGTAACATGTTGAAATATTAAAATCATAGACTACAGCTCAGCTTAGTTGTCTATGGTCCTAAAATATATCTAAAAACCTTCTCACAAGCTATACGTATCTAATGCAAAAAACCGCATCTCAATCGGCCCAGTACTTTTTGAGAAAAATGGTAACATGTTGAAATATTAAAATCATAGACTACAGCTCAGCTTGGTTGTCTATGGTATAGACAACAAAGCTGAGCTGTAGTCTATGATTTTATTTTTTCAATATGTTACCATTTTTCTCAAAAACTACTGTGCTGATTTAGATGCGGGCTTTTTGTTTTAGATATATTTAGCTTGTACCTAGATGCTGCCCAGGGTATCATGATGGAGTCAGGAGGCGATCATGGGAACTCCTTAAATTCTCATCGTATACCCGTCGCGTTTGGACTCTTTTGATTTGTCTATTTGAAAAGGGTTTGGCCATAGTCCACCACACTGGTCAAAAAAACTACTGAGCTGTCAAAGATGCAGTTTTGTGTTTTAGATATTATGTAATATATACGTTTGCTACGTTCTAATTGTTGTTTCAAAGTTATAAAAGGTCAAAGGTATAATGGAGCTTTGCAGTTCGTCGTGGGTTTTTTTAAAATTTTTAATTTTATTACTTGTTAATAGATTTCTTAAACTTGTGTAAAAGGAAATTCTTTGAAAATATATATTTCTGGCAGAGCAGTCGTGTTTTTTAATTATTTTAATCAACCAATGCTTGTTTTAATTTATACATGTGTACACTACACCAATGACTGCCTCGTTGGTGTAGTGGTTAGCATGTTCGACTGCGGCCGACGAGGTCCCGGGCCATAATTAAGCATAGGGGTTTCCAGAATATAAATTCGTACTAGCCCGGAGTTAGGAAGTTGGCGGTGTTTCACCCCCGTGCCTCGGAGAGCACGTCAAGCCGTCGGTCCCGGTTATTATCACTAACATGATAGTCGTCAAAGCCCGCCAACCCACATTGGAGCAGCGTGGTGGGTCTAAGCTCTAATTCCCTCTCTCCTATGAGAGTGGGGGCCTGTGCCCAGCGGTGGGACGTTAATGGGCTGTAGTGGTGGTGGTTGATGTATATACACGTTTTACAGCGTTCGGTGTGAAAAGCCCTACAAGTGAACTGGCGCGTTTAGAGCAAAGGCAGAGTCACCACGTGCAGCTGATGAAGGCATCGCTGTACGCCGACACGGGTCAGTATCAGATTTTTAAAAGCAGTACTACTCTATTAAAGAGTATTTATAGAGATTTATTTTATCTTATAATATTGTTTTTATTTTTTAAGTAATAATGTATAGTTAAGAAATAAAAAGAATAGGGGGCGGGGGGTTTACAGCGTCGCTAGTATATAATTTAAAAAAATAGTTTTAATTTGGCCACCGGGACAGATAAGTTGGTGGGGACGTCTTTTGGCTGGTCCTCTATTTAATAATCGCTAAATAATAATTTATATTTGATGTAGGCATCCCAATAATTTTACATATTACTTATTATATACTAGCTGATGCCCGCGACTACGCCCGCGTGGATTTAGGTTTTTTGGTTCCCGCGGGAACTCCTTAATTTTCCGGGAAAAAAAGTAGCCTATATGCTATTCCAGACTTTAATCTATCTTTGTGCCAAATTTCAGCCAGATCCGTTCAGCCGTTGGGGCGTGATTGAGTAACAAACATCCATACATCCATCCATACAAACTTTCGCATTTATAATATTTTTATCTACTCCAGCATCGAAAAGTTCCAATTTCGAATATGACAACTATATCGAATTGAACCCTCTTTCGTGTTTGCTTCTCATAACGATACAGTTCGTTGTATGGGAGCTGTATCGTTATGAGTCGTAGCTGTATCGATATGGTTATCTTCATAAATAGGATACCTATAGCTTAGCGGCTCTGGGTTCTGGCACTTTTGTTTTTTATTAATTTATAAAGTAAAAAATTATAAAGACGTCATTGTCGTAGATAAAATCTTGTATGCAACTGTACGTAATTAGTCATTTTAATTCTCGTACTCGGCAAGCCTCGTATCAAAAAACAGCACTCGAATTAAAATGACCCTCATTACGATACAGTTGCATAAATAGCTAATTTGATCTATCCAACAGAAATGGAAGACGACACGTCCGTGTCGACGGGCGAGCAATTGGTTCCGCACCCTAAGACCAGCGTGATAAGGTCGACAATCAGACAATCCGCGCCCACCGCTATGCACGAGAAGAGTTATGAAGACATATCGTCCTCTTTGATTGTACAGAGCGAAGGTAAGACATACAATTGATTCGGAACCCTAAGACCATCATGATAAGGTCGACAATCAAACAACCTGCGCCCACCGCTATGCACGAGAAGAGCTATGAAGACATATCATCCTCTTTGATTGTACAGAGCGAAGGTAAGACATACAATTGATTCGGAACCCTAAGACCATCATGATAAGGTCGACAATCAAACAACCTGCGCCCACCGCTATGCACGAGAAGAGCTATGAAGACATATCATCCTCTTTGATTGTATAGAGCGAAGGTAAGACATACAATTGATTCGGAACCCTAAGACCATCATGATAAGGTCGACAATCGAAAGATACCTAGGTGTACTATACAAGCTGAATTTTTAGTGGTTTTAGGGCCTCAGAGAGGTGATTCGGAATTAACAGTACAATTTATTTCTACCATTTATCCTGACCCTAATATTAAAATAAAAAATAAAAAATCGATAAATTATGATGTCGAAAATTTTGCGATCAATTAGTAGCGCTAGGCGCCAGCTGACTGGCGAGTCACGTGACGCACGAACCGAGCGGCGCGCGGCCGGTTGTTCACCTTTGGCTATCAGCTGTTAAACATTCGGTAAAGTTTCGATGTACTTACAGCTCAACATTGTACTGCAATGATGTACTGTGTAAAACTTGCAGCTCACGAAGTAGGTGGGTACACTTATTTTAGGTATTAAATTTTACAATCTTATTTAGACGTATTTATGCACTTTCTTTGATAAGAACTTTCGCGGATCACGTGGGGGTTGTCAAAGGCCCAAAAATGTTTATTGTGCTGGTTAAAAATTCCAATACAATTAAAAGTTGACTCGTCAGTCCACAGAATGCTTAATTCACGATTATTTAATGACCACTGACAAAACTCAATCCTGGCTGGTCCATCGTATGCTCCGGCGAGTACCTACATGCGGGAACGACCTCGACCTTGAGCATGCTCTGGTGCTCGGAATTGCCCATGGTCGATTAAACGCTGCGTTGCAGCTAAGATAGTAATACTCGACGGAATTTGTGGGTTTCGGATTCCTCGCATACAAAAGGAGTTTAAGCCATCCGGTTGCAAGTAGAGCCGTCGAGCTTCTGTCGCATTGTAATGGTGTACATCTGCAGTCTGCACCATACTTATGTATTCCAAATTGGCGTATTCGTAATGGCGATCCATTTTTGCGCGTATTTGAAAACCGAAGTAGCGTCACCTACCGCGCGTGTGACGCGTGTTGCGTAACGTGCGTAACTGAAGCCGGAAGTCGGCTAGCCGAACGCGGTCGGCGGCGCGCGGGCCGTCAAAGGATTGAGGGGCGGGGCTTCGACTAATGGACGCCAGACGCCGCTCGCGCCTCCATAGCGTCGGTACGTCGGCTAGCTTCTTGGAATTTCGCCGCGTAGCGGTACTAATGTTTCTCACAGTTACGAGTTTATTTCGAAAAAAAAATCTAGCTTAATAAAGTAAGTACTTTAAAAATAAAAAAAAACAAGTGGAGTCGGTAGTACTGCTAAAGGCGATTCAACTCGCCGCGGCTTTAAAACCACTAAAATTTCATCGTGTATATTAAAACCTTGCCGTCCGTTGGTTTCTGAGAAAATCGTTAACAAACAAATATTTTTTTTTTAAATATTTTTTAATTGTAATCAACAGCGTTTTTTAATATAATTTAGAAAAAAATTACAAAATTATACATTTTTTTAAAGAAATAGGTACCTACTTAAAGTTAAATAAATGAAAGTGCGTGCAGGTGTGCGTGTGTATGTACAGACATGTACATATTACAGGTCGAATAACGAACCTCCATTTTGAAGTCGGTTAAAAATACCACCGTCATCTACTACGACGATAGTACTAAGGATGTTTCGTATCTATTTCAGATGTGATAATGCGCCCCCTTATAGTGCATCCGCACACTATAGTCTTGCAGTACCACAGAAAAGTCCCGCCGTTCAAGCAAACCATCGCCGGTGAGTACTATAGTCCCACGAACTTATCTGGCTCGGTGGCCAATATTGGAACTAATTTTTATGACGTGGCTTAGTTTAGCTTTTCTTTTGATTTTATTTTCAACTAGCTGATGCCCGCGACTTCGTCCGCGTGGTTTAAGTTTTTTGTTATTCCCGCGGGAACTCCTTAATTTTCCGGGATAAAAAGTAGCCTATGTCACTCTCCAGGTCCTCACCCCTATACAACAAAAAAAGAATTAGCGAAATTGGTCCAGCCGTTCACGCGTAATGCCGTGACCAAGGGAAATAGGGCTTCATTTTTATATATATCGACTAGCTTTTGCCTACGTCATAATAGTTACTTTTATGCCAAATTTCAGCCCGATTCGTCCAGTGGTTAGAGCTGTGCGTTCATAGATCAGTCATTCAGTCAGTCTTTTCCACTACAGCCCATTTACGTCCCACTGCTGGGCACAGGCCTCCACTCATATAGGAGATAGGGAATTAGAGGTTAGACCCACCACGCTGCTCCAATGCGAGTTGGCGGGCTTTAACGACTAGTATCATGTTAGTGATAATAATGGGGACCGACAGCTTAACGTGCTCTCCGAGGCACGAGAGTGCAACACCGCCAACTTCCTAACTCTGGGCTAGTGCTGAGAATTTCTAGTCAGAAAAACCCAACACTTATTGTGGCCCGACCCGGGACTCGAACCGGGACCTCGTCAGCCGCAGCCAAACATGCTAACCACTAGAGCAACGAGGCAGTCTTTTATATATTTAGATATTTACTAGCAAAACTAACCTTAGAAGTAAAAAAAGTATACATCTTTTAATTTACTCCAACAGGTCGTGTGGACGCGGCCTACTTCGCTGATATGTCAGTTTGCCGCGCTCGCCACAGCCGCATCGGTTTCGGGCCAGCCAACACTCTCGCCTTCGTCACTACATACGACTCTATCAACGATATGCCTAAGAGTAAGTTAGCAGAAAAATGGTTGCAAACCAAGTTTACATCAAAAAGTTTGTCATTGAACCATGTGTATATTAAAAAGTTTGTCAATGAACCAAGTTTTCACTACATACGACTCTATCAACGATATGCCTAAGAGTAAGTTAGCAGAAAACTGGTTGCAAACCAAGTTTACATCAAAAAGTTTGTCATTGAATCATGTGTATATTAAAAAGTTTGGTAATGAACCAAGTTTACAGTAAAAACTTTGTCGATGAACCACATGTAAATAAAAAAGTTTATTAGTGAACCAAGTCTACATTGAAAAGTTTGTCGATGAACCACATGAAATATTAAAAAGTTTATTTATTACCGTACCTTTAATAAAAAGTCAAAATAGAGGTATTAATCACATCCTTATGTAACCACTATATTTCTATTTATTGTTTTTTTTTTAATCTAGCTGCAGAGCTGAGCGAGTTGGGTGGTTACGTGTTGGGTCGCGCCGACAACGATTGGAGCGAATCCAGTGTCGCCCGACTAGCGGTCGGCCGACCGCAGTCCGATGTCGTGTCTGTAAGTGTAAATACTCTCTGACGAAGGACGAGGAATGGCATTCCAAACTGAGTTTCTTGCTAGTTCTTCACGGTAGGAATGACATTCCGAACCAGTGGTAGATTCACTTGACGATTCTAAAGCACTATAATTTGAATAAAAAAATAAATGTACGAGGGTTTCTCTTCTAGCTGATGCCCGCGACTTCATCCGCGTGGATTGAGGTTTTTTGGTTTCTGCGGGAACTTTTTAATTTTCCGGAATAAAAAGTAGCCCATGTGTTATTCCAGGCTGTAATCTATCTCTGTGCCAAATTAAATCCAGACCCGTTCAGCCGTTTGGCGTGATTGAGTAACAAACATCCATCCATTCAAATGTTCATATTTACAATATTAGTAGATGTGAAATTGTTTACTGTCTTATAATATTAGTAAAAATAATATTCTAATATTAGCATAGATATATAATTGATTGTGTTTAAAATAAAATAAATATTATTATGCATATTCTGTTTCCAGGATACGCTCGCCCGTCAGTTAGCGAGTCTGCTAGAGATGTCGACAGTGTCCGACACGGATCCGACACGACCGGACGTGTGTCCGCAACTAGTCGTGCGCGACTCGCCGCGAGACAGACGCGAGTTGCTGAGGAGACTGCTCGATGACGCGAGCAAAGCCAGGGAATATAGCGCTAGTGTGAGTTTTATGTTCCACCACCACTACAGCCCATTAACGTCCCACTGCTGGGCACAGGCCTCCTCTCTCATAGGAGAGAGGGAATTAAAGCTTAGGCCCACCACGCTGCTCCTATGCGGGTTGGCGGGCTTTAACGACTATTATCATGTTAGTGATAATAACCGGAACCGACGGCTTAACGTGCTCTCCGAGGCACGGGGGTGAAACACCGCCAACTTCCTAACACCGGGCAAGTGCTGAGAATTTCTAGTCAGAAAAACCCAACACTTATTATGGCCCGACCCGGGACTCGAACCCGGGACCTCGTCAGCCGCAGTCAAACATGCTAACCACTAGACCAACGAGGCAGTTTTATGTTCACTTTTTTTTAATTAACTACTGGGCCTGAGCCTAGAACCCGATATTGTTGACGTTCGTGTTTTAGAATTATAATCCTTATTTTAGGAACTTCAAGGCACGTGACAACTTGTCATGTTGAGTAATATTGCTTAAGTATTGCTGCGTTGGCAGAATGGCCCCTGGACAGAGTTGAGCAATGTTTGATTTAGCACTAAGTTTCATTGTTGGTTATATTTCCAGTTTGGCGTATCGAGTGAATATTGTCTACAAGTGTGGAAGCTATGTGAAGCACTTTGGGGCGCCGATTTGGACAACGACGGTGAGTTTTGAATTTTGAAATACTAATACTTCTACCATATAATGCTGGAATAATATTGTAACAATTAAATGTCTCTGTCCAATGTCCAATTTACATGTCTCTAACATCAAAAACAGAACTTTCATACAAACTTTCAGCCCCCATTTCCCCCCCTTAGGGGTGAATTTTCACAAAACCGTTTCTTAGCTGATACCTACACTATAGAAGTAATCTGCCTTCCAAATTTCAAGTTTGTATGCTTTATAGTTCCTGAGATATCGTGATTAAATCTATGCTTCTATACTAATATTCAAAACTAATATTATAAATGCGAAAGTTTGGATGGATGGATGGGTTTTTGTTCCTCAATCACGCCAAAACGTCTGAACGGATCTGGATGAAATTTGGTACGGAGATAGATTATAGTCTGGAATAACACATAGGCTACTTTTTATTCCAGAAAATTAAAGATGTCCCGCCGGAACCAAAAAACATCAATCGACGCGAACGAAGTCGCGGGCATCAGCTAGTCCATACATCCATCCAACCATCCATCCATCTATCCATCTAAACTTTCGCATTTATAATATTGGTATAGATTATACAATTAAAACGATTATTATTTTATTATAATTGGCAGGTGTGCCCGGCACAGACATACAGTCGAAAGTTCACCGCCACAAGTGTCTGCTGCAGTGGCTAAAGGATGCTGTGTCAGATATCACTGATAAGGAGTTGTCTGAAGCCAGGCGGGGAGAACCGGAAGACGGTAAGAGTGTTAATTATCATGAATAATAATTATAATTATTGTAATTTTTGATATCTGATTTATGGTTTCTTGTTGATTGAGATTGTTATAATTAACTAGCTGATGCCCGCGACTCCGTCCGCGTGGTTGAAGTTTTTTTATTCGCGCGGGAACTCCTTAATGTTTCGGTATAAAAAGTAGCCTATGTCACTCTCCAGGTCCTCAACTATACCCATGCCAAAAATCACGTCAATCCGTTGCTCCGTTGCGGCGTGATTGAAGGACAAACCAACAAACCAATAAACCAACAAACAAAGTGACTTTCGCATTTATAATATTAGTATGATAATAATTATAATTAATGTAATTTATGATATCTGATTTATGGTTTCTTGTTGATTGTATACTAAGAGAAGCAACTGCGGGTTTCTTCTTGATTGAGATTGTTATAATTAACTAGCTGAAGCCCGCGACTCCGTCCGCGTGGTTGAAGTTTTTATATTCGCGCGGGAAGTCCTTAATGTTTCGGGATAAAAAGTAGCCTATGTCACTCTCCAGGTCCTCAACTATAACCATGCCAAAAATCACGTCGATCCGTTGCGGCGTGATTGAAGGACAAACCAATAAACAAACTGACTTTCGCATTTATAATATTAGTATGATGTAACGTTACACCCTCGTTTCAGAGATGGACGGTCACAGCGCGAGAGTGTGGACGCTACTGCTCGGCGGGAGAGTGCTGGAGGCGTGTAAACTGTCCAAGGAGTGCGGAGACTCAAATATGGCGACCCTTATTGCTCAGGCCACAGGTAATAATTAGATAAATAATAATTAAAATCCGTTCATTGGTTTCTGAAAAAATCGATAGTAAACAAACAGGGATACACACATACATACATGCATGCGTACATAAATACATACGGATTGAATACTAGAACCTCTTTTTTTGAAGGTTAAAAACGCCTTTTGTACCTATGTTAAGTATTTTTTTTACTTTTCATAGCTCTATTAAAACTATAAACTTTTCTCAAAATGACAGATTGATGTCACGTACCTTGACGTTCCTAAAATAAGGATTATAATGCTAAAACACGAAAGTCAACAATAATGAAACAATATGGATTTAAACGTTGGCAGTATGGCCCCAGAAAGGAGGAGATTCTTAGTTTAGCGCGTTTTTTAGGGTTACGTACCTCAAAAGGAAAAAACTGAACCCTTATAGGATCACTTTGTTGTCCGTCCGTCTGTGTGTCAAGACCCTTTTTCTCACGAACGCATGGAGGTATCAAGCTGAAATTCATATTAAATACTCAGGTCTACTGTCCCTTGGGGCTGTGAAAAAATCAAACTTCTAAGCCAACACAATCAAAAAATACAGCCGTTTATGCTGCATTTTCGACACTCGCAAGGAAATCAAAACCTACAGGGTACTTCTCGTGAACTCAGAATCTTGAAATTTGGTACGAAGCAACGTCTTATAGCACAGATAAAGGAAAAATTGCGAAAAGCATAAATTTTTAGTTACATCATATAATAAAAGTATTTTCAACCGACTTCAAAAAAAGGAGGAGGTTCTCAATTCGACTGTGTTTTTTTTTCTTTTTTTTTATGTTTGTTACCTCAGAACTTTTGACTGGGTGGGACCGATTTGGATGATTCTTTTTTTATTTGAAAGGGCATACTTCCCAATTAGTGGTCCCATATAAATTTTATCGAAATCGGTCGAGCGGTTTTTAAAATATCAACAATAAAATAAGTACTTTGTGTAGCGTGTGCTTGTTGTTGTAAAGTTGGCGCGGGAGTTAGAAGTCGGTTGTTTAAAAATAATTTTTTATATTAAATCCATACTAATTCCATACTAATATTATAAATGCGAAAGTGTGTCTGTCTGTCTGTTCGTCTGTCTGTCTGCTACGCTTTCACGGCCCAACTACTCAACCGATTTGGTACAGAGATAGATTACATCCCAGGGAAGGACATAGGCTACTTTTTATCCCGGAAAATTTAAGAGTTCCCGCGGGAATCAAAAAACATATCTGTTCAACCGATTTTGTTGAAATTTGGTACAGGGATAGGTTTTATCCCGGGGAAGGACATAGGCTACTTTTTATCCCGGAAAATTGAAGGGTTCCCGCGGCAATCAAAAAACATCAATCCACGCGGACGAAGTCGCGGGCATCATCTAGTTATTAATAATTTTAAACTTACTACCCCTTTCCGCATGAACGCGTAGAGGTATTAAATTGAAATTAAAATAGATAAGTGGAATAAGAATACCATAACTTTTACATAAATACCTACAGGTTTGTAGGGAACCCTCGGTGCGCGAGTCTGACTCGCACATGGCCGGTTTTTTAAAAATTTGAACTTTTCTCATACAGGTGATCCGGCCTTTAAATCGCTGATAGCCCGTCAGTTGCACACGTGGCAGGAATGCGGGGCGGAGTCCCTCATAGCGCTCAGCCGCAGGGCCACCGCGCACCTGTTGGCAGGCCTGCGCCCCACAGGACACCTCGAGACCCTCGACTGGTTGCGCGCTTTGAGAGCCACTGCCTGGTGAGTAATAATGCTAATTTCAACTCTATAGTAATAGAAATAAAGATCATATTAAAGTATTGATAATATGATGGGAAAGTACTAGGCGCCTTTAGGAGGTGAGAGGGTAATCTAATGGCGATCCGACCTCATTAGTTCCAAATATTATACTATGTCAGTCAGTTAGTTACTCCACTTTTTTTATTTTTATAAAGGTGGATGCATCTCTGCTGTTACTCCATACAATGCTATACACATTCAGCCAGCCAGTTTCTAAATACTTCTTTTCTAGATCGATAGTATCGACTATCGACATTATAGGATGATATGACGGATGTTACATCCGAAAATAAAGGATGATATTACGGATGTTACATCCAAAAATATAGGATGATATGACGAATGTTACATCCAAAAATATAGGATGATATTACGGATCTTACATCCAAAAAATATATAGGATGATATGACGGATGTTACATCCAAAAAGTGGGCGCCTCTTTTTTCCCGTAGTCGGGTTACAGTTTTTAATCTATACATACTGCTTGTTAGATATTTATAATCTTTGTTGCAGTTTCCTCTGCCCTCAAATCCCGACCCTGGAGCAGATAATACGAACCTACGAAGGATACTTCAGCAGTTCTGAAGAGCTGGACCTTACGTCGTTGCCTGAAGACGAGATGGGGATGCAGTTCCCCTCTCCGCCGTATGATGACGCGTATACCCTTACCACCAGTGTGAGTACGCCCTTATCTATAGACTAGACTATCCCGCATGTATTAATTTATTCACTAATCCCGAGCGCAGCGAGCGACAGGGCAAATAGAAAATCAATACTAATATCATATATTCCTCGTTGGTCTAGTGGTTAGCAGGTTCGACTGCGGCCGACGAGGTATTACCTAGAAGAACCAGCAGCAAGTCACTTCATCTATACTAATATCGTAAATGTAAATGCAAAAGTGTGTTTGTTTGTTGGTTTATTTGTTTTTTGATTTGTCCTTCAATCACGCTGCAACGGAGCAACGGATCGACGTGATTTTCGGCATGGGTATAGTTGAGGACCTGGAGAGTGTCATAGGCTTTTTATCCCGGAAAATTAAGGAGGATTTCGCGGGAATTAAAAAAAACTTAGTCCTCGCGGACAAAGTCGCGGGCATCAGCTAGTAATTATGAGCGTACTAAAGTTCGGTCGCGGAACAGGAAGAATTTCGTACATTAACCTGTTACTACCTGTCTCTGTCACTCTCGCGTAAATAAAATGCGTCTCGTTCGCACAGATGTGATGGCATTGCTTCTGTGCGAACGAGACGCATTATATTTACGCGAGAGTGACAGAGACAGGTAGTAACAGGTTAATGTACGAAATTCTTCCTGTTCCGTGACCGGACTTTAGCTAATGTACGAGGCTTCGTCTGCGTGGAATAAGTTTTAATTCACACGGGAACTAATGTATACCGATTTTGATGAAACTCTTATATTTACAGAACGGCACTACACGTCGTGTGCTCGACCTCCGATATGAGCTGTTACGTGCGCGCGCCTTCAACGCTCGACCCAAACTGAGTCCCGCCACATACACGCCCGATCCTTTCGACTACAGTCTGAGGTAAACCTGCTACTAACTTATAACCTCCTAGTACTTTACTCCTGAATAACCATTCTCTATATTAAAGCACAGTTGGCGGCGTCAGGTAAAAAGAGCTCCAGACGAAAACTGCGGGTGTGTCTGTCCTTTCCTAATGCGGGAAAGTAAAATTGATTGGCGAACCAATGTTCCGGCGGCGTAGACAGTTTACCACGTTGTGTTCTTGACCTGTAATATGTGTTGTTTACGTGCGCGCGCCTTCAACACTCGACCTAAACTGAGTCCCGCCACATACACGCCCGACCCTTTCGACTACAGTCTGAGGTAAACCTCCGACTAACTTATAACCTCCTGGTACTTTACGACCATTCTAAAGCCGGGTACAGACTTACGAAATGTAACATGCAATGTAACATGAAAGGAGCATCTCTTAAGCCGGGTACAGACTTACGAAATGTAACATGCAATGTAACATGAAAGGAGCATTACATATTAACATGAAAGGAGCATTACATATAGTGTGAACACAGCGCGTGCACGAATCGAGCATGTACCTACTAGCATCTGTTTCCGGCATGCGCGCATCGAACATAGCTCGGGCTGCCGACAACAACTTTCCGCAGTACAGACACACACAGCCCGTCCACACTGGCGCTCCGTGCACACTGCGCGCCCCTTTGTGTTTGGCGAAAAAGCCGACAAATGGCGGATCGCGGCGCTTACCAATTGAAATGCTCTGTTCGTGCGCGTAGTGAGCACGGTTCGTGCGCGCTAGGCGTCCACACTATGGGAATTCTGTTACATTGCATGATACATTGCGACAATGTGGACGGCAAATCTGTGCCCGGCTTAAAGTAAAAAAAAGAACACAAGAATAGTTAAAATGAGCTCTTGTCAGGTGTCTGTACTTTCCTAATGCGGGAAAAGAAAGCTGATTGACGAACCAATATTCCGGCGGCGTAGACTGTTTGCCATGTTGTGTTCTTGACCTGTAATATGTGTTGTTTACGTGCGCGCGCCTTCAACACTCGACCCAAACTTGGCCTATCAATTAAAAGTGTTTGCTGAGAATACGTAAAACTTAAATGACGTCACACTAAATTCAATATGGTGGACGCTAAAAGCTTGTATTTAAAAATGATTTTAAACTTATATTGTTCACAGTTTTCTCCTTGGAGCTTGGTTCGGAAATCCTTCAGAAGTGTCCATAGCGGGCGCAGCGGAGCAACTAGAGGCGCAGGGCAATTGGCATCTCGCCGTGCAAGTGTTGGCCTACCATCCCAACGATGTCGCGTGAGTACCATACAATCCGTCCATACATTTTGTTTTATCGCTTCATATATTTCATACCGAGTATCTCGCTGGTTCTTCTCGGTAGGAACGCCATTCCGAACCAGTGGTAGATTAACTCGACTATTCATAAGCAATTGTTAAAAGTCTACTGGAATAATTTTTTTTTTTTTAAATTTTATTTGATACATTTTTCTTTATGGTGATACATTCTATTCATTTTGTTTATAAGGCTTCATATATTCCATATTTTTTTTACACTTCATATATTCCATACATTTTGTTTTACGGTTCTTACAATCCATTCATTTTTTATTACGCTTCGCTGTACGTCCGCTATCCCAAAAGTAGTAATATCCTCGTCCCCTTTTAGTTTTATGTTCGAAAACCATTTTAAACTATAGATGAAGTAAACAAGTGCGTTGAACTTTGATGACGTCAGCAGTATTTCGTGCAACATCCCCTGATACAGTCCCACAAACTTAACTGCCCGGTGGCCAAAATTGGAACTAATTTTTGTGTCTGCTTAGGTTTGGTTTTTATTTTATTTTTGAAATATACTCTGTCACCACTCTGTCACCGGGTCAAATAAGTTTCAATTCAATTCAATTGTTGATTAAATGGCTTGCGGTTGTACCAAATGGGTACAATATACTTCGCCAATGACAATGGAGGAGACACGGCTTTATAGGTGATAGCTGGGAGGTTTTAAGTGTCCAGCTTTCAATTTGGATTATGTATGAATGGCAGGTTTAAATAAGTCTGTGGGACTCTAAACGCGTTTAGACGAAAAAAGTTGATGATTTGACTAGTTGTTAAATACCCAATTTATGTTCATTACATAATACATATGTAAAACGTCATTTTTAGGGTTCCGTACCCAAAGGGTAAAAACGGGACCCTATTACTAAGACTCCGCTGTCTGTCTGTCTGTCTGTCTGTCTCCAGGCTGTATCTCATAGACCGTGATAGCTAGAAAGCTGAAATTTTCACAAATGATATATTTCCGTTGCCGCTATAACAACAAATACTAAAAATTAAAAAAATATATATATTAAGGGGGGTCCCCATACAATAAACGTGTTTGTTTCGTATTTTTTTGCTCAATATTAAAAACGGTAACAGGTAGACGGTTCAAATTTTCACAGAATATTTACTTTTATATTACCTTTCAAATTAAATAATTAAATATCAATAAACTAAATATTAAAGGGGGGCTCAAATACAACAAACGTAATTTTTTGATAGTAACAGTAAACCTCTACAAACAAAGTTAGTTTTGCGGTTCATTAACAAAGGTAATTATACCTACTTCTTGAGTACGGAACCCTCGGTGCACGAGTCCGACTCGCACTTGACCGGTTTTTTATTCCAGTCGCGGTCATCTCATCCGCGGTGTGATATCCCGTCACGCGCCGTCCAAAGCTGACACTCCAGAGCTGAAGAGTCGCTTGGAGCTTGTCAGAAAGCTAGGGGTCCCCGAGAAATGGATGCTGCTGGCACAGGCCTATAGAGCCAAATATGAGGTGAGTAACAATTAAAAAATGTGTAGGTAGTTGTAAAAAAAACAAAGGTTTACATTTGGTATTTTGGGGCTCGTCAAAATATACCCAATGAGCTCAAACTCAAAGATATTACTATTAACCATTGAAGAGTTCAACAACCCGTCTCCTGCCCTATAGAGCCAAATATGAGGTGAATAACCCTAAGGAGGGGTGGTCAAAAATAAATTATTTCTTACTGATTATTAAATAGAGGGTCTTCTATAATTTAATTTAAAAAATTCTTTTCAACCGACTATATAGGCCTATAGGCCTATAGAGTCCTCCTCCTTTTCAACCGACTTCAAAAAAAGGAGGAGGTTCTCAATTCGACTGTATTTTTTTATTTTTTATTTTTTTATGTTTGTTACCTCAGAACTTTTGACTGGGTGGACCGATTTGGATGATTCTTTTTTTATTTGAAAGAGCATACTTATGTGGTCCCATATAAATTTTATCGAAATCGGTCAAGCGGTTTTTAAAATATCAACAATAAAATAAGTACTTTGTATAGCGTGTGCTTGTTGTTGTAAAGTTGGCGCGGAAGTTTGAAGTCGGTTGTTTAAAAAGTATTTTTTATATTAAATTATTTTGAAGTAGGTTGAAAAGACCTAAAATTCATATCCTCAGTTAGTTTTAAGTTTGATAACCATTTTAAACTATAGATTAAAGAAAGTGAAGTGAGTAAAGAAAGTGCGTTAAATTTGATGACTTGGCTACCTAGCATGTTTAACCAGTCGTGGGCATCTCATCCACGTTGGATCTCAACACGACATCCGGCCTAGGGGCTCGTAGCCTGCAAGGCAAGCCCTAGGGCCTAGCCAATCAAGGCTAAAGATTTTATAATTTTACTACAGTGCTTCACACACGAGGATAGTTTCTAAACTTACTTAAACATGCATATCAAAAATTCGCGGAACCGGCAGGATTTGAACCTGCGTCTCTCTGGGAATCGCGCCCTGAGCGCCTTGACCACTAGGCCACGGTTCACTTACCTACCAGTGCCGAAATTTGAGATATGCATCTGTAATCCAGTCTTCTAACGCGACTGTTTATGCCATCCAGTAGCGATACATTGCAGTATCGAAACTACTTTCAAGGCCCATATTCGATGGAACTCATTGAACGAGGAATGACATATTTTGCGTTAAACTAAATTTTATAATTTTACTACAGTGCTTCACACACGAGGATAGTTTCTAAACTTACTTAAACATGCTTATCAAAAGTTCGCGGAACCGGCAGGATTTGAACCTGCGTCTCTCTGGGAATCGCGCCCTGAGCGCCTTGACCACTAGGCCACGGTTCACTTACCTACCACGGTTCACTTCCCAGAGAGACGCAGGTTCAAATCCTGCCGGTTCCGCGAATTTTTGATATGCATGTTTAAGTAAGTTTAGAAGGCTAAAGATATTCACCGGGGTACAAAGTTACCTCGCGCCCCACCCGGGCAAAGAAGCCAGGCCTCGAAGCCGGTACCTCGCGGGCCCACCGGAGAAGACCCCTGCATGAATCATCTACGCTGTAATATCGCGCCACGCGTCATCCAAAGCTGACACCCCAGGTGAAATAAAGAAATCATCTCATTTCCAGCGCAAGCCATCTCTGGAGGTGGAATACTTAGTGGCAGCGGAAGAGTGGAACTCTGCTCATAGAGTTCTGCTAGAAGAATTGCTTCCAGAAGCCGTGCTCGCTGGTGAGTGCTTCACTATTTTTGTAGGGTTCCGTAGAGTAATTAAAAAAAACAACTAAAAGACACGCTCGACCAATTGTACCAATAATATAACCCATTGTCCTACTTGAGCGACAAACGCGACACCGCGACACGATGCGACGCGACGAGACAGTATCAAACAGGTATCGTTGTCCTAGGTGAGCGACACAAGCGACCTAAGACAACGGGTAAATGGGACTCGTCACAGAAATTGAATGAGCCCAAACTCGAGGGGTATACTAGAAGGCACCTCCTGGTTCCATCATCAGATCGGCTCCGGCGTCCGGTTCCCCCTCCATTTTTAAAACAAAAAAACTTAAAGTTATTTATTGTTTAAGCTATCGTGAGTGATTTTCACTATACTATATAAATATTATTTAAATCACCGGTTGTAATATATTTTGTCGGAATTTGCCCGACTAGTTTCGAAACCGTCCGGGGCCTTTTTCATGAGCGACTTTGCCCAATACGGCTGCTGAACGTTGATTGCGGGCTGCCTGCCGTAACGCTTGTTGCGAGGGGGGTTTATAGAGGGGAGGTGGCACTATTTCCTCTCCCTCGTACTATTTGCTTTTTTTTGGTTTCCGCAGATAACCTACAAAGCATAAAGGGTATACTGGAGAAGATGAGCGCAGCGGCTGAGAGGCATGAAGTGAGCGGCTGGGAGACCGGCGGAATGGCGCTCTACCACTATCAGAAAGTCTGTGACGAGGTCTGTATATTACACTTTATTCAGTACTAGGTGTTAGCCCGAGACTATTTTCGGTTCCCACGGGAACTCTTTAATTTTCTGGGATAAAAAGTAGCTTATGTGTTATTCCAGACTATAATCTATCTCTGTGCCAAATTTCATCCAGTTCCGTTCAGTCGTTGGGGCGTGATTGAGTAACTAACATCCATCCGTACATCCATACATCCATCCATCCAAACTTTCGCATTTATAATATTTATTTGGATAGTAATCAGGACAGTATCCTCCATGAAGTAAATCCATATCCATAATAGTTGTTATCAATGCTCAGTAATGCTGAGTTTGCTTCCCATTGTATATTGTTTGATTTTATTTAACTTTTTTTTTTTGTCGCAAGATTTAGTTGATATGTATTCAAATGTGTAAAATCTAGCAATAAGATACAATAAAGCTTTTATTTATTATTAAATAATATTAATCCATTGAATGCGAGTGTGTCTGTCTGCTACGCTATCACGGCCCATCTGTTCAAGCGATTTTGATGTTTGGTATAGGGATATTTTATATTACGGGGAAGGACACAATTTTGTATTGAGGGGAAAATCATGGACATCCTACGGGGAGAAAAACCTTGATCCGCGCGGACGGACTCGCGGGCACCAGCCAATATGATTATCGTACTTATATTATAAATATGATGGTGTGGTTTGTCCTTCAATCGCAATTCCTTCAATATCGTCACAACAGAGCAAGTCATATAATTCAGGATCTGGAGAGTGACATAGGCTACTTTTTAACCGACTTCCAAAAAAGGAGGAGGTTCTCAAATCGGCGCGTATTTTTATTTTTTTAAATGTTATCCCGGAAAATTCAAGAGTTCCCGCGGGAATCAAAAACCTCAATCCACGCGGACGAAGTCGCGGGCATCAGCAGATATTGTAACATATTTAAGTAATGTCAGCCGTAAATTCTGATTGCAGCCAAGTGCTAGTCTTTATATTAAAAAAATAATGGGCTTGTTTCAGATCCGCGGGCTGGTGAGCTCTGTGGAGGCGCGCCCGCCCGGTGACACTGGCGGGGTCACGCAGCGGCTGGAGGCGCTCCGCCCCGCGCTTGCGGCCGCCTGCCGGGCGCTCCGGGGGCTCCGCCCCAAGTGAGTGGACCACGATAACACATTAGCAAGCTGTTGCTATACACACCTGTCATGAACCTTAACTGCATTGTTTTAGAGTTCAATTTCGTGTATGCATTCACAGCACTACAAAAGGAAAAGTTTCCAAATTAAAATCCAAGCAGCCAAGCGCTAGTCAAATATCAAATAAATATTATAAATGCGAAAGTTTGGATGGATGTCTGGATGGATGTATGGATGGATGTCTGGATGGATGTATGGATGGATGTCTGGATGGATGTATGGATGGATGTTTGTTACTCAATCACGCCCCAACGGCTGAACGGATCTGGCTGAAATTTGGCACAGTGATAGATTGTAGTCGGGAATAGCACATAGGCTACTTTTTATCCCGGAAAATTAAAGAGTTCTCGCGGGAACCAAAAAACCTCAAATGGATGTTCGTTACTCAATCACGCCAGAACGGCTGAACGGATCTGGATGAAATTTGGCACAGAGATAGATTATAGTCTGGACTAGCACATAGGCTACTTTTTATCCCGGAAAATTCAAGAGTTCCCGCGGGAACAACAAAACCTCAATCCACGCGTACGAAGTCGCGGGCATCAGCTAGTCTGTAAATAAAAAAAAAAAATTGTTTCGCTCGCAGGACGGCGCGCCACGCCGCCGCCCGCGCCGAGATGGGCGCTCGGCTGGTCCAGCTGGCTCTGGCGGCCGGCGAGCCGCCGCCGCATCTGGCGGCCTTGCTGAGGCAGCTGCGTCTGCCGCCCGACTGCGCCGCGCAGGCCGTGCACAAGGTGACTTACACGATGATTGAGTAATACTTGCACACTAGATGGCGCTGTACGCTGTTAGCTCACGCTATTACAATTTGCGGCCGTGAGAGGTATGATTCGTGTAGCGCCCACAGCCAATATCACCCTTTCGCGGGCCTCCCGCAAAATACGCGTTCCCGAACGCTTCCGACAATGCGTTCCAGACCTCCCCTGGCCGGCGAGGGGAGGCCACCAGTTCACGCCACGAGCTGCGCCGGATCGTACGCGCCGCGCATGCTATTTTGGCACGCAAAACTTGTAGTAACGTGTGACTTTTAACTTAATACAAAGTAAATAACGCAACACGGGTTTTCATTTAAACCACCCCTATAATTGGGTAGGTATTGGACAAGGACAATTTTGTAAGAAAATATGCACTCCAGATGGCGTTGCTTGTTGTTGACTCGTGCTAGAGAAGCCTACTACGGGTGAACGCTATAAATAGCTTATTTAAAAGTTATAGTAGGTCAAGTACGAAATAGCGAGATTAAGATAGCTGTGCTAACTATAGATACTGGCAACACTGACGTATACAAAGTAGAGTTGGGTCATATTAGGCAAAATGAAATACTTAGAACAGCGACTGTGACTTCAAACAACCTGTGACAAAATACTAGGTTGAGCCAAGGACTCGATGCTCAGAAATACTAGCCTTCTGACCCTATCTCTCGAGAGGAAAATAAATAAACCTATTTTGAAGTAATAGGTGCATTGCTTTTTCTTCTTTGTAAAAGGAAAGTGATGCCAGACTAGTATTCTGAATCTCGCAACGCCATCTACTGAAAGTATAGTTTGATATTTATAATGCCTTATATGATGTTCAAAACTCTACGATAAAATAAAATGTACATTTGGATATACCCGATCTATTTTTTTTAATTTCCAGCCATTTTACTTACCAGCTAGGCTATCAATAAAAATAATGTTATTTGTTTCAGATAACAACAGATTTAGCCGAGAAAGCGTCCGAGCTATGCATCGATTCCACGCCCAGTTCACCGCTCTCTTCCCACCAAAGGGCAGCCATCAGAAGCTAGAGAAAGGCGGATGTACTTCCATACATTTCACTTTCATAAAATGTGCTAGAATTTCGGTCGATAGAAATTTCTTTAAATAACTAATAATCTTTAAACCGTTGGCCACGCAAAGTAGGGTTCCGTAATGATGCTTGTTGTTTATAACTTTGACGGTCATTATTTCGTAAACTGTAGTTTTTTTTAAATTACCCTTAGTAACTTATTTCTATTGCGCATTAAAAGAAAATGTCCTATTTCTTATGAGTAATGGGGCTGATTCTGTAGTGCACAATCTCTAAACTAAACTAAAATTAGAGCATTACAAATATTGCTAACCCTTTCATAATACTTCCTACGGAAAGGGACAGAACTAGAATTAAAGCTGCCATTTTAGTTTAGTTTAGAGATGGTGTAACACAGAATCAGCCCCATTGTCTTATATTTTTTATGCGCGTGTCTGATCCGAAACAAGAAAAAATATCTTGTAATTATTATGTATGGTCTCATACAACACTGCGACTTTGCGACTGAATTTCTTATAAGACATTACTGATGAGACAAAGAAATTTTCTTATAATGCGCAAAAGGCCTTAAAGATGATAAATGTTTTCGACCTAATTTTCAATATTAGCACATTTTCAAATAAAACCAATTCAAAATATATTTGTAATTTTCTAAAATAATAAAATCTACGGAACCCAAAAGGGTGAAATTAAAACCCTTCATTTAAATGATTAGATGATATTTATGTGCATGTCTACTTTATAATTTTTCGTTCTCGATCAATGAAAGTTCTCGATTATATGTTTGTAATATTAAAACTGATTTTCTTAGTGATTTTGTGAAAAAAATCTTTGTAAATTAAATTAATTAAGTATTCACATGATAAGTCCTTAATATATTTTCTTTACATAAAAAAATTATGCATGATAATCGGGTCATACTATGTGTATTTAACATTTCGGGTTAACTGAACCGATTTTGATAAAAAACGATCAAATGTGAATCGATCCTAAGACAAAAATATTAGCACAACAAGAAACTAATAAAAATTGCCTGCCCAGGATTCGAACCTGCGGTCCATCGGCTTGCTCATTGCCCAAATGATAACGTTGCTTGCATGTGCTTTCGCGTATTGTTCATCAGATCGAGCTGTTACTTTGTACAGTTGTTGTTGGAACTTGCGGGAAGATTTCTGACATAGTACCAGCAATGTACATTAGGTGGCGCGTGATAGTAACTAATAGTAATAATTTAATTATAAGTATTTTTTCTGTAGAAAAAAACTGTCAATTATTTATTTTGTAAACACGCGATAACACGAAGTGTCTTTCGGTGTAAAAAGTTACGTTTGGGTATAGGTTGTCTGATTTAAAAATTTAAATATTTCAAAACATTTTTCTATTCATTTCTGTTCTGAGTTGGGATTGAGTTTAACTGTGCTCTTAAGAATATTTTTGTATGGAACTTGGCTTATCTACTGTACTCACCATTTTATTTTTTTTGGAAATAACGGCTACTCATGAAACATGTGTTAATCAATAGCTGGCAATAACAAAGGCAAGTATTATATGAGACAAAATATTCTAAAAAGCGTCAGGTTTCCGAGATATAATCTATCAAAGTTGTAATCTACTCGATGACGGAACCACCAGTACAGATTTGATAGCTTGCTTGAATACTTGCTTGTGTCAATGCCAGCTATTGACTATAAGGTTTTATCTGTCTGTCTAAGGTCTGTGGCCATACATACACAGTACATACAAGGTCCGTGGCCGCTATTTCGAGAAAAAATTAAAAATGGCGGAACGGTTGGGAATAAATAATCAGCCGAATTAAAACAGTCGCAATGAACGCGTCTAAAAATAATAGTATTTTGTAATAAAATAATTTTGAAATTGTATGAAATATCTTTGAAAGTTAGGACATTTTCAAGTATTAGTTATTCCATTTATATAATGTAATATGCATTTTTTTGCTGTTAAAATGTAATTTAAATAAAATAGTTAAGTGATTTTCTAAATAAAATTGTAATATTGTAAGTCTTTTATTTGTTTTATTTTTACAAGTTTTTTTAAAAATTGGCCTTACGGCTCTGGGTTCCAGCCTTTACTTCAGAATGCCATTTTAATTTTTTTCTACTATGTACAGTCCGTCAAACTTATCTGACCCCTGGACAAAATTGGAACGAATTTTTATGCCCGTTAGGTTTTTTTAAAATTTTATTTTTCATAGATACTAGCGACGCTGATACCAGTTCAGATAAGTTTGTGGGACTATAATATACTGATTTACTAAACAGATAACAGGATACGTCTTACTGACGTAAGAACCTCGCTTTATACTTTGTTCTTTCTAAGCATCGACTTACCAACTAAGGATACAACATTACCTACAAATTAATACTGAAAAAGCGTCCACAATCGCTTATACAAAGACAGCTATAGATAATATAGACTGAAACACCAAACGGTTCACAAAAACCAACCTTAAAGATTAATACTTAAGGTTAAATTTTGTAATAAAAGTTCGACACCGAAGCCGAATCAGCCGAAGACTTTCTGTGTTCCGATTTAAAGTGGTGGAGTCGCCAATTTTGTATTTGATATTTTTATTTTTTATTAATACTTTATTGGTGATAGGTGATTTTATGAAAATTATCTTTTTATTATGTATTAAATATTTTATTTACGTATTTTAAATAGAACACAGTTTCTTCATGGCAGGATAAAAATCATTAAGTAGTAAGATGTCGCAGGTTCGAATCCCTCTCACGAAATTCACGAATTGAAATCCATACTAATATTATAAATGCGAAAGTGTGTTTGTCTGCTACGCTTTAACGGCCCATCTTTTCAACCAATTTTAATGAAATATGGTATAGGGAGATTACAACCTGGAGAAGGATATAGGCTACTTGTTTAACCGACTTACAAAGGGGGGGTTTTCTAAAATGTTTCTTAACCGATTTGAAAAAAAAAATGTCTGTCTGTCTGCTACGCTTTCCTGGCCCATCATTTCAACCGATTTAGCTAAAATTTGGTATGGAGGTAGGTTTTATCCCGGGGAAGGACATAGGCATTTTTTATTTCGGGAAATTAAGAGGTTCCCGCGGGAATCAAAAAAACTTAATCTACGCGGACGAAGTCGCGGGCATTATCTAGTTTTTAATAAATACAAAAACTAGTGTCAAAAAGTGAACTAGTATTTTGCGAAGATACTAATAAACAATTACAAAATATCGCATACATTTTTTTAATTAGGAAACAGTTTCCTCTTTAAGATGACTTTATCAACCTGATATAGATTTTAAAATACTTCGGTCCGCTAGCAAACTGTCTGATTATCAGCAGGCTTCATGAACCATAATACACAATAGGTTAAAACTTTCACCGAGTATGAATTTCTATTGCCGATATTAAAATAGCGCAGAATTTGAAAATGGCGTCAACTTTATATAATTTTGAAAACAATTTTACCTTTTTTTTATCATTGCAATATTACCCAAAAATCGATATTAAAAAATTTTTGTTCAATAAAAAGATAATTATGGCATCTTACTTTATGAGTTTGACAACAGTTTCTTTTCTATGATATCTGGGAGTTATGGGTATCCATAACTCCCAGATATCGATTTTGAAAGAATTATTTATTATATGAGGATTTCGGAACGGTTTTAACACTAGGTACTCACCGATTTTAAACATACCCATAATAATTTATCAAAAAAATGGACACTTTAATAATTATACTTACTAGTTTATAACTTCAATATAAGAAAATTAAATAAAACCGGCCAAGTGCGAGTCGGACTCGCGCACCGAGGGTTCCGTACAAACCTGTAGTAAGTTTTAAATTAAATGTTTTTTTAAATATTTGAGTTGATTGAATGAAAGGTAAATTGCGGTTTACGATTTATGACGTATTAAAAAAAAACTACTTACTAGATCTCGTTCAAACCAATTTTCGGTGGAAGTTTGCATGGTAATGTACAACATATATTTTTTTTAGTTTTATCATTCTCTTATTTTAGAAGTTACGGGGGGGGGGGACACACATTTTACCACTTAGGAAGTGTCTCTCGCACAAACTATTCAGTTTAGATAAAAATGATATTACAAACCTCAATATCATTTTTGAAGACCTATCCATAGATCCACACCTATGGGTTAGATGAAAAAAAAATTTTTGAGTTTCAGTTCTAAGTATGGGGAACCCCAAAAATTTATTATTTTTTTTCTATTTTTGTAAGAAAATCTTAATGCGGTTTACAGAATACATCTACTTACCAAGTTTCAACAGTATAGCTGTTGAAACTTGGTAAGCAACTTGGCAGCAAAGTGGCTGTGACATACGGACGGACAGACAGACAGACAGACAGACAGACAGACATGACGAATCTATAAGGGTTCTGTTTTTGCCAAATTTGGCTACGGAACCCTAAAAATTAACTACTCCATATTTTTTGTATCCATTTCGATCCGACGCCACCCGACGCGCCTCTATCGCGTTCTCTATTGGCGCGTTAACGTGTGAACGTGATAGCTGCGCGTTTGAAATATTGTAATTATTAGCTCAGGCTACTTATGCAAGCTTTGTATGGGAACCCTGAAATAAAAAATGTACAGCTGATTTTTGGCACAGGTGTTCCTTGGGGTCTGAGCAGTACCTCTTAAACCCCCCCCCCCCCCCCCCCCCCCCCCCTAGGCCGCGGGCGTTAAACGTCTCCCCAACCGCAGTTTTTTGTAATTTTCTCAAAAAATGATGATGTCCTCCTTGGCGTATCCGCCAACGGCGACATCTTGACTTTGCTTACTTTCTGGAGTGTGCGCGGATGTGGCTAGCATAGCCAAACTTGGTCAGGAAAGTCCGCCGGCACGACTCACTAAAGTTGACCACTGCTATTGTACACATATGTGTACGTCTGCTTCGGCCGAACTTTTTGCAGGTGGCGTTTTGCGTCAAGCTGTTTTAGACGCAACTCTTCAAAAGTTTTGCACCTGTCATGTATCATTTTACGCCATTTAGGCCTCTGGAGCGCGAACTGTTCCCAGCTGTCTGACGGAACATTGCAAGATGAAAGATTCCTTTTAAGGACATCCTTGAAACGCAGGTATTGACCACCAGGCTTACGTTTACCAGTACTAAGCTCAGAGTAAAAAACAGCTCTAGGTAGCCTGGTGTCATCCATGCGGATCAAGTGTCCACTACATCTAAGTTGCCCTTTCAAAGTTAGTGCCTCAATGCCATCTATGTTTGATCTCCTTAAAACTTCCGAGTTTGGAACTTTGTCCTGCCATTTAACGCGCAAAATTGCTCTTAAACACTTAAGATGAAAGGAGTCTAAACGTTGGATATCTGTTTTATACAGACAGCAAACTTCAGAAGCATACAAAAGTATTGGCAGGACGATGGCTTTATAGACCATTAGCTTTGTTTTAAGCTGCAAATCGTGTGACTTCCAAACTCGTCCATTCAACTTGCCGAAAGCTGCAGCAGCCTTTGCGATACGCCGGTTAAGCTCCGAAATCGGCTCTCAAAAAATATTAGTGCTAGAAAAAAACCATCTAGGGCGAAAATATTCTACATTAAATAATCTACCAAATAGCATTTAAATCATTATGATAAGACAAATAGTTATAGAAATATGCCGGTTTATTTTGTGTATTTTTTGTTTTTTTGAAAAATTGTTTAATTTTCTTGTGATTTACACGAAAAGTATAAGAGCTAGGAAAAATATCACAAGAACAAAATGAAAGTTCATAAAATTGTCTACAAAATGCTTTTTATTTCATTCCAATAGACTTAATACTTTCGGAAATATTACGATCGAAAGTGTGCATGACATTTTATTTGAAAATCATCGATGCTATAATACAATAAACTAACAGTAATAATCATGATATTTTTATCTATCTATCTAAAAAACAACACCACACTTCGTAAATAATGGGGGGAGGGGGGTTGTGGGAGGGGGGAGGGGGTGGTTGGAGGGAGGAGGGGTTTGTGGGTGATGGAGGGCAAGGGGTTGTGGAGGGTGGGAGGGGGGCTGTAGGAGGTGGAGAGGTTGTGGAAAAGGGGAGGGGGGTTGTGGGAGGAGGGGATGTTATAAAAATATGTTACATTTATGGGTTAATTTCTATTTATTATGTAGTATTATGCTAAGTCTACATGACTACCACCGGTTTTTACACAACAGCAAGGAATATTTCGAAAACTTGCCGAAAAAAAACGAGTTTCTTGCCTAGCTCTAATAGTTTTCTAGAAATTACAGAAAACATATAAAATTTTGAGCAATATTGCTTTCATGTTACCTATGACAGGTATATTTCCGAAATTATTAGTGCTATCAAAATGAACTAAGTACCTAAATACTATTTTGTAGGTAATTTAACTATGTTTCTTACTGCTTCAATCAGTTTTTCCTAACTCTGTAATTTTTTTTTCGAAAATTAAAAACAATGTACACGGTATTTGCATATTATTTTCTTTATCTTACACAATAGGTAGGCATATCTCCAAAACTATTACTCTTATCAAAATAAACTAAATATCATTTTATAG
This sequence comes from Erebia epiphron, assembly GCA_963932025.1. Taxonomy (NCBI): domain Eukaryota; kingdom Metazoa; phylum Arthropoda; class Insecta; order Lepidoptera; family Nymphalidae; genus Erebia; species Erebia epiphron. Next base: position 3,445,372 of record OZ009949.1, on the reverse strand, counting down.
CTAATTTAATAGCCTTTCATTTTACTTCAGACAGCATTTTTGTAGCTCTATCAGTTTTTATGGAAATCACAAGAAACTACATTACAAAAAGCAATACATGCAAAATATTTTCTTTTCATGCATAAAGGGTTAACATATCTCGGAAACTATTAGTCTTATCGAAATGAACTACAATATTATTTTGTAGATAATTTAATGAAGATAATTTTCGCCATAGAAAGCTTTTTTCTAGCTCTAATATTTCTTGAGAAAATTACAAAAAACTGCGGTTGGGGAGACGTTTGGGGGGGTGGGGGGGAACGCCCGCGGCCTAGAGGGGGGGAATTTTGAAGAGGTACTTCCCAGACCCCAAGGAACACTTGTGCCAAAAATCAGCTTTACATATTTTTTTTAGGGTCAATGTTTATTAGTCCCGTACTATATGTATTTATGCACTATTTGACCGTGCCGTTTTTTGCGCCTCGATGGTGCGTCTAAGGTATTGGTAAGTCAATGTTTCTAAGGTTTAAATCGAGCATTGTTAAGCTTGATTTAAAATAAAGAAAACAGGATGTTTTCACAAGTATTCTATTTTAATCTAGATAATAATAAATTGACATACACATAATATTAAAACTAGGTTTTCTATTCTATAAGCTATTCTGGTCATTTAAATAACTGATTATTATTTCCAAGTAACAATAAATACCAACTAAGGGAGCTGAAGCACAGCATTTTCAACTCTGCTGCCTTCATCATCAGGGTGTGTATTGACTAAAGCGGAGTGGAGTGCAGACATGTGCACTTCGACCAAGGACTAATATTTTAAAAAAAATCGTGATAAAAATATGGTCGCATAATTTATTATTACATCATCTTTTTTTATTCTACTCTTTTAGCCCTTAATTGCGATTTAACCTGTCCCTTTATTCTTTAACTCAGTGGCTATCAAAAAATAAAAGCCACTGACATATACTATTTATCCATTCAAGGTATGCTATGAAAATGATTTTTTTAAATGTGAAAGTGTATAGTATAGTAATTGTATGTTTGTCACACTTTCAAAAACTACTGGACAGATTTGGCTAAAGAATAAAAATAGATTATACCCTGGATTAACACTAGGCTACTTTTATCCTGGAAAATTATAGAGTTCCTGCTGGAATTGAAATACCTCAACTCTCGCGAAGTCGTGGTCATCTAGTAAGGATTATATTGCTAAAACATCACAGTCAACCATATTAAAATGGTAGTATGATCCCTAGATCCTGTGGTTAGTTGCTAAAAACTTTGACTATGTTTTGAGCCGCACCCACACTACACTTTCTTCTTTTGTTTAGTCGAAGGTGTCTGTTCTAACTTCTGAATAGCTGTCTTGATCGCTTCGGCCACATTTCTTATTCTTGGCTTATACCCTCTGTGTTTGCTGCTCTTTAATACATCAATTGCCTTTTTATCAAGCAAATGTTCAAAAGGATTGACACTGACTAACTTCTTACCGCTTGGTAGAGTTATATCTTTTGGAGTTTCTGTATATTCTTTCTGCATTGTTTCAGGCACAAGTGTAAATGAGGAGGACTCCTCTCCTAAATTAACTTTGGAAATTTTGAAATATGGCGCCTCGCTTGATAGATGTGCTATTCTAACATTGTTGTGCCAAGATGGAATACCCTTCAAGTTCAATGTGTGTGTTACACTATTTTGAACATCTGTTCCTTCTAGCATAACTTCTTGTGCTACTTCTGGTATAGCATCTTTATTCTCCTCTTCTGGTTCATAGCTGTCATATGTGTCATGATCATTGTAATTTTCTTCAGATTTATTATCCATATTGGTATTAAATATCATAGCTGGAGGTTGATAATCAGATACCAGTTTAATACTAACTTGAAATTTTTCTTTCAAATCATCAGTGAATTTTAAAGGCATTTTTAATGTAACTTTTTCATGTATAATAGGCTCTGGAGTGAATTTAGTCAGCTTTATCAGAGGCCGTAGTTTTTTTACTCTTGCCGTTTCCAAAAATACTGGATCTTTTATCACTCTTATTTTTACTTCACTGTTGTCTGGAATGAAATTCTCCAAGTATTTCTTAACTGAAATTTTGTCTTTATCAATAAATTTCATTGTAACTTTAGTAGGTATATTCCTATCATTGTTAAACTTTTTTATTGTATTACAAAACTTTTCAGTTGTTGATAATGGCAGCACTTCTTGAGATGTAATTACTTCATCCTTAGGAATTGGGATTTCCTTTGATTTAGCCTCTTCTTTCAATTTAGCTTCTGCAATTTTACGTTTTTCGAGCAATTTCTTCAATGTTTCTGTAAGTTGTGAGCTGGAATGTTCCTTTTTTATGTGTTCATTAAGTTTTTTAACTGAATCGAATTTCTCGTAGCATTTGATGCATACTTTAGTCTCGTTTTTGGCGTGTAAAGCCTTGTGTCTGTGATAGTTTTGATATGTATAACAATTCCTATTGCACAATTTGCAGATGAATTTCTTGGTTTGTGTGGGCTGCCTTTTAAAGGATGTTCTCATTTTATTCTTTTGCAATTTCAATTTCTTAGAAACTGTCTGTAATGGTATGTTAGAATCATCTGAGGATCCATCATCATCATTCAGATATTTACTTTTATGAACCTGATATTGCTTGCGTTTAAGTAAAGGTTTTTTTACTACTTTCTTCACAGGCCTTTCATCAAGTTCACAATCAGTTGTCATATCAACATAATTTTCCTTCAGATTTCTATTTTGTCTATTTTTCTGATCATTTTCTTCAATAATTTGATCTTTCTTGTCATTTGACTTATTATTTTTTAAGTCTTTTTGTTCCAATCCATTTAATTCTTTTGTTGGTTCTATGTGATCATCACTATACTTGTTTTCTATTTTCGCAATTTCAACTTTACAATAGTTTTTAGATTTATTTATACCTTCAAAGTTTTGACAATAATTGTGATCGTTTGTATCGTAATTGGACACATCAACTTGATCATCATCATTATCATCAGAGTTTTCTAACTCTGTTTGACTTTTAGATTGTTTATCAGATTTCTTATCAGTGAAGTATACATGGAAATTATCATCAAATTCGACGAAACCAACACTATTATGAGTCAATTTAATGTGCAAAGAAAATCCTTTTCGTACCTTAAAGGTTTTGTCACAAATCTTACAAGTGTATGGATGCAAATCCTTATGTGTCGAGAAAAAATGTGCAAATAAGAATTTTGGATGCTTAAAAAGCCTCTTGCAGTCTGTACAGTGATATTTATACAGATGTTTGTCAGCGTGTACTCTTTCAATATGTTTCTTCAAACTTTCCACACCGACCATCTGTCGTTGGCAGTAAATACATACTTCTAACATTGGCATCTTCTTTTTATGCTCAGCCAATCCATGATTAGTGAATTCAGCTACAGATGTGAAATACAAGTCGCAGAGTGTGCAACACATTCCTGTGCATATCTTTTTGTGCGACCTGAGCAACGCCGGCTTCAAAGACTGTTTACATTTACGGCATTGAACCGAAAAGTCTTTAGAATCAATACTTTCTTGATTGTGTGTCAGCATATGAGTCCTAAGTTTACTTTTTGTTTTAAACACCTTGCAGCATTTGTTGCACGTGTGCGCACGGCACTTATTGTTGTCAACCAAGTGTTGTATGTACACTTTCACATCAACAGTAGTTTTATCACATTTTACACATTTGTAAGGAATGCTGTTAAAAAAATTGTAGATATTCATACATAATAATGACGACAGTATGGGTAAACCGTCGCTTAACATAAATTCGTCTATGGAATCACTGTGCTCTTTAAACTCATGGTTTCTCACCTCTTCTTTGCTATCAAAAACATTTTTACAATGCGAACATGATACTCTAGGGTACAATACCGCACTATTATGTTTCTTTTCATGTTCTTGGACTTCTAATGCAGTTTGAAAAAGTCTTGTACAGTATTTGCAGCATTTCATACTGTTTAAATGTTTATTTCTCAAGTGCAATGCATACTCTTCGATATCGTGAAAAATATGCACGCACAGGTCGCAATACCTATTTTTATTTGTCACGTTTAGATGCAACTGCTTTATATGAACCTGTAAGTCTTCCTGGTCCAGAAATTCGGCGTAACAAACTGTGCATACCAGGTCATCTTGAAAGAACTCAGTTTGTTCGACGACTTCAACGTCCATGTTTAAAAATTTCGTTGCGTCGCCCCAATATCGTCTAATTTTACTGTGTTTATCACAGCGAATTCATTTTATTTTTGAGGATAGGATAATATTTATTATTTCTTTTCTTCTTCAGCAGAGACAAGTAAAATAAAGAATATCACCGACCAGAAAAAGAAGAATATTCTTCAAATAATCAATATTCTTCAGTTCCAGTGACAACTGACAAGTTAAGTTAACCAGAGATACCAGAGATCTTTTTTGTTTTTTTTTAACGTCACAGACTACTGAGCACTGGGTCACGGACCACGGTCACATCAGATCAAGATAATCTCTAACCCATAGATTAACTACTGTATCATAGATATTTAACCTATGCAGGCGTGGTGCAGACCAAAAAGCACAAGTGTTGGGCATGGGTGACTTGAAGCGATAAATCGATTATGCCCATTATAACATTGAAATCACTCGTCTCAAGTCACAACTTTTACGTAACACAGAGATACGCGGTCGCCCTGCAATCACCTCCGATTGGCTGAATTTATGGTATTCTTTCTGCGTCAATGGATTTCGTCCAATAGTGGAAGAGTGTTAACAAATCAGAGGTGATTGCGATGTATCAATGATTGATGCAAAAGTTACGCGGTCGCTACGTCTTACAGACGTATCCTATCTCTATGATACTCACGATGTGTCACTGACTGTTTATTAATCTATGTTGCATAGATAATACACTATATCTATGTTGTGCGAGAGGGACACCAGCTCGTAGAAGCGTAGAGTAAGTATGTCAGTCAAAGTCAGTAAGACGCATCGTAAGTCGTAACTGCGCAAAACATTTCATTTTCTGTTATTAAAGTAATCCAAACCCTGGAACTCGCAACCGGTCGTTGGGGGCCGGGCGCTAGTTCTAACCGAAATCGCACTCGCGCGCGAGCGGTCGTTGGGGGCCGGGCCGGTCCAGACCATTATAAACTGATTTACCTTAATTATAGAGTTTATTACTGTTTGAACAACTTTAGACCATAGAGAAGTTTATTAAGTCATCTTTACACTACACCACTAAATAGTCAAGTGCGAAAAAAAAAAAATATAGCTATGGTAAAAAGTCATTTGAATCAGTGCCAAAATTTTGGGTTTTTTTTGTGTTATTTATTGTTTGCTATGACAAGTGGTAACAAATACAAATAAAAACTCAATACATTACGTTTATAAATGTAATTTAGTGCAGTGTTATACTGGATTATCACTGAAATGTAATATATTTAACGGGAAAATATATTTTTGAAAAATCGCGATCGTTATCGCGGTCGTTGACGCATTCTTTCCGTTTATATGTAATTGTTTGTAAACGTCAGCTTCTATAAATCATACCTTCTTAAAGATATAATAAAGATAAAGCCAATGCCGTTTACAGAACCATGATAAGTGGCCTGGGTATTTTTTTGCAGGAGTGTTTCTGAAACGTGATACCTGCGGGGTGCGCGAGGGGCGCGCGGATGGTTCGCGGGTCGCGAAATAGGACACCGTGCAAAAAATACAAGGTCAAATTCTAGAGAACTGAAAGGTTAATGGGAGAAGCCAGGGGATACCCTCCCCCTCCCCCTCTCCTCCCCCTCCCCCCACATATACTAAATAACAACCGTACATTTTTTTTATTCCTTGTAGTAGCAAATGTAATAAAGTCTAATAACAATAATATTGTAGTAATATTATGACAACTATATTCACATATATGTTTGCTTTAACAATTCTTTATTTACTTAAGTTCGGTTCGGTAACCCATAGGAACCTAAGTGCCCGGCCTGCGGCCGGGCACTACCTGTATATTTACGTTCAACCCTAACCTAACCTAGCCTTTTGACAAATATTTGTTTTTTACTTAAGTTCGGTGTATTAACCCCATACGAACCTAAGTGCCCGGCCTGCGGCCGGGCACTACCTGAATATTTATGTTCAAACCTAACCTAACCTTTTGACAATTTTTTTTTTAACTTAGTTCGTAGTATTAGCCCAATAAATACCTAAGCGAGCACTTATTAAACTGCTCTGATTCCATCACAGCCTTCTATCACAACTGTAAGGATTTCTGGTGGTCGTCTTTATGGGCAGTTAAAAAAAAAATGTGGGAGAGGGGGAGGGGGGGCGGATGCGGCCTAGGTAGGTTAGCCTAGTCCTACCTAATTCCCTCACACCATCTTTCACACAAACAAAACAAGTAGAGATTTGCATGAATTTCGGGAAAACTAACCTCAAAATGTCGAAATTTCAAAAATTAATTTCTCGAAAACTATTACGATTCGACGGAAAATATTTTGGCGTTATGTTTATTACATTAATACCTTTCTGTAAAAAAAAAATGAACTGTCTACTGCACGTCACATATACTTTCCAATAATCGATATAGACATTGTTTATGGTTTGAATACGATTATTAGCATTTTGTGATAGGTACTTTTTAAGTTCGGAACGGATTTTATTACGTACAACGAAACTTTAGTACGCCAACTAAACGTCAATGAGTCTGTAATCTATGGCAAATGTCGTAATAAATAGTGAAAAGTGTTGAAGAATTGCGAATTTTCAAAAAATTATTTCTCGAAACGTATTAGGATTCGACGTAAAATATTTTAGTGCAAGGCTTACCACATGAAGATCTTTCTGTAAAAAAAAATATGAACGTCCAACTCCGCGTCCAGTATACTAAAGCTGAGCCTTTTCTTTCTTAACTACTAAGCACTCGACACCTAACTAAGCAGAGCTAAGCCCGAATTTCAGTAAAACTGGCCTCTACATTTTGAAATTAAAAAAATTAATATCTCGGAAACTATTAGGATTCGACGAGTTTGGCTTACAGGGGGGGTTCACCCCCTCCCCCCCTCCCTCCCCTCCCCCCTCCGCCGCGTCCAGTATCAAAGTCCAGTATACTAAAGCCCAACCAAAGAAAATTTTGAAAGATTTGGGTTAAATAATTTCCATAGAAAAAGTAAGTTAAAAGTGAGAGAGACAGAAGACAGTATCAAGATTTATTCAAAAATATTGACATAGTTTAGGACCTGGAGAGTGACATGGAAAATTAAGTTTTTTTATCGTGGAAAATTAGGTAGTTCCGGTGGTAATTAAAGACTTATTCCACGCGGACGAAGTCGCGGTCGTCAGCTAGTTAATAATAAATATTTACTACGAGGAAATATCCTTCGAAAAAAAACTTACTGTTATTGAAAGGTAGTTTACGATTGTTATTGACAGCAGATTGACAGAGAGACAGAGAGTCAGAGACAAGTAAGTAGTAACAGATAGGATATTATCATAAAACAGAGAGTAGAGACCAGAGACAATTACCATAAACCAGAGACCTGTCAGAGACTTTTAAAATTTAAATGATTTTTTTTATTTTGTTCTTTGATTGCCACAGACTAGAATGGACAAGAAAATAAAAATTGTTACTTTCATAGTCATTTGCCAAAAAGTAATTTATAAAAAACAAAAAACCCGACTGCTTGGATACCAAAAAGTATAAAACAAGACATGAATTGAAGTATTTCATTAGTATCAATTTAAATCGTATAATATTAATAAATGTTTTATACTTTTTGGTATCCAAGCAGTCAGGTTTTTTGTTTTTTATAAATTACTTTTTTATTTCAAATTTTTTTGTTAAGTATTTATCGGAAACAGGCGACGTTTTATCTGCCCAAAGTAGCACCTATTACGTATTCTGTGGTAGCACCAAAGGTACTAATAAGTATTTTGTATGAGAAGTAGTAATGAGCATCGGATTAATTTATTCGTAATGACGAGCGGCCATAACCATCATCAAATTTGCATAATATGTTATAATGCTAATATTAATTTGGTAAAGTTCGTAAATCTGCTATTTTTCCTAAAAATGTGCTTATTAATTTTCGAGAGTCCTATCGCATCGACGTCACGAGACCTCGGCAATGAACGTCGGCCACTTACGAAAATGCCCGTAGACAATGCACAAAAGTAGGTATTTTTAAGTATTTTCAAAAACACAAATTGTACGCATTTAGTACGTAGTGGACGTATTTATTTATTTAGTATTTAGTTTATAACTAAGTGGACTCGGAACTAATATTTTAATAGACATTAAAAATGTTAGTCGGAAGTTATGTTAGTCGAATATGCGCTGCATGTGGCATTGATGAATTTATTGATTGATCGATTGAAGGAGTAAAAATCATCAAGTTTTTTGAGACTTGTTCTTGCGTCACATTAAGCTTAGGTATACAATGATATGTTACTAATACTACTGTAATATTTATTATATTGTGAGAGTACTCCCCACCTTCACCCTTTACCTATCCGCTGTGGTCCGCGTCATTTTCTGAAGAGGTTACTGTATTTCATATATCTCATAAGATATTCATCTAAATTGAATGGTGTAAAGGACAATTTTTGTCTAAATTAAATACTTGAGATGAGTAAGATATATTGTGATAACTAATTAACGATTAAAACTATGTTGGTAAAACACCTTCGCAAGTAAAGCAGTGACCAAATTTGAAAATCATAAAAATGGTTATTGTGAGTCAACCTTAAAAGATAGTTATATGCTATCGCGGATTTTTTTTAGAACTTTTTGAGAGGAACGTTTCCACCATACATTGTTGTCGTGTAACTTTATCGATTTAGGCAGCGCACGCCACGTAAGCTCTCAGATGAGATCGTTTTTTCCGACTTAAACTCACATTATTGCAATTTTCGTAAGGATCTCTAATTTTTTTGGAAATAAAATATAGCCTATTTTACTTGTTAATAATGTAGCTTTCTATAAGTAATATAATTTTTAAAATCGGTTGAGTGATTTTTGAGATAATCCACCTAGTTTGATAGACATAGATGATATGAGTAGGAACTTTAAACATTTCCTTTGAAACCTCGTAAATCCTAAATTATCATTTAAACGGAAAAATGGTTTAAGGAACCTAGGTGTGATTTTAAAAGACCTATCTAACGATACCCCACTTGCTATAGAGCCTATCGACTATTGATAGGCTAAGAGCCTATCGACTTTTATTTATTAATTGGCTTCTAGTGGACGCCATTTTGTTTTCTCAAATTCGGCCTCCGTAGTGACACTCACAAGATTAAGATAAATCTAGTGGTACAAGTATTATCAAAATCGGTTCAGCCGTTTTGTCTGTAGTGCGACACAAATGAATACACAAAAATGGACCTTTGAAACCTCGTAAATCCTAAATAATCGTTAAAATGAGAAAATGGTCAAGGGAACCTAACTATGATTTTGCAAGACCTATTCATTGATACCCCTTTTGGCGTAGTCTATCGACTTTAATTTTTTAATTTGTTACATTATGGATTCTAGAGGCCGCCATTTTGTTTTTTCTCAAATTCGGCTTCCGTTATGACACTCAAAAGATTTAGATGAATCTAGTGGTGCAAGTATTATCAAAATCGGTTCAGCCGTTTTGTCTGTAGTGCGACACAAAGGAATACACTAAAAATGAACCTTTGAAACCTCGTAAATCTTATATGATCGATAAAATGAGAAAATTATCAAGGGAACCTAACTATGATTTTGCAAGACCTATTCATCGATACTCCACTTGCCATAGTCTATCGACTTTAATTTTTTAATTTGTTACATTATGGTTTCTAGAGGGCGCAGGTTAAACAAAATGGCGCATTTTGTTTTTTCTCAAATTCGGCTTCCACAGTGATACAGTACGCGCGGCGAAAGTTTGGCTTTGACCGTTATTGCGCAGAAATCAGAAATTGGGTACGCGGTGCTCTGATTGGCGCTCCAGTCGTTCCCATGCGCAGTAATCCCCTCCACCCGAAGGTCAAAGCCAAACTCTCGCCGCGCGTACTGTACTCTACTGATATACTCGGCATAAACTGGCGCAAGAATCATCAAAATCGGTCCACGCGTTTAGGCTGTAGCTGTTCTGCAAGGAACAAAAATACATATATAGACTGATGAACACATAACCCTGTGCGTTTCGCAGTCGGGTAAAAACCAAGCTTGCGCCAATTATTTGCCAAACTAGCGTAGAGCCAGGTGTTTAAAACCTACGCTTTTCAGGTTCTTACGCTTATCACATGAGTATTGTAAAACACTTGGTAAAACAATGGCAAAACACCTGCATAGTGAGTCATGGCAGGTTTTATAGTTAACAATATTATTTGTAAAGCAATTATTTACGCAAACATTCATGTTGAAATCATTGAAACTAACGCTAGGGTTGTGAAATACAAAAAAAATGCTTCCATTATGTTTTTCGAAATGAAAAAAAAAAGAATATTAATGTTGTAATAAAATCCAACCGCCTATATGACAGAACCTTACTACCGATTGCTTTATTATGTAAAACGTTGTAATTGGCAAAAATTGTCTTATTCTTGCTGTGACGATAAAGTTTGGCCAATAATCGTAGGTTAACCAATTAGAGGCGATTGTGATAGTTAAACTGTAGCAATCATTTTACACAAGGCTCCTGGGGCCGTTTATATGCGAAAGTTTGGATGAATACTGGATGGATGTTGGTTACTCAGTCACTCCAGGGGCCTTACTATGAGCTCTTATAGCAGGACAGAAATTGAAGTCTATTTGAATAAAAATAATTTGATTTTATTTGATTTGATTTGAACTGCACTGAACTTCAAGACACTGAACTGGCAGGCAGACACTGCATTGAACAGTGCTGCAATTCAATTTCTGTCCTACTCTAATTGCTTAGGAGCTCATAGTAAGGCCCCAGAACGGCTGGACAGATCTGGATGAAATTTGCAACAGAGTTAGATTATCGTCTGGAAATAACACATAGGGCGCTACTTATTATCCCGGAAAATTAAAAAGTTCCGGGCCAGGTTTGTGGGATTTATAAGCTCTAACAGCAAATACTCTAATATCGGTCAATTTTCTTTAACACGTTGTCTGACGCATGGAAGAGATGTAAAAGATGAGTAAACAATACATTATACATGCAAAGAACAAACTGATTAAATAAACTGACTCAAGGTGACACTATTCAAATAAATGTTGATTTCTATTGCATACTTATTTTCGAGTACTGAGACATTTCATTCCGTGCAATGGATGGTTAATGGAAACCCTTAACCGAGGTGAGGTGCGACTTTGTATTTACGTACCTACTCTTATTTTTTTTTTAATAAATTACTTATAAGAAAATAAAATATTAAAGTTATACTCAAAATATTTTGTTGGATGTTAGTATTATATTTTTGAAGTTTTCTATGATTTAAAGATGCAATTCAAATAAGAAACTATACAATTTAGTGGTTGAAATTATACATTTTTAAACTGTAATATGTTGTTGGTGTTCCGCTCTCTAATCTATTGCCTTAAATTATTCTATGTCTATTGCCATCTATCATGTCATCACAGGACTGTCACCGAGGGCCCGTACAAAAAATATAGGCGGTTTTTACCTGCCATGCACATAATCAAGATTTACAGGTAACAATTATCCATTTCTAATTATATTACGAACATTTATAGTATAAAAACCTCACGTTAAAAAACTTTTATAGCAAAATGCACCATCATTATAACCTAACTTTTTTCCGATTTCTTTTGTCAGTAAACTAGATAAATACCACGTATTTCTATGTTATTTACCTATTCTATTCTATATATCTTTTATTATTTTTATAACTATTTTCATACGCTTACTCGTGATATGACAGGAGAAATCGCTGTTTTGTTTTAATTAAATGGTTAGGTATTTATAATTATATTTATGTAGTACAAGTAATAGGTAAGCGGGATTATTATGTTTACTCAACCTTAATTGGCATGCAGAAATTATACACAACAGTTACCAACAGTAACATTCAGGCTTTTAACTAGCATTTATAACTGGTGTTCACAATCTCTTATCTAGGCTAGGTAAAATTCTAAAATAATAGGTCTAAAATCTAAATCTAACCTAAAATTTTATTGCTCACCTTTTCATAAAGCTCCCTGTGGAAGAGGATAGCACTACATTTAAGGCCTCTTTGAATGAATAAAAACTCATTCTGAAAAGCCCTGCTTTATTGTTATAGTAGCAATTGTTATGATTGGCTTAATTTATGGTAACCTTGATGTGTCAATTTTTTTTTACCCACTACAAGTGAGCCTTTGACTGTGTTACCTGATGGTTAGTGATGGTCTAAGATGGTAGTGGCCTAACCTGTCGGGTTACTAGGATGGTAACTAGCCTCAGCCTAAGCCTCCCACCAGGCAATACCAGAGAAAATTCAGAAATTACAAATTTCTAAATTGACCCTGCCGGCAATCGACCTAGGACCTCCCACGTAAAGGCAACAGTTCCAGGGAGGTCGTCAAAATGTACAATGGATTTTGAACACTTATAGTAGTAGCCAATCAGAGATTACTGCCATTGTTACACTGTAGCTATCATTAAATCTATACTAATATTAAAATGTGAAAGTTTGGATGGATGGATGCCATCTATAGCCATCAGTTAGTGGTTTAATAAAAATTGGGTATTTGACTTTTTTTCAAATGTCAAAATGCGTCTTTAGTAGTGATGTTCCGGATATCCATACCCGTATCCGTATCCGCGCATATCCGAGGGAGTAAAATTCATAAATGAAATTGTATACATAGGTGATTTAGTAGCAATAAAAAGTATTAAATTCCATTCAGATTATTTTTTATTTCTTAAAATGAAATATTTGGCACCTTTAAATTGCAAACATTTATTGTAGTAAGTTACCAATCATACCGATCTACACTAATATTATGATTGCGAAAGTTTGGATGGATGGTATGGATGTTTCTTGTTACTTAATCAGGTTGTAGAAGACGTACCACCAAGCGATTTAGAATTCTGGTTTGATGTGGGGTATAAAATGATTAGAGATGAAACAGGTTAGCTCCCTACTATCTTAGACTGCATCAGGGTTCCAAATTATCAAGATAATTACGCTTCTTGATAATTATCCGATAATTATCGGATAACTATCGGATAGTTATCACTAGTGTAAGAAATTAATTTGTTATATTGTTTCATAACTAATGCATTATAGTTTTGATAATCCTAACAAAACAATAAAAACAAGTGAATGAATTATTATTATCCTTATTTCGTTCCGTGCGAAGCCGGGGCGGACCGCTAGTAGGCAATAAATAGGGGTTTTAGAAGATTTTTTAAAATATCACTCACTTGCAAGCTATAAACCCTATTGGTATCCCTGGTCTCAGGATTCCATATTTTGAAATAGTAATCATAGGCACCAGAAACTAGGACTTTACCGCCATACTGTTATAGGGATTCTAAAAGATGTGTAAAAACAACACTTACTGGCAATCTATAGACCCTATTGGTATGGTTATAGACTCCACAAACTACGATTTTTGAGGATACAAGGATACAATACTTTTCCGCTGTACTGTAAACAGGGTTCGAAAGGATAATTATCAATCGATAATTATACATGTGTAATTATCCTTTCGAACCCTGGACTGCATCATCACTCACCTACCATCAGGTGAGATCGCAGTCAAGGGCTAACTTGTAGAAGAATTTAAAAAAAGACTTATAGACAGACTAATCTCGCCGGCATATTTAGCGGAACATAAAAAAAAGGTCTATAACTAAAAAAATATGGTTTTATTTTAAAATCTACTTACTACACTTCTTTTGTTATTTAAAGTTTCATTTGTTTTACTTAAAATGAGATCACATTAAGAACAGATTTTGCGAGTAAAGGCTATTTGTGAAAAATGGTACATTTTTGAACTTTTCATGTAACCGGGAAAAGTGAAATTTAATATTAAAATAACAATTAATTAAATTAGAAAAATGGTGATTAATATAGCGTATTTCCTCCATGTGCTCTTATTAAAGTTTCTACCCGTCTAGGCATACTGAGAATGATGTTATCGATGGTCTCTGGGATAGTCTCCGCCATTCCTCAATTACGGCGATTTGCAGTTCACCCACGTTGGCAGGAGCTGGAATTCTGGACTTAACTTTTCTTTTCAGCAAGTCCCAAACGTGCTCTATTGGGTTCATATCCGGTGATCTCGCCGGCCACTCCATAACAATGATATTCATATCATTAAGATAAGCTTGAGTTACCCGAGCGGTATGCGGCCGAGCATTATCCTGCATAAAAAACAAAATCGTCACCGATATATGGGGCAAACGGTACGACATTTTTTTCTAAAACTTCTCTGATATAGCAGTCTGCAGTCAGACTCCCTCTGTCAATCACTACCAAGTCTGTGCGAGCTCCCAAACAAATGCCCGCCCAAACCATTATTGATCCACCACCGTATGCAACTGTAGTTTCAAAATTTGTCTGAATGTATCGTTCTCCTTTGCGTCTGTATATTCTTTGCCTGCCGTCAATTTGATTTAAGAGAATTCTGCACTCATCACTAAACACCTTACTCCATTGGTCCGCGTTCCAAAGTCGATGTTCCGAGCAAAAGTTAACCTGTTTCTACGATGATTTACCTCGAGCCTTGGAGCCTTGGCGGGCACAAATGAACCCAAACCAGCTTCTTCGAGCCTTCTTCGTACCGTACGCTCACTTACGGTTACACCCCGCACTGCTTCTAACTCATGTCGGGCTTGGACGGCCGTCAAACGGGGGTTCCTACGTACACGAAGCCGAATGAAACGATCATCCCTACTCGAAGTGCGTCTTTTTCTGCCTTGTCCTGCTCTTCTCACATAAGTACCGGTCTCCCTGAACCGTTGGATACTGCGATGGATCGTTGAAACTGGTCGACGAAGATCTCTGGATATCACTCTGTAGGTTTGACCATTTCTTCGCATTTCGAGTGCCCTGGCAATCTCCGTTGGGGCTAAGTCAGGCATAATTCAGTCATCAACTCCAGAAAGATACGCGATTAAAAAAAACTAACAAAAAACAGTATTTCAATGAAATTTTAAATCAAACTCGGAAGGAAGAAATACTCGAAGTTCGCTCCAGATAAGGTGTATTTGAATAAAATTAAAACAATGGCATAAAATGTGATGTTCAGTTGTTTTCTTAATTTGAAAATATTTCTTTTTAAATTAAATGACGTATAAACCAGCCAGCAACCTTATATGATACTAATATCAAACCTTTTTTTTATGTTCCGCTAAATATGCCGGCGAGTGTAGCTGATGCCCGCGACGTCGCCCGCGTGGAATTCGTTTCTTTAGTTCCCATGGAAACTCCTTAGTTTTCCTGGATAAAAAGTCATGTCACTCTCTTGGTCCTCAACTATACCCATTCAAAAATCCAGGTCGATCCGTTGCTCTGTTGCGACGTGTTTGAAAGACAAACCAACAAACAAACATACTTTCGCATTTATAATATTAGTATGTAGTATGATAGATGGACCTTGGTGTACCTTGTTTTACTACAGAACTCTAAAATCATCTAAGTAACCAATGTACGGATATTCTTAGGTAATTGAACCATATATATCATAATGACAATGAAGTTATCATTTGATAGATTAATAAGATAAGGCATTGGATTGGGAACACTGTATCCATTTTCGTACTAATATTATTAATGTGAAAGTGTGTCTGTCTGTCTGCTACACTTCCACAGCTTTTCTTCTGAACATTACCTTTGCATGTTCTGACATGCACTTAACCAGTTAAATAATTTGCATGTAGATTGTATGGATTTCATCTATACTAATACTAATATACTTTATACTATTCATTATTATACTTTATACTAAATAATAAATGCGAAAGATTGGATGGATGGATGTATGGATGTTTGTTACATTTTGTTAACAACACATCGTTCAATCACGGCAGAACGCCTGAACGGATCTAGATGAAATTTGGCACAGGGATAGATTATATTCTGGAATAAAAAAGTTTCCATGGGAACCAAAAAACCTCAATTCAAGCGGACGAAGTCGCGGGCATCAGCTAGTATTGTTATAAATGTGAAAGTGTGTCTGTCTGTCCTTTGCATGTTCTGACATGCACATAACCAGTTACATAATTTGCATGTAGATTGTACGGATTTCATATTTAATAAAGTGTTTTTCTATCATTTCAGATCTTGATATGCGGTGATAGTCTTCAGATCAAAACTGGCTTAACTCAAAATAAATTCGAAAATCAACCTCTTCCGGGCAATTTCTAAAAACGCACATATTTGGCCAACATCGTACGGGCAGCCATCCGCCATAACAAAATTAGACATCAAATACGTCAAACACTAAGTTTTGTGTTTTGTGACGTCATCATTACTGTGCGTCACAAGAGTTGTGACGTTAATCGACTGTTATTCTCGACTTAAATCGAGATAAGTCTGTTTATTGATAAGTTTTTAAAGAATCAGTGTACATAAATAACTATTATTTTATTATTTTACAATATATTTTTTAAAATAAAATCACAATTTCAAAATGTCCGATACAAAGGACGCAGATAATCAAAAGATCGAGGAAATATGTCAAGGCGTCTCGGAACTGACAGTTTTGTCGTTCAGAAAACTGGACGAAGTCAAACGATTGGCCAAACATTTCCGCTATGTCATGAACCATCCTGTGACTCAGCAAAACAAAGTCATTTTACGCTATTTGAAAGATTTGGACGAGACTCATAGACAGATTTTTTTGAAAAACCGCGACGGTGTTGAGGTAGAGTTTATTTTCACTACCGAAAAGAAGTCTAGCCTTCAAAGGCAGCGCTTTAACAGTCTTCCAGTGAGCGAAGTGCCTGATTTACTCAAAACTGAGTTTTTTAATTCCGAAAATGCAAAACAAGTCCATATATGTACTGATTGCGACGTGGAAATTGAGTTGAATGATGAGGAGCCTTTAATGGAGTCGTTACAGAAACATTTCGATCTAGATGTGCATTTACCTAAGTTGAAGAGAGATAGTATTGACGTGGCCGAGCCAATTGTTCTTCCCAAGATGTCTAGACGTCTATCCGCGATGGAAGGAGGTGAAAACGCTGGACAGAGCATCGAACAAATAATACAACTTGTTAAACCAATGGAGAAGTTAGATAAAATGTTCATTGGTAAAATTGAGACGTCTTTAATAAGACACCTACCGGATAATTCTGAGGCGAGCATTGATGCAGCTATCCGATTCTACCAACAAGCATATGATAAGTTATGCAAAGCAATTGCTAACGTAGATTTCTCAGCGCTAACAAGTACAGTAGCACCAATAATTATGAGCATAAAAGACAATGTCAATCAGAATTTTTCTGTTGACGCAAACAAGAATTTTGAGAACGACGAAAACGAGCAAGCTCCCGAAAGACCAATCAAAAATCAAATGAAGAAATACAGATATTACGGACCAATCGAGAACTTAATCATTAAACTACTGATGAATCACAAATTATTGACTCTAGTTGACGATCGCACTGGGAAACTGGCGTTCTTTTGCATGGCGTGTGAATACTACACTTTAAGATTCCGTTATGACAGCGTTCTTAACCATGTGTTTAGCGAAACACACATACATAACCTCTCCTGTATTTTGCAATCCGATAAACACATTCCTTTTGCGAAAGACGACGCACCCATGGAAAAAATTAAGGATATAAACTATAAGTTTCTACTTAATCACGGTATAACTGACTCTAATGGTTTGTACTGTGGCTTATGCAAGAGTTATATCGAGTCCAGTGACAATATAATTATGCATATACTTGATGAGAATCACTTGGGGAGATTGTCCGATAAAGTTTACCGTAAAATGAAGACTAATAACCCTGATGGACCAGTCCCTGATGAATGGGGGCCCAAGAGTTTGGATTGGGCGAAATTTCTAGCAAGCGTTGGGAAACCTTTGAACAATCGCGATCATGTGGTAATCGAAAACTTCATTCGACCATCCGGCAAGATTGCTAACTATTGCTCATGCTGTGACATGACTTTGAAAGGTCCTAGACAGGTCCTCTTCAATCACATCCGTCAGAAAAAGCATTTGCGTAACGCGGCGCCACACAAACTTTCTATGCTCTACAAAAATTTGTGCCGCCCAGCTGAATACTTCGCTAGCTTTGGCAATTTCTACGTTTGCTCCATCTGTCCTGATTACATCGCTTTGCCATCGTTTGCGGCGATTGTGGATCACTTTGACAGTCCGAAACACATCGAAACCATTTCCAAATTGATCCGTACAGCATTATACGCTGAAATTGACGAAAAGCTTTTGGAGTCCAACAATATTTCGCTCACAGATGGAATTAAATGCGATCTGTGCGATGCGACCTTTCCAGAAATCTCCGAAGCTATTAAGCATGTCTTGACAGATGTAAACCATCAGAATTTGGTAGTCGAAAGCAAAACTAAAGCGAATAAAGGCGATGTTATATCTGTTTACATGAAAGGGAACTATGTCTTACACAAAGACGGTGCTATCTTTAACTGTGTACCTTGCAAGAGTGTCTTTAATTCGATCCGGGCGTTGCTTACGCATTTGGTGTACGCTGAACATTTTGATCAAAAACCATCAGCAGAAAATGTCTTTCGGTTCTATTTGGAGTTGAAGCATAATGTGAATATGTTGGCAAGGAATAAATATGACTATTATGATTTCGGGAAGCTCAAATGCGGAGTTTGCGAAGGCGATTTGGAAGAAGGGGAGAATGCTAAACGTCATGTGGTGTCTACGCGTCATAGGGAGAACATGGGGGCCAGTTATGTTAATGTTAGTTTGGACGCATCTGTTGTTGAATGAGGTGAGATATTTTTTTTTTAATTTTGACTTGTGACCTTTTTGATTTTATCAAATAGAGGCTTTAAAAGTGTGTCAACATTACTGCACAGGCCGGCAAACCGCCTTGTTGTCTAGTGGTTAGCATGTTCGACTGCCGCCGACGAGTTCCCGGGTTCGAGTCCCGGGTCGGGCCATAATTAAGTATTGAGTTTTTCTGAAAATATTGGTAAGGGGTAAAAATGTAGATTCGCGTGACAGTGACCGACATGCTCGCGAACAGCGACATGCTCGCGAACATATAAAATAAATATACTACATTCGAAATTAAACTTTAATGACTTAGTGTTAAGGTTTATATTTAAAAAATTCAAATTAAAATAAAAAAAAATAAGAAAAAAAAATCGTTTTCACTTATATCTGCAGTCCCTAATCCCTATGACTGCCAATATTTCTTAAGCCATCTGCATTCCAAATGTCAGCAAAATTGTTGGATGAAGGATTCAAACATCAAAAAAATTTTCTTGCCATCTGTGAAATTATTTTTTTCTTGCCAGTAATAAATGTTTCTTTCTTTCTTTCCAGTTACGAACACTAGTTGGGCCTGCGTGCTATGATGAATTGAATTTCCATATAACTATAATGTTGGATGACCGTTTTACAGAATATGAGTAAAATTTTATTAAAATGGAATTAATTTTTTTAATTTTATACTTGTTTTATTTTCATATCCTTTTTTTTTCTGCCAGGTCAGGTAAAATCCCACAAACTTATCTGGCCCAGTGGCCAAAATTGGAACTAATTTTTATGCCTGTTTAGTTTTTTTTTGGCACTATGACAGCGTCGCGGTTATTATATTAAAGTTGCTAATAAATTTTAAAAATAAAATCAAAACAAATTAAAGAAGTTCCTATTTTGATTTTTGCCCACTGGGCTTGTAGTAAATGATATATTTAATGATTTATTTATTTCACGTAGGACAACTTGTGTCACTTATGATACGTTGTGACTCTACCACCGGTTCGTAAAGCTGATTCTACTGAGTAGAGCCGGCAAGAAACTACGCAGTTGCTTTTTCTTTAAAGAAAGAGGTCGTCGATAGTATGATAACCTCGACTTAAGGCGCACATGCATAGGTCGACTTTCATACATTTTTCTGTTCGATTATTCTTGAAGAATATACATTTTTTAATTTTTTTTATTTGTTTTATGATTTCTTTAGGGCATTTTACAGACGCAAGTTTCATGACAGGCAAATATTTACATTATTTATAATTTATAATCGGCATTCAAAAAGTGTCAGATTTACGCATGTGTGAGGTGTGAGGTTTACATTCGTCTTATAAGATGTCGCCCGTGTCGCCTAAATAATGCGTCAAAAAAATATATTTGAGCGCCATCTATCATTATACTGTAAAAAGTACTTCGCTGTTACATGCTATAAAATTTTATAGGATAAGGGAAGTTGAATGAAGGTTCATATCTAAGCACGAGAATTGTGGAAATTTACACAAACGAGTGAGATTCATAAATTAAATATTAGGTATTAGGTCGTCGCACGCGCTCGTGTATTCCCTAGCCCCTAGCATAGATTAATTATAAACCATATATATTGTCTTTGCCCCTAGCTAAGCACGAGCATTGTGGATTTATTTAATTGTATGGCGTTTACATACAGTTTATTATGCGTTTCTATAAAAAGAACGCTTATTTCGCTCGTTTAGCACCACGGGGACACATGCAGGGAGGTAGACGGTAGTTCCTGCGTGGATTGTGTATTGCGATTATTTACCTACTTAGGATTTGTAGAGTTCAAAATGAACCAAATAAACAAGACATTTGGCAACATAATATAGGAAACGTAAATATTCCAATGCGCCTATGTAACTCCAGGTCCTCAACTATTCCCATGCAAAAAATAACCTTAAGCTCGATCCGTACCTCTGTTGCGGCTTGATTGAAGGACAAACCAACAAACAAACACAGTATCGCATTTATAATATTGGTAGGTACCTATGAAGTATGATTATAATTTATATACATACTAGCTTTTGCCCAGGGCTTCGCCCGCGTGAATAAAATGTAGCCTAAGTTCTAAGTCAGGCTATAAGCTATCTCCATTCCAAATTTCAGCCAAATCGGTTCAGTAGTTTTTGCGTGAAAGAGTAACGAACAAACTTACTTTCCCCCTTGTAATATTAAAAGTATGATAGGTACCTATGCTTACCTATAGACCTACTGTTTACCCGCGTGGATTTTAGTTTTTTAGTACTTACATACCTACCTATCCCCCGGGAACTGTTAATTTGTCCGGGATAAAAATGGCCTATACTCTATAATTATGTTAATCCAGAGTAAAAGCTGTCTCTATTTCAAATTCCAGCCAAATCGGTTCAGTACCTAAGTAGTATGTAGGTACCTACTAGGGCTTTCGAATACCGGTTTTTTTCAATACCGGTATTAATACCGGAAAGATTTTTTTCAATACCGGGATCCCGGGATCCCGGTATTGGAAAAAAATTAAATTGGCGTAGATGTTTTTTAACATCAAATTAGTACTTTCTGAAGCAAACTGCACCATGACAAACGGTTTTTCATTAAAAAAAAATTTCACCAAATCAACTCAAAATGCTTAGCTGTGGTTGATTTTTACACTGTGGATTGGTATGTCTATTTCATTGTCTCATGAAACGTTTAATAACTCCTTCACTCTATTTTATATCATGCAATATTGTATGAAATTGTATTTTCTTTAAACACCAAGTATAGATTTTTAGATTTATTTGTATTTTGAGAATTGAGATATTTGTTTGTGCATTGACTTAATTCTTACGAAAATATCGTTTGTTTCATGTATGAGGTGAAAATTACGGACAACGTATGACGGAACTTTCTGAAACTCCATCACATTATAAACTTATAAATACTTATATTATTATCAAATAATCAATTTCTTTTTAATTATCAATCAGTATACCATCAACTGTATAATTTTCAATATAGAACTTACAAAAATATATATTTATAGCCTCCATTGTATTTTGAAATTTCAATATAAAGTTTATTTGTGACGCACTTTCTCAATTTACACTCACAATTAAATAAATATTTAGAAATGAATAAGCTGGAAATTTTAAATAATGAGTGATATAAGTGCCGAAAATTGTAATTTAAACCACTATCATTGTCGTCGTCTTTCTTAACCTATAGACGTTCACTGCTGGACGAAGGCCTCCTGCATGAATCTCCACATAGCACGGTCTTGTGCCGCTTGTTTCCAGCGGCTCCCAGCTACACGCTTATGATGTGGATGGACATCCACCTAGTCATCCAACTCTGCGCTTCCCGGTTTGAGGCCGCCATTCAAGCACTTTGGGATTCCAACGCCTATCGGTTCTACGAACTATGTGCCTCGCCCCGCGACTCTTCGAGCTATGTCGGTTACTCTGGTTCGTCTACGCATCTGCTTATTTCTGACGCATTTCATTTGATCACGCAGGGATACTCCAAGCATAGCTCTCTCCATCGCCCGCTGAGTGACCCTGAGCCTTCTTATCCGGTCCATAGTTAGCGACCATATTTCGGAGCCGTAAGTCATCACTGGCACCACTCACTGTTCGAAAATTTTCGTCTTCAGGCACTGAGGAATTTTGGACGAGAAGATGTCGTGGTTTCCCAAACGCTGCCCAGCCGAGTTGTATTCGGCGGTTGCCATCTTTCTCGAAACTGGACCTCCGTAACTGGACTGTATGTCCCAAGTATCTTATGTACTCATCAACAATTTCGAGTGCAGTGTTCTCAACTAACACTGAGTGGGGCTGAACGTGTGCATTAGACATGATCTTTGTCTAGCTTATATTCATTTGTAGGCTCAGCAGTTGAAAAATTCTGCTGAGGTCGTTAGCGTTAAAACGCTATAGTAAAATGTATTGCGACTACTAAAATATGATAAACGATATTTTTGTAAAAAGTCGATCGAAGTCGAAGAAAACGATAATATTGTCAAAACAAAAATTAATCTTAAATTCAATAGCTATTATTTAATAGAAAATACGCCATAATAAAATATGTATTAGTTATAAAACAAATTTGTGAACGTTTTGAGAGACAATGAAATAGAAATGCCAAGCCACAGGGATCTAAATTCAAACACTAATTTTTCCCCCTGAGTGAACAAAAACGACTTTTCATCACTGGTTTTTAGCAGTAAAGGCGTTCTTTTTGAGCTAATATGCATAAATACAAATTTTAAACCTAACCGAATAAAATACAGTGGCATGTACCAAGAAATATATGCAATAGTCACTGTTTCGTTTATAATGTCGCCAATACCGGTATCCCGGTATTGGACATTTCAATACCGGTATTGAAAACCGGCGAAAAAAGTCCGGGATCCCGGTATTAGCCAATACCGGGATCCCGGTATTGGAAGCCCTAGTACCTACCTAATTATTGTGTCGTGAATAAAAATATATATAAAACATATCCAAACAACCATTTTAATATTTGATATTTTCATCTAAGTTTATAATTATTTACTTACTAGCCAATGAATTCTTACTAGCTGATGCCCGCGACCTCGTCCGCGTGGTTTGAGTTTTTTGTTATTCCCGCGGGAACTCCTTATTTTTCCGGGATAAAAAGTAAGCCCGTGTCACTCTCCAGGCCCTCAACTATGCCCATGCCAAAAATCACGTCAATCCCTTGCTCCGTTGCGGCGTGATTGAAGGACAAACCAACAAACAAACACACTTTCACATTTATAATATTAGTATGATTTACCAATACTTTTTTTGCATTGTGTGATAAAAACAATCGCCTCGCAGCCGGTACCTAACAAGAAGTAGGTGTAGGTACCTACACAAGACAACGCCGCGCGAAAGAAGCGCCGGCCGCCGCCCGCGCCACACGAGTATACCTATAGTTGCCCGCGCTGCCGGCCGAAGGCTGAAGCTAGTACCACAGTATTGGTATCTACTATCTACCAATACTGTGCTATAAGTACGATCCGCGACTGCGAATATAGCTAGGTATTCGAATAATCTACAACTGCTGATGTAGACATTTGTGGGCAACTTATGGTTTCAGTTGTACGATCGGAATGACAACCTTATTTTATAACTCATAAGACTGAATTTCAAAAATGTCAAATGGTTTCATAAGGTTTAAATTAATTGAAACTTTTTATTTGTAGGTATTTTTTAAAATATAACCATAGAAATCTGCAATTATTATGACTCAACATGACTCAATTTCAAAATGGAGTTTTATTCGTTAGTACTAACTAGTAACTACTAACTATGTGGGTGGTAATCGACTCAAATTAGGTAGTGGAGCATTATTCAAGTTGGTTACCTACTGATTTTGATACCTAATTAGAATGGAATTCAAA
Source organism: Erebia epiphron (assembly GCA_963932025.1). Lineage (NCBI taxonomy): Eukaryota > Metazoa > Arthropoda > Insecta > Lepidoptera > Nymphalidae > Erebia > Erebia epiphron. The sequence continues at coordinate 3,421,148 of OZ009949.1, read as the reverse complement.
ATAATTGCGCATCGCTAGCCGAAGCGGCCTCTATAGTCCGGGAGGCAGCGGCACAAATTTCGGGTCATTTCCTCCTGTTTTTATTTTTTGAATATCTGCATGAGTTATGTATGCAATATGTACCGTACCTATGTCTAATAAGTATATATGACTGCCTCGTTGGTGTAGTGGTTAGCATGTTCGACTACGGCCGACGAGGTCCCGGGTTCGAGTCCCAGGTCGGGTCACAACAAGTATTGGGGTTTTCTGACAAGAAATTCTCAGTACTAACCCGGAGTTAGGAAGTTGGCGGTGTTTCACTCCTGTGCCTCGGAGTGCACCTGTGGTTGCGCACACACTTGTGCACTATAATATCTCCCGCGCAGATGGCTAATCTCTCAGGAGATTGGCCGCCGTGGCCGAAATTCGGTCGGGAGGACATTATTCATTATTATTATGTCTAATATGGTCGTAATAGGGTTGCGATTCCTGCAGAAAATTCATAAAAAATCTCCTAGCTTCTGGCATGAAACTTGCTCAACACATTAATTTGAACTTAAAATGTGTAAAAAATATCGTCTTCCAGCTGAATTCCTCAACTATGTATTCCATCCATCAACATTTTTTATTACGAAATGTGTGTGTACGGCCAAGTGCGAGTCGGTCGAACTTGCTTATCTCCGAAGTTTACCAATCCAAAAATACAGAAGTTAAAAAGTATTGTACAGAAGAATGAAAAATGTATAGATTGGAGTGAAATAACTGGTAAACTGATGTTAACAAACTTTATATTATCTATTTCTTTGACAAACTGAATTAATTGTAAAGCATATTCTTGTATTTTATTATATTCTTGTATCGCTAACAAGGGTTTACGATGGCAATAATGTCATTGTATCTGAATTTGAGACTAGAGAAGATTTATTGCAAGTGAGTAAATAGGTATTTAAGTACATCCATATTAAGTAATATTATATATAAGAAAATGTGTCTGTCTGTCTGTCTGTCACGCTTTAACTGCCCATCTTTTCAACCGATTTTGATATTAAAGTCAAAGTCAAACCATATATCTTCAAATTGGTACCTGCAAAGTACTTTTTGACCGTCTATTTTACAAAGTATAAGATGTGATGGTGATAATTAATCAAATCATCCTTCAACTTCGGTATGAGTCGTAAAATGCTAATTTGAGTACCCATCAAAATCTGATTGCAGAATGATTTTACTGGTTAGTCAATATTTTTACCAGAAACTTTTATTTCTTTGCCAAATTGAATCAATATTCTTGCAAAATAAAAATTCTAATTCTAATTCAATATAAAATGTACCTATTCTGATATTACAGACTAGCTGATACCAGCAACTTCGTCCGTGTGGATTTAAATTTTTAAACATGCCGTTGGAACTCTTTGATTTACTGGGATAAAAAAGCCTACCTTATTCTTCATATTTTTTAATATATACGTGCCGTGAAAATAATCACGCTGATCCGTTGCTTCGTTGCGACGCGATTGAAATACAAACTAACAAATGTGCAATTTGTCACTTTTCCATACTCACATATTTTTATTCTATAATAATATTAATAGGTGACCCACCCCAGATTCGCACTTGTACCTAGTGTCTTTACTTAATGGTTAAACCTAATTTTGTATTGATTGGCTGTTATCCGTCCGGACTTCATCTCCGAACTATTCGTCAGGTCTTCATAAAATTTACTTAATAGTAGTACAATCTTTCTAATAAAGAACGAATTGTGTAAATCGGTTCAGATTTGGCTGAGTTATGGAGTATAATTGACAAATTATAAATTTATATAATTAAATTAATTAATAAAAGTCTCAAGGCTCTATGTAGAATTTCCATTAACATGCGCTATTTTGCTCAGAAATTATAAAATTACTACTATTGCAGAAGATTTTATTAGTTGCTTTCAACATTACTAACTGCTGTAAGACTACTACCATGTTATTTAAATAATCAGTCTTCCTGCAATCGGCGCCTAAGGAGTCAATTTTGAGTGAATGCTCATAACCAATCCGTTGAGTAGAAGCGGCATTTGAAGGTAAATACTGAATAAATGTATTTCATACATCATTTTTAACATAGTTTTCTTCATATTTTACTTGAATGTAGTATTGTTTTCTAGTAAAGGTCGTAAATTCTTGAAATACATATGCAACAAAATATTGCTGCCGTGAATTCGTTACGGTCCTTTGAGTAACTCTTTCGAAATTGTCAGTCAATGGTACAAATAATTACTCAATGGATATCAATCATTTATACATTTATATACTGTTACTCAATCATTCATACAATGTGATTTTACATACTATAAATTGGTTGGAAGTTGCACTTATATTTTTTAGATGTCATTTTACATATTTTAAGTACAAATTAAAGAATAAAGAGTTTAAAATACCCAAAAGTACCTACTACGACTATTATAATTTTATGGTAAGAAAGTGTGATAATTCACTTAACATTGTGATCAGTGCCCTTACTTTTCCTTTGAGTAATTGTCAAGGTTCCACTGACAAACTGTCCTCTCAAAAAACTGTCCTCTCAAAAATATTGCATTTATGCTTATAATATTGGCCATTTATCATTTTTGTTATGTTATATTGAAATAGATATTTTTTATCGTAACTCGCAAAAACAAAAACATAAAAGATTGTCTATTTCAGAAGAAATATAGAAAAATATGACATTAATTTGTCATTATTGTGTTATATTGTCATTACGTTAGTCAAAAGAACTAAAATTATCAAATTTTGATAGTGTTTCTATTATTTTATGTTTTCCGTCCCATTTTTCTGATTGGCATGATTGGTAAGTCTAATAAAAACTTCTGTGAATCTTATTTAAAATGGTTTTTTTAAGTACATTTGTGAGTTAAAGTTCTGTATCTGAATGGAATAATTCTCCGTCGATTCATTTTAAAATGATTATTTTTACTATAATTTAACATAATATTTATAATCAGTGCTATTTCTCATAAAGATAAATAAGTAGGAAACACAAATCTATCAATAAAATAACAAAAGATGGTAAAAAAAATCATCGATTTTAAATCATGTAGTTAACACGTTAAAAAAAACGCCCCAACTATAGTGTTATATATTTTTGGAATCTACTCATCAATTTCTAGATGATGATCATATAGTTAATCTTATTTTCGAAAAAAAATCAATTTTAGTCTTTAATGCGGGACCATGGTCACCCCATCATTTATTTTTAAAATTTTACTAGCCTATGTCACCCGGAATAAGCTAGGGATTCTAACGATACCGCATTTATCAAAATCGGTTCAGGCGTATAGAAGTTATGGTGGAATATACAAACTCACATACATACATACATACATACATACATACATACATACATACCTACGTGAACCCTGAATACAATATACTCCTTTTTTCAGGCAGTCGTATAAAAACATTTCGTTTCCTCTTGGTCTATAATATCGCGGTGATAATTTCTTATTTCGCTCTTGCGCGTAAATCACGCCGCATCAGTAGGGTTGCCACTTGCCACCCATACCCGGTTCTTGGTCTCTCGAAAATTTAATTATAAGCCGGCACTCTGTCCGAAATGATAGTTACGAATTAAATCGCATTAATGAGTACTTGTTGCTTAATTACGCCACTACTATTGAACCGATTTGGCTGAAATTTGTTATGAAACTTTTTATCCCGGAAAAAACCATGGTACTGGAACTACTATATTTTCACAACTTTTGAAGAAAAAAAATAATATTTTTAACTGACTTCAAAAAGAGGTTATCAATTCGACACGCATAATATTCCGTGTGTAATATTATTGGAACTTCAAAATATTCACATAAATGACAATCTATTAGGGCTTCCAAACATAATGTTTGTCCATGCATTTCTGAAAATATGAGACCAATCGTTTTTTACTGGCTTACATTTAATTCAACTTAGATAACAGTGCAAGTTTCATTTGAGTTTGTTGTGAGCTCTTCTTATACCAGGGCGCGTTTGGAACCCTCGTAGCTTTAGTTTTAAGATACCGTAACCGATTATCACCATCATGTTTTTTTTAAAGTAAGTAATTTTTAACGTCAATAAGTGTACCTACAGTGTACCTATATTGAATAAATGATATTGACTATTGACTATTGACTATTATTAGTTTCGATAGTTTTCAAGATTTGGGCAATTGTTCGTTTTCAGTAAGTATATTGAAATTTGAAGTAGCTTGTTTTCCAAAAAAAGTTGGCAACCCTAGCCGCATTATTGTCACCCGTCCCCAGCAAAGACACCCTACCGGCAAAGCCGTGCTGCCAAGCGATTAGCGTTCCGGTAAGATGCCATGTAGTAACCAAAGGGGTATAAAGTATGGGTTTAATAAAAACTGCCATATTATCCCTACTAGGTTAGTCCGCTTCTATCTTAGACTGACGTTGTGTTGACCCTTAGGGTCAACACAACGTCTTCTCCCGGACAGTTTCCCGCTAGATGGCGTTGTTAGGGCTTTTGACAGGTTTTTGATATTTTCGCAAAGTTCCTATGCACTGATTTTAAAACTGATTACGCTTGCGCCAGTATATCAATGCGTATTATTTTATCACATCATTAGTTTAATTTAAAACGGAGCCATTTAGTCAAATAGTCCACTAATAAAAATCTGTCATATCGATTACTGTATATACGCAACCCCCACGCACACACTGACATCATGATTGCTATCCAAGTTCTGTGGTTCTAACATAAACTACGAATTGTTTACTATAAAATTGAACTAGATGGCATTTAAACAAAAACTGCCTAGTTTTGCTTAGTATTTTTTTTATTTAATTCGGATACAAGATAAACTTTGCTTTGACTGCAATCTCACATGGTTGATGGTGCCACCATGTGAGATGGTCGTAAGTGATGATGCAGTCTAAGATAGAAGCGGACTAACCTAGTAGGGATAATATGGCAGTTTTTATTAAACCCATACTTTATACCCCTTTGGTTACTACATGGCATCGTACCGGAACGCTAATCGCTTGGCAGCACGGCTTTGCCGGTAGGGTGTCTTTGCTGGGGACGGGTGACAATAATGCGGCTAGGGTTGCCAACTTTTTTTGGAAAACAAGCTACTTCAAATTTCAATATACTTACTGAAAACGAACAATTGCCCAAATCTTGAAAACTATCGAAACTAATAATAGTCAATAGTCAATAGTCAATATCATTTATTCAATATAGGTACACTGTAGGTACACTTATTGACGTTAAAAATTACTTACTTTAAAAAAAACATGATGGTGATAATCGGTTACGGTATCTTAAAACTAAAGCTACGAGGGTTCCAAACGCGCCCTGGTATAAGAAGAGCTCACAACAAACTCAAATGAAACTTGCACTGTTATCTAAGTTGAATTAAATGTAAGCCAGTAAAAAACGATTGGTCTCATATTTTCGGAGAAATGCATGGACAAACATTATGTTTGGAAGCCCTAATAGATTGTCATTTATGTGAATATTTTGAAGTTCCAATAATATTACACACGGAATATTATGCGTGTCGAATTGATAACCTCTTTTTGAAGTCAGTTAAAAATATTATTTTTTTTCTTCAAAAGTTGTGAAAATATAGTAGTTCCAGTACCATGGTTTTTTCCGGGATAAAAAGTTTCATAACAAATTTCAGCCAAATCGGTTCAATAGTAGTGGCGTAATTAAGCAACAAGTACTCATTAATGCGATTTAATTCGTAACTATCATTTCGGACAGAGTGCCGGCTTATAATTAAATTTTCGAGAGACCAAGAACCGGGTATGGGTGGCAAGTGGCAACCCTACTGATGCGGCGTGATTTACGCGCAAGAGCGAAATAAGAAATTATCACCGCGATATTATAGACCAAGAGGAAACGAAATGTTTTTATACGACTGCCTGAAAAAAGGAGTATATTGTATTCAGGGTTCACGTAGGTATGTATGTATGTATGTATGTATGTATGTATGTATGTATGTATGTGAGTTTGTATATTCCACCATAACTTCTATACGCCTGAACCGATTTTGATAAATGCGGTATCGTTAGAATCCCTAGCTTATTCCGGGTGACATAGGCTAGTAAAATTTTAAAAATAAATGATGGGGTGACCATGGTCCCGCATTAAAGACTAAAATTGTTTTTTTTTAGAAAATAAGATTAACTATATGATCATCATCTAGAAATTGATGAGTAGATTCCAAAAATATATAACACTATAGTTGGGGCGTTTTTTTTAACGTGTTAACTACATGATTTAAAATCGATGATTTTTTTTTACCATGTTTTGTTATTTTATTGATAGATTTGTGTTTCCTACTTATTTATCTTTATGAGAAATAGCACTGATTATAAATATTATGTTAAATTATAGTAAAAATAATCATTTTAAAATGAATCGACGGAGAATTATTCCATTCAGATACAGAACTTTAACTCACAAATGTACTTAAAAAAACCATTTTAAATAAGATTCACAGAAGTTTTTATTAGACTTACCAATCATGCCAATCAGAAAAATGGGACGGAAAACATAAAATAATAGAAACACTATCAAAATTTGATAATTTTAGTTCTTTTGACTAACGTAATGACAATATAACACAATAATGACAAATTAATGTCATATTTTTCTATATTTCTTCTGAAATAGACAATATTTTATGTTTTTGTTTTTGCGAGTTACGATAAAAAATATCTATTTCAATATAACATAACAATAACTTATATAAATGATAAATGGCCAATATTATAAGCATAAATGCAATATTTTTGAGAGGACAGTTTTTTGAGAGGACAGTTTGTCAGTGGAACCTTGACAATTACTCAAAGGAAAAGTAAGGGCACTGATCACAATGTTAAGTGAATTATCACACTTTCTTACCATAAAATTATAATAGTCGTAGTAGGTACTTTTGGGTATTTTAAACTCTTTATTCTTTAATTTGTACTTAAAATATGTAAAATGACATCTAAAAAATATAAGTGCAACTTCCAACCAATTTATAGTATGTAAAATCACATTGTATGAATGATTGAGTAACAGTATATAAATGTATAAATGATTGATATCCATTGAGTAATTATTTGTACCATTGACTGACAATTTCGAAAGAGTTACTCAAAGGACCGTAACGAATTCACGGCAGCAATATTTTGTTGCATATGTATTTCAAGAATTTACGACCTTTACTAGAAAACAATACTACATTCAAGTAAAATATGAAGAAAACTATGTTAAAAATGATGTATGAAATACATTTATTCAGTATTTACCTTCAAATGCCGCTTCTACTCAACGGATTGGTTATGAGCATTCACTCAAAATTGACTCCTTAGGCGCCGATTGCAGGAAGACTGATTATTTAAATAACATGGTAGTAGTCTTACAGCAGTTAGTAATGTTGAAAGCAACTAATAAAATCTTCTGCAATAGTAGTAATTTTATAATTTCTGAGCAAAATAGCGCATGTTAATGGAAATTCTACATAGAGCCTTGAGACTTTTATTAATTAATTTAATTATATAAATTTATAATTTGTCAATTATACTCCATAACTCAGCCAAATCTGAACCGATTTACACAATTCGTTCTTTATTAGAAAGATTGTACTACTATTAAGTAAATTTTATGAAGACCTGACGAATAGTTCGGAGATGAAGTCCGGACGGATAACAGCCAATCAATACAAAATTAGGTTTAACCATTAAGTAAAGACACTAGGTACAAGTGCGAATCTGGGGTGGGTCACCTATTAATATTATTATAGAATAAAAATATGTGAGTATGGAAAAGTGACAAATTGCACATTTGTTAGTTTGTATTTCAATCGCGTCGCAACGAAGCAACGGATCAGCGTGATTATTTTCACGGCACGTATATATTAAAAAATATGAAGAATAAGGTAGGCTTTTTTATCCCAGTAAATCAAAGAGTTCCAACGGCATGTTTAAAAATTTAAATCCACACGGACGAAGTTGCTGGTATCAGCTAGTCTGTAATATCAGAATAGGTACATTTTATATTGAATTAGAATTAGAATTTTTATTTTGCAAGAATATTGATTCAATTTGGCAAAGAAATAAAAGTTTCTGGTAAAAATATTGACTAACCAGTAAAATCATTCTGCAATCAGATTTTGATGGGTACTCAAATTAGCATTTTACGACTCATACCGAAGTTGAAGGATGATTTGATTAATTATCACCATCACATCTTATACTTTGTAAAATAGACGGTCAAAAAGTACTTTGCAGGTACCAATTTGAAGATATATGGTTTGACTTTGACTTTAATATCAAAATCGGTTGAAAAGATGGGCAGTTAAAGCGTGACAGACAGACAGACAGACACATTTTCTTATATATAATATTACTTAATATGGATGTACTTAAATACCTATTTACTCACTTGCAATAAATCTTCTCTAGTCTCAAATTCAGATACAATGACATTATTGCCATCGTAAACCCTTGTTAGCGATACAAGAATATAATAAAATACAAGAATATGCTTTACAATTAATTCAGTTTGTCAAAGAAATAGATAATATAAAGTTTGTTAACATCAGTTTACCAGTTATTTCACTCCAATCTATACATTTTTCATTCTTCTGTACAATACTTTTTAACTTCTGTATTTTTGGATTGGTAAACTTCGGAGATAAGCAAGTTCGACCGACTCGCACTTGGCCGTACACACACATTTCGTAATAAAAAATGTTGATGGATGGAATACATAGTTGAGGAATTCAGCTGGAAGACGATATTTTTTACACATTTTAAGTTCAAATTAATGTGTTGAGCAAGTTTCATGCCAGAAGCTAGGAGATTTTTTATGAATTTTCTGCAGGAATCGCAACCCTATTACGACCATATTAGACATAATAATAATGAATAATGTCCTCCCGACCGAATTTCGGCCACGGCGGCCAATCTCCTGAGAGATTAGCCATCTGCGCGGGAGATATTATAGTGCACAAGTGTGTGCGCAACCACAGGTGCACTCCGAGGCACAGGAGTGAAACACCGCCAACTTCCTAACTCCGGGTTAGTACTGAGAATTTCTTGTCAGAAAACCCCAATACTTGTTGTGACCCGACCTGGGACTCGAACCCGGGACCTCGTCGGCCGTAGTCGAACATGCTAACCACTACACCAACGAGGCAGTCATATATACTTATTAGACATAGGTACGGTACATATTGCATACATAACTCATGCAGATATTCAAAAAATAAAAACAGGAGGAAATGACCCGAAATTTGTGCCGCTGCCTCCCGGACTATAGAGGCCGCTTCGGCTAGCGATGCGCAATTATTTTGAATTCCATTCTAATTAGGTATCAAAATCAGTAGGTAACCAACTTGAATAATGCTCCACTACCTAATTTGAGTCGATTACCACCCACATAGTTAGTAGTTACTAGTTAGTACTAACGAATAAAACTCCATTTTGAAATTGAGTCATGTTGAGTCATAATAATTGCAGATTTCTATGGTTATATTTTAAAAAATACCTACAAATAAAAAGTTTCAATTAATTTAAACCTTATGAAACCATTTGACATTTTTGAAATTCAGTCTTATGAGTTATAAAATAAGGTTGTCATTCCGATCGTACAACTGAAACCATAAGTTGCCCACAAATGTCTACATCAGCAGTTGTAGATTATTCGAATACCTAGCTATATTCGCAGTCGCGGATCGTACTTATAGCACAGTATTGGTAGATAGTAGATACCAATACTGTGGTACTAGCTTCAGCCTTCGGCCGGCAGCGCGGGCAACTATAGGTATACTCGTGTGGCGCGGGCGGCGGCCGGCGCTTCTTTCGCGCGGCGTTGTCTTGTGTAGGTACCTACACCTACTTCTTGTTAGGTACCGGCTGCGAGGCGATTGTTTTTATCACACAATGCAAAAAAAGTATTGGTAAATCATACTAATATTATAAATGTGAAAGTGTGTTTGTTTGTTGGTTTGTCCTTCAATCACGCCGCAACGGAGCAAGGGATTGACGTGATTTTTGGCATGGGCATAGTTGAGGGCCTGGAGAGTGACACGGGCTTACTTTTTATCCCGGAAAAATAAGGAGTTCCCGCGGGAATAACAAAAAACTCAAACCACGCGGACGAAGTCGCGGGCATCAGCTAGTAAGAATTCATTGGCTAGTAAGTAAATAATTATAAACTTAGATGAAAATATCAAATATTAAAATGGTTGTTTGGATATGTTTTATATATACTTTTTATTCACGACACAATAATTAGGTAGGTACCTACATACTACTTAGGTACTGAACCGATTTGGCTGGAATTTGAAATAGAGACAGCTTTTACTCTGGATTAACATAATTATAGAGTATAGGCCATTTTTATCCCGGACAAATTAACAGTTCCCGGGGGATAGGTAGGTATGTAAGTACTAAAAAACTAAAATCCACGCGGGTAAACAGTAGGTCTATAGGTAAGCATAGGTACCTATCATACTTTTAATATTACAAGGGGGAAAGTAAGTTTGTTCGTTACTCTTTCACGCAAAAACTACTGAACCGATTTGGCTGAAATTTGAAATGGAGATAGCTTATAGCCTGACTTAGAACTTAGGCTACATTTTATTCACGCGGGCGAAGCCCTGGGCAAAAGCTAGTATAGTATATAAATTATAATCATACTTCATAGGTACCTACCAATATTATAATTAATGCGATACTGTGTTTGTTTGTTGGTTTGTCCTTCAATCAAGCCGCAACAGAGGTACGGATCGAGCTTAAGGTTATTTTTTGCATGGGAATAGTTGAGGACCTGGAGTTACATAGGCGCATTGGAATATTTACGTTTCCTATATTATGTTGCCAAATGTCTTGTTTATTTGGTTCATTTTGAACTCTACAAATCCTAAGTAGGTAAATAATCGCAATACACAATCCACGCAGGAACTACCGTCTACCTCCCTGCATGTGTCCCCGTGGTGCTAAACGAGCGAAATAAGCGTTCTTTTTATAGAAACGCATAATAAACTGTATGTAAACGCCATACAATTAAATAAATCCACAATGCTCGTGCTTAGCTAGGGGCTAGGGAATACACGAGCGCGTGCGACGACCTAATACCTAATATTTAATTTATGAATCTCACTCGTTTGTGTAAATTTCCACAATTCTCGTGCTTAGATATGAACCTTCATTCAACTTCCCTTATCCTATAAAATTTTATAGCATGTAACAGCGAAGTACTTTTTACAGTATAATGATAGATGGCGCTCAAATATATTTTTTTGACGCATTATTTAGGCGACACGGGCGACATCTTATAAGACGAATGTAAACCTCACACCTCACACATGCGTAAATCTGACACTTTTTGAATGCCGATTATAAATTATAAATAATGTAAATATTTGCCTGTCATGAAACTTGCGTCTGTAAAATGCCCTAAAGAAATCATAAAACAAATAAAAAAAATTAAAAAATGTATATTCTTCAAGAATAATCGAACAGAAAAATGTATGAAAGTCGACCTATGCATGTGCGCCTTAATAAATGCTGTTTATCACAGTCTTTTTTATCTAATGGCAAATCCAGAACATTTTAAAGACTGTATATTTTGCAATACTGATTTCTCAGTTTTGTGACATTGCTACTTAAATCATGTAGGCGCCCTAAAGCCTGAGGTACACTAACACTGGTAGAGTAAAATATACACTCGCCGGCATATTTAGCGGAACATAAAAAAAAGGTTTGATATCAGTATCATATAAGGTTACTGGCTGGTTTATACGTCATTCAATTTAAAAAGAAATATTTTCAAATTAAGAAAACAACTGAACATCACATTTTATGCAATTGTTTTAATTTTATTCAAATACACCTTATCTTCGAGCGAACTTCGAGTATTTCTTCCTTCTGAGTTTAATTTAAAATTTCATTGAAATACTGTTTTTTGTTAGTTTTTTTTTAATCGCGTATCTTTCTGGAGTTGATGACTGAATTATGCCTGACTTAGCCCCAACGGGGATTGCCAGGGCACTCGAAATGCGAAGAAATGGTCAAACCTACAGAGTGATATCCAGAGATCTTCGTCGACCAGTTTCAACGATCCATCGCAGTATCCAACGGTTCAGGGAGACCGGTACTTATGTGAGAAGAGCAGGACAAGGCAGAAAAAGACGCACTTCGAATAGGGATGATCGTTTCATTCGGCTTCGTGTACGTAGGAACCCCCGTTTGTCGGCCGTCCAAGCCCGACATGAGTTAGAAGCAGTGCGGGGTGTAACCGTAAGTGAGCGTACGGTACGAAGAAGGCTTGGGTTCATTTGTGCCCGCCAAGGCTCGAGGTAAATCATCGTAGAAACAGGTTAACTTTTGCTCAGGAACATCGACTTTGGAACGCGGACCAATGGAGTAAGGTATTGTTTAGTGATGAGTGCAGAATTCTCTTAAATCAAATTGACGGCAGGCAAAGAATATACAGACGCAAAGGAGAACGATACATTCAGACAAATTTTGAAACTAAAGTTGCATACGGTGGTGGATCAATAATGGTTTGGGCGGGCATTTGTCTGGGAGCTCGCACAGACTTGGTAGTGATTGACAGAGGGAGTCTGACTGCAGACCGCTATATCAGAGAAGTTTTAGAAGAAAATGTCGTACCGTTTGCCCCATATATCGGTGACTATTTTGTTTTTATGCAGGATAATGCTCGGTCGCATACCCCTCGGGTAACTCAAGCTTAACTTAATGATATGAATATCACTGTTATGGAGTGGCCGGCGAGATCACCGGATATGAACCCAATAGAGCACGTTTGGGACTTGCTGAAAATAAAATTTAAGTCCAGAATTCCAGCTCCTGCCAACGTGGGTGAACTGCGAATCGCCGTAGTTGAGGAATGGCGGAGACTATCCCAGGAGACCATCGATAACATCATTCTCAGTATGCCTAGACGGGTAGAAACTTTAATAAGAGCACGTGGAGGAAATACGCGATATTAATCACCATTTTTCTAATTTAATTTATTGTTATTTTAATATTAAATTTCACTTTACCCGGTTACATGAAAAGTTCAAAAATGTACCATTTTTCACAATTAGCCTTTACTCGCAAAATCTGTTCTTAATGTGATCTCATTTTAAGTAAAACAAATGAAACTTTAAATAACAAAAGAAGTGTAGTAAGTAGATTTTAAAATAAAACCATATTTTTTAAATTATGGACCTTTTTTTTATGTTCCGCTAAATATGCCGGCGAGTTTATTATTCAGTAAAGTGAATGAGCATACTATAGGTCCCGTCACGTAAAAATAACGCTGAGGGACGGTAGAGGGCATGTGTTTGCGTACGGGTACAGTAGGGTTGTCAACATTTCTTCAGCGAAATATAACTAGTATTTTCAGACTAAGCTATAAAAAAATATAGAATACTTCAAAAAGAAATAGTATTTTATGGAAAACGCAAAAAGTAGACGAAGATATATTTATTACTTATTTATTTTTATAAAAACTATAATTATTTGCACTTCTTGCATTTTTGACTTCTCAAAAGAAAGAACAACATCTAATTGGAAATACCTAATTTCCAAAATCCCAAAACAAAAATAAAACAGACCAATGATTAATCATTCTTTTGACTTTGTCAAGTTCGAAACGCATTAAGATACGAACTCGTCTAAACGTTCCGATAGGTACGCTACACGCTATTGCATCAGTCAAAAGCATAGATTAATTATAATACCAAGTACCTGGTTTATATATTGTCTTTGGTCAAAAGTTAATGAAAAAGCACGTTCATTTAAAAAAAAAAGGATTTGTTTGTTCGATTTCGGTGTTGAAAATGTAGTATTTTTGCGTACTTACTATGTGCTTCTTCAACAGTACGTAGACCCGAAATACAGTACAATACTAGGATAATTTTATATTATAGTAGGTACGGTTGGCAACCCTAGGGTACAGTCACGTCCTACCTATCGTATCGTATGATATAATTTTATTGCATATGCAGAATCATAATAGTAAATATCGGTCCTCAGTCACGCCCCCTTCATATACTTACCATCAATTTGATCGATAAATCGCTCAATGAAAGAAAGAAAAATCTTTATTTGAGGCACTTCTGCACAGAAATAAACTTAATTGAGCACTTACATGCAAAATCATCACTTTGTATTGTACAGCAGTGCAACAAACAGGCCACTAGCTTGTGTTGGAACTCCGGGCCTCTCAGACACGAAACCACTATGATGGCAGGTACGTACCAGGTATCGGTGCCTCAACGCTGATACTCAGTGCGCAGGTAAACGGCCAGCCAGTTCTGGTCCTACTCTATTTCAGTAGAGTAAATGTTTAGGTACCTACACGTAATTTTTAATTAAAGTCATTGACCGAGCGAAGCGAAGGTCTCTTGAGTCTACTTGAGTGAATTTGCACTTGTCCGTCCGTCCATCTGTCAGAGCCTTATAACTTCTGAACGTTATTACTTCACATTTAAACATAATATGTAAACCGATGGCGTCCAGCCGAAGAAGCCGAAAAAGTTATAAAAATCTTTATTTCTCTCATAGAAGCGAATGCGAAGTCAAATATTTTTTTTCATCCCACCATCTCGGAAAGAGTATTTTTAATCTTCGATATCTGAATGCAAAAGTCATTATTATCCTCTTGAGGATAAAGTACCTAAATTGAATTTGGAACATCGTGTGCACTGTGCACGTTAGTAAATATCACTCGTCTATGAAGTTTGTGAATTCAAAACATCATTAAAACCTATTAACTTCTACCTCTATGGTGCCGAATTTCCATACAACCGTTTTTAATTTGTAAAAAACTCACACTCGTAACCTTCTTGGTGTACTTTTTTAATTTGCTTTGCGCGCACCATTTTCTTTCACGTCATGTCATTTCCTCGCTGAGGTGGGATGAAAATTTACGTGTTGCACTCGAGTGAAAAGATTTTTCACCTCGCGTGCTCTTTTGATTCCCTCGCTGACGCTCAGGATTCTAATTTTTGAACCATTCGCTGCGCTCGTGATTCAATTTTGGAATCCTTCGCTTGCTCGGTCATCAAAATTGAGAACGCGGTTAAAAAACAACTTTTCACTCTTGTATAACAAATAGATAACTATTTCGTACCACTTGCTCAAAAAAGTGACATTCTATGCCACAAAAAGCAAACATAACAATAGTCATTTTAATCTGTTTAAAACAGGGAAAGAAAATTGTACTGAGTTTCATTCATCCTCTAGGGGGGGGAGAATGTGATTTAATTTTGGAATACTTATCGAAATTTATACTGAACTACATCTGTGTTTACACCATTGAGTTTGTATATAAAGCATTAAACATCTTTTTGAAAAAGGAATACCTACGCATTTATAATGCAGTTATGATTATTAAATAAAATTACGAAAACCGACGAGGCCGTATGAGCTTGATGCCTTCGCTTTTCCGACAAAAAAATATTAGTCTAGCAAAATTTAATAATGATAAATTATGTCCTCCCGACCGAATTTCGGCCTTGGCGGCCAATATCTACAGAGATCAGCCATCTGCGTGGGAGATATTTTAGTGCACATGTAGGTATGTGCGCAAACACATGGGTGCACTCTCTGTTCCTTTACGCTCATAGCCCGATGGGACGGAAAATCCGACATATAAATCTATGGGCAACAGGCTCCTCCCCAAACGAATAACGAAATCTGATTGGATGACAGTTTCCACCAATAGGAGTCAAGTTCCGATTTCAAATGACGTGTACCACTGTATATCCTTAATTAAAATCAGGGTTAAATGAACGCATTTTTGACCGAGCGAAGCGAAGGTCTCTGAGTCTACTTGAGTGAATTTGCACTTGTCCGTCCGTCCGTCCGTCTGTCAGAGCCTTATAACTTCTAAATTACTGAACGTAATTACTTCAAATTTAAATATTATATATATAAACAGATGGCCTCCAGCCGAATATGGCTTAAAAAGTAATAAAAATCTTTATTTCAGGGGGGCTCTCATAGAAGCGAATATGAAGAAAAAATATTTTTGTAGCGTTACATAGAGTTGCGGTATATCATTTTAAAGATAATTAGGAATAGAGTCCAAAAATATATATTTTTTAATTTTTACCTTAAAATTGATGAAATGGGGGGTTCTCAAAGTGGAGATTTTCTAACGTCCAAAGTTGGCCTCAGAACTCTAAATTTACTGAAATGCTGAGCCTGAAACTTGATCAATTAATTGACTTATATCCTGTACTTGAACAACAAATACTAAAATTAGATAAATATTATATGGAAACGAAATTATTTAATTTTTAATGAGCCTTAGTATTTACAACAGAACACAATGATGTCAATAGATGGCGCCGCGAGGTCTCAGTTCGGGGCGAACCACTAGTTATCCGACTTCCAAAAAGGAAAAGGTTCTCAATTCGGCGCGTAATTTTTTTTTAATGTATGTCGGTGCATATCTCCGTAGTTTCTGAACCAATTTGAAAAAAAATTCTGATAGAATTTTTTTATTGGACCGCCTCGAGAGCTTCCTCTAAAGAGGAAGCTCTCGAGGCGGTCCAATAAAAAAATTCTGACTCCAAATCCTCAACTCTGACACTAAAAAGTTAAAAATAAAAAAGTCTGGCGAGTCTGATGCGTCAACTTTGAATATCGTTGTTATACCTACCCGCCCGACTTCAACATAGTGGGTAGAAATCAAAATTATATTGTACTTTACAGTGGCGTTGGAAGTCGGTTTTTTGGAAAGTTTTTTTTTATGAAGGCATGTTTTATACATTTATTTATATTAATTATATAATTTATATTCATCAAAATACGTTACATATGTAGATATGGACACAAAAACAAGTGTTACCAAATGGAAGTCAATAACGTAACGGATTCTCCGTTACGTTATTGACTTCCATCCGTTTGATTGATTAATCCCCATAAATTTTCATACCTCGGGCTTATATATGAAAATCGATTATAAAGGAGGTAAACTCCAATAAAAACCAAAAATTAAACAGGCAAAAAAATTAGTTCCAATTTTGGCCACCGGGTCAGATATGTTTGTGGGACTATACCTACACCAAAGACAATATATAGACCAGTATTTATAATTAATCTATGCCTACACTGAACATTTAGGGAAATCACCCTGGCGCATTGGTGAACTCTGTGGTCTTTTTTTATTTATTTTAAGTATTGCATAGCTTCTATCCTGGGCCTTGGGCGTGGAGACCGAATCCAGAAATTCCGTAACGAAAAAAAACCTAACACTTTGGTTGCTATGACTACTTGTGTTGTTGACTTCAAGTTGTTGAAAATATAAAGGCGAAATATTTTTATGAAAAGATGATTCCTATGATGATGAATAAGGATTATAATTCTAAAACACAAAAGTCAACAATCATGAAACAATATGGCTTTTACTTTTTAGCGATGGCAGTAGGCCCTTGGGAGGCCCCGACTACGTAGGTAGATAACCCTAATTAACGATTTTCGGATTTTTCCCTATACTTGTGCTGTGAGACCTTACTTCTAGCCTTCCATGATTCTAGGTCAACGGGAAGTATAGGTTTTGATTCATTGGCGAGTGTCAAAATATGCAAAATATGTACCTATCTTTTTATTGCGTTGACATAAATAGAAGCTTGATTTTTTTACAGCTCCAAAGTAGACATAACTATTTGATATTAATTTTAACTCATACCTCCGCGCGTTCACGAGAATAAAGATGGTTGACAGATAGATGGATAACGAAGTGACCCTATAAGGGTTCCTTTTCTCCTCTTGATGTACCTAACTACCTACATACGGAACCCTAAAAATGACGACTAACCATAAAATCACAAAGCATATCAAATTCGCCCCCAATGATAAGTTATTATCTAAATTATCAAATTTCATTGCATTTTATTACATTAATCTGTCACTACTTTGTGGGCTGCATTCCTCTTATCTCCTCATTAAAACACCGCCCTAAAGATATTTGAACTCTTTTATTAAATGCAGATAAGACAAAGCTACAAAATTAACGAGATTAAAAAGAGCCATTTGGCTACTTTTAAGTGTCGATTCGGAAGCAATCAGAAAATAGCTCAATCAATTTCGAGGTTTCTTGAAACTTGGAAGTTTGATATTTTTCAATCTCAAAATGGTTTCAGTTTTTGTCGCAAACTATCAAAGAATGTTTAGACTTTGTTTTTTATAGTGTAGGTACGTGCGAAAATGTGTTTGTTGGTTTGTCCTTCAATTACCTACACTCTCACAGAGAGATCGACGGGATTTTTTGCATATCTACCTACCCAGATGAGGACCTACTTATAAATAGTAGACATTGGCCTATGACAATTGCTAATTTTTGTCTCATAAAATCAAGGTCCACGCTGGACTTTCAAAACTAAATCCACGCAGAAGAAGTGGTTGGCATCATCTATTATAATACATGTATACATCTATTATAATATATTAAAATAACTGTACGATGATTTATATAAGACCTAAGACGTGTAATGAATTAGTGCCAAAGTAGCGTAGTTGACAAAAAATCTTATAGTTAACCGCTCTGTTGGCCAACGTTTTGGATAAATCTCTTGACTCATGCACCGCCCCTTCCTGCAAAAGGAGTGGCTAATCCCAAAGCAACCAACAGGAGCATGCAGCGATCGCACTTGGCAGTTACTTGGCACATTTGGCAGTGTTTAATCTGTGACCGAAGCGAAAACACGCATTCGCGCCTTTTTTAAAAAAAGGGAATAAACTTGACGTTTTTTTTGTGTGCTTGTGATTATTTAGTTTTGTGAAAAAAAATGTGATTTTGAAAAATAGAATGTATTCTGTGTGATATTTTTTAAAAAAGTACCTAAGTACAGTTCCAGCGTTGAATTTAAAAGGTGTTTTGATAGTCAAGGTAAGTTATATTTTAAGTAGGTGAGTTTAAAAACCCCTTTTTTAAGTAGATATAATTTATTATAAAATCACGATTTAGGACAAACAAGGAAACGTAATTAAAATTTTAATTTTGAAAAAAAAAGACTGCCCTGCCGTATTGAATATATTTTTTTCAAAAAAATCTAGCTAGTGTCCCTCGAGAGGATGTTAGGATTCTAACAATAAATACCCCGAACATCTTAAATCTGTTCAGGCATTTAGAAGTTATGGTGGAATCAAAGCTCACATATATAGTAATAGGTACCTAAGTAGGTACATGAACCTTTTTTAGGGTTCCGTAGCCAAATTTGGCAAAAACGGAACCCTTATAGATTCGTCATGTCTGTCTGTCTGTCTGTCTGTCTGTCTGTCTGTCTGTCTGTCTGTCTGTCTGTCTGTCTGTCTGTCTGTCTGTCTGTCCGTCCGTATGTCACAGCCACTTTTTTCCGAAACTATAAGAACTATACTGTTGAAACTTAGTAAGTAGATGTATTATGTGAACCGCATTAAGATTTTCTTATAAAAATAGAAAAAAACAATAAATTTTGGGGTTCCCCATACTTAGAACTGAAACTCAAAAAAATTTTATTCATCTAACCCATAGGTGTGGGGTATCTATGGATAGGTCTTCAAAAATGATATTGAGGTTTGTAATATCATTTTTTTCTAAACTGAATAGTTTGCGCGAGAGACACTTCCAAAGTGGTAAAATGTGTGTCCCCCCCCTGTAACTTCTAAAATAAGAGAATGATAAAACTAAAAAAAATATATGATGTACATTACCATGCAAACTTCCACCGAAAATTGGTTTGAACGAGATCTAGTAAGTAGTTTTTATAATAATTTAAAATTTACTCCATGTTTGTACGGAACCCTCGGTGCGCGAGTCCGACTCGCACTTGGCCGGTTATTTGGGCAGTCGTGCATCGTATATCGTGTCGTTGTAAGGCGTAGGTATCTATCTACTCTATACCTAGGTAGTTTTCTTACTCTAGGTTAGCCACAAATTGTTATTTAATTATCTATCACAGTTTGTTGGTTATTTACACAGTGTAGTTCCTGGGGCTGGTGGAGTTTCCGCTATTTGATACGTCTACTCCCCAGCCCCATGTACCTACAATGATCGCTATGATTGGATATAAATTTTAAAATAACGTAAAATATACATGTACAGTTTTTAAGCTATTGCATTGCTTCTATCGCGGGCCTTGAGCGTGGAGACCGAATCCAGAAATTCCGTGACGAAAAAAAACCTAACACGTTGGTTGCTATGACTACTTGTGTTGTTGACTTCAAGTTGTTGAAAATATAAAGGCGAAATAATTTTAAAGAATTATGTTTTCAATAGTCCGGGTGTCCAAGGGGAATCAAAAAACCTCTTGTTGAGGATAGCAACCAAAATCATCTTTTCATAAAAATATTTCGCCTTTATATTTTCAACAACTTGAAGTCAACAACACAAGTAGTCATAGCAAGTTGATAAAAAATGCTATGCAATAGCCTTACCGCGGCAGTCTCCGAGTGCCACACGTCTTTTTAGGGTCCGTACCCCAAAGGGTAAAAACGGTACCCTATTACTAAGACTCCGCTGTCTGTCTGTCTGTCTGTCTGTCTGTCTGTCTGTCTGTCTGTCTGTCTGTCTGTCTGTCTGTCTGTCTGTCTGTCTGTCTGTCTGTCTGTCTGTCTGTCTGTCTGTCTGTCTGTCTGTCTGTCTGTCTGTCTGTCTGTCTGTCTGTCTCCAGGCTGTATCTCATAGACCGTGATAGCTAGAAAGCTGAAAAGCACGTGTTTTTTTCGTATTTTTTTGCTCAATATTAAAAACGGTAACAGGTAGACGGTTCAAATTTTCACAGAATATTAACTTGTATATTACCTTTCAAAATAAATAATTAAATATCAATAAAGTAAATATTAAAGGGGAGCTCCCATACAACAAACGTAATTTTTTGATATTATCAGTAAACCTCTACAAACAAAGTTAGTTTTGCGGTTCATTAACAAAGGTAATTATACCTACTTCTTGAGTACGGAACCCTCGGTGCGCGAGTCCGACTCGCACTTGGCCGGTTTTTTATAACCTAGGTACTGTTAGGTAGGTAAGTACAAGTAGGTATTAATATTATCTTTTGCAGACTTGACAAAATCTCAAGAATTTTCTATGAAAATCAGGTTTTTAGTCGGGAGTTTTCAAAATTTTCATCCCAAATCCTACAAGAAGGCCCTTTCAAATCTGTGTCTGTTCCGATAATTTTTTTCAACTTCGTTCACATCTGATTACGTCATCTTGGGATGGGGGTATTGGATTTGGAAGACAACAAGTTCTTTTTTTATTTTATTCCACTACAAGTTAGACCTTGACTGCGATCTCATCTGATGGTATGTGACGATGCAGACTAAGATGGTAGCCAACGAGTTATATTAAACCCATACCCCTAGTCGGTTTCCACACGGCATTGTACCGGAACGCTTAATCGCTTGGCGGTACGTCATTGCCGGTAGGGTGGTAACTAGCCACAGCCGAAGCCTCCCACAAGTTTGTTGATATTCCCATCAATATGGGTCGAATGGCAGATGAGATTACGTTAAGAAGTTGAAAAAATAGCTCAGACTCATAGGTACTTTGTCTATGCCACAGAGCAATACTCGTGTGTCTATGCGAAGCCGGGATGTGTCGCTAG
Organism: Erebia epiphron; assembly: GCA_963932025.1. Classification (NCBI taxonomy): domain Eukaryota; kingdom Metazoa; phylum Arthropoda; class Insecta; order Lepidoptera; family Nymphalidae; genus Erebia; species Erebia epiphron. Next base: position 3,399,569 of record OZ009949.1, on the reverse strand, counting down.
TTAGGTGTGTATGTAAGGGCGGTTACAGACTAGCTTGTTTTTCTGCGCGTATAAGCCGGTTAACCTAACGCGTGTACACGCGTGTATTCCGGCGTGTTTGCTCGAATCCGTGGGACAGTCATTAGTTCATGTGGCAAAGGGCGCGCCTATAGATAAACAGTAGGTAATGGCCCGGTGTTAGGAAGTTAGCGGTGGTCCCGTTAAGTTAATAAGTTATTATACGTGCCTACACGAGCTTCTCTCTCTCTCTCTGAGTCGTATTCCTCATTACTGAGGGTCGTGACCCCTTTCTGTTAATCGAATAATTGCAGGAGTTTTCTTGGGATAATAATGCGGTGGGTTCCCACGTTCTTCCGCATACGACTCGTCTAAGAGTATCTAGACTCTAATTAATTAATTATTTAAATTTCAGGTTTTTGTAACGATAATAATAAGATGTTAGTAATAATAACTGGGACCGAAGGCTTAACGTGCTCTCCGAGGCACGGACAGGGTAAAAAACCCAAATTTGAACCTCCACATTCGGTCACCCATCCAGTTACCGACTTGGGTCAACGTTGCTTAACAATCGCAAGCGACTGATATGTGTTGTCACAACTAGGCCACTCGTCCCTCAATATACACACAAACGAGCTTATATGCAGCGAAAAACCGCTAGTCTGTAACCGGCCTAAGCCCGTCCCGCCCTCTTATCAGTCACATGTAAATCGTTCATGTCCACACATGCGACGCACGTTCCTCCAAACATTGTTAAACTGTTTATGTTATTATAATACAAAGACGAAAGGTTACAACTTACAAGCATGTAACATAATCCAATGTTAAAGTTATTTTGAAGAAATCCTCCGTGGTGGTTGAGCGCTGTCCCCGATCCCCGGCAGGGTCAATTTGGGAATTTACAATTTCTGAATTTTCTCTGGTCTGGCCTGGTGGGAGGCTTACCGGGTTACCGGCAAAGACGTGCCGCCAAGCGATTTTGGGTTCCGGTACGATGCCGTGTAGAGACCGAATAGTAACACTACCCTATGCCTACTAGCTCGTTGGTCTAGTGGTTAGCATGTTCGACTGCGGCCGACGAGGTCCCGGGTTCGAGTCCCGGGTCGGGCCTAATTGGTCGGCCAACCCGCATTGGAGCAGCATGGTGAGATTAAGCTCTAATCCCCTCTCGCATGACGAGTGGAGGCCTGTGCCCAGCAGTAGGACGTTAATGGGAAGTAGTGGTGGTGGGTGGCCCCTAACAGGTTAGCCCGTTACCATCTTAAACTGGTATCATCACTTACCATCAGGTGAGATCGCAGTCAAGGGCTAACTTGTAGTGGATAAAAAAAAGGATATGGATTTGTTGAAAAAAAAAAAGTTTCGTTAAATAAATCTGTGTTCCAACTCGTAACTTCACAAGCATTTAACTGTAAATAAATCTCTTAGTCATAAGCTGCATTAAGCAATGGAGGCTCAAGTGGTCTGGAGATAAAGACTAATTCATTAAACTAAAATAACTACCAGTAGATATATCTACTGATGCGTCTCGAGTGCTTGAGAGATGTACCAGATTGACTGAGTTCACGCACCGATGGTTCGTTGGAAGGAATCGTTTCTTTTCTATATCTAATGGACTTCGTAAAATTAGTTATTCATCTGTCGGTAACTGTGTACTTTTTCAACCGACTTCAAAAAAAGGAGGAGGTTCTCAATTCGACAATTTTTTTTTTTTGTAAGTATGTTTGTTACCTCAGAACTTTTGACTGGGTGGACCGATTTGGATGATTCTTTTTTTATTTGAAAGGGCATACTTCCCATGTGGTCCCATAAAGTGGATAAATTTTATCGAAATCGGTCGAGCGGTTTTTAAAATCAGCCAATCGCTGTCAGTCAGCCAGCGGAGAAACTTACACCTTCTTTTGCTACTCTACGGTGTATTGTATCATGCGCAAACTACAGTCTACTTAAAAGAACGTTTTCACTTTGTTGGAGCGAATAGTGCGTTCTCACTGCGCTCCAGTGTGGATAATAAGCTTGAAATACCCCTCAGTCAAACAGAGTTTTATAGCAATTCGTTCACAGTAAGTTGCGCCAAACTCTGGAACTCTCTTCCGGCAGAAATCCGACATTCCAAATCACTAAAAATTTTTATAAGTCGTTTGAAGAATTTTTACCAATTTCTATTTATTTATTCATATTTTTATACTAGCAGATGCCCGCGACTTCGTCCGCGTGGTTTTTCTCACAGGTACCTACTCCTTAATTTTCCGGTATAAAAAGTAGCCTATACCACTCTTCAGATCCTTAAGTACCCGTGCAGAATACCCGTTGCTCTGTTGCGGCGTGATTGAAGGACCAACTCTCTATTTGACCTTTGGGGGTAGAATTTTCAAAAATTGTGAAACACATATTTCTTTGTTTTCAATCGGTAGCTCACATACCAAGTTTCATGGCTATAACTTGGGAAATGAAGGACTTTCATACAAATTTCCGACCCCTATTTTACCCGTTCGGGGGTGATAATGTTAAAAACAAAAACTGTGACACACGTACCTACTTCATTATTTTTTACCGAAAGCCAAAATACCAAGATTCGTTTAAAATATCTTGAGAAATGAAGGCCTTTCATACCAACTTTCATCTCCTATTTCACCCCTTTGGGGGTCGAATTTTCAAAAACGGTGAAATACGTATTTCTTAATTTTCAACTCTTAGCTCATATACCAAGTTTCATGGCTATAGCTTTCATACAAATTTTCAACCACTATTTTTCCACTTTAGGGGTTGAATTCTGAAAAACTGTGACACACGTAATTCATTTTTTTTTTAACGAAAGCCAAAATACCCAGTATCGTTTATATAATTTGAGAAATTAAGGACTTTCATGCAAACTCTCATCCCCTATTTCACCCCTTCGGGGGTAGAATTTTTAAAAACTGTGAAACACGTGTTTCTTCATTTTCAACCAGCAGCTCATATACCAAGTTACATGGCTAAAGCTTTCATACCAATTTTCAACCCTATTTTACCACTTTAAGGGTTGAATTCTGAAAAACTGTGACACATGTAATTTTTTATTTTTTAACGAAAGCCAAAATACCAAGTTTCGTTTATATAACTTGAGAATATCTTGAGAAATTAAGGACTTTCATGCAAAATATCAACCCCTATGTTACACCTTTGGGGGTAGAATTTTGAAAAATTGTGAATCACGTATTTCTTTATTTTTAACCGGTACTCCACGTACCAAGTTTCTTGGCTATAACTTGAGAAATTTAGGATTTTCATACAAACTCTTAACCCCTATTTCACCCCTTCGGGGGTGGAATTTTGAAAAACTGTGAAATACATATGTTTTCATTTTCAACCCGCAGCTCATATATCAAGTTTCATGGCTATAACTTGAGAAATTAAGGACTTTCATACAAACTTTCAACCCCTATTTCACCCCTTCCGGGGTAGAATTTCGGGATAAAAAGTATCCTATGTCCTACCTCGTAGTATGGGCTCAAATCGTGCCAAGTTTCGTTTGAATTCATTCAGTAGTTTCGGCGTGATGCGCGGCCAAGATACAGACAGACAGACAGACAAAAATGAAAAAAAATACAGATTTGGCTTCAGTATCGAATAATGAGTGCCCTCCAAAAAAAAAATTCAAAATATCTTCAATGTACAGAATTGGACCTGTTACAGTTTTATTATAAGTATAGATTTATATATATTTATTTATATATTATATTTAAAGTATAATATTTATTTAAGAACGTATATATGTAGGTAGTATTGGTTGTAGTTAATATGTATAATATTAATATATTATACTCGTAGTTTGCGCACCATCCCGTTTGTATTCTCTTCTCCTGTCTCCAAAGGTTGTCTGGAAGAGATCGCCTTAGGCGATAAGACCGCCTTTGCATCATACTGTTTAGTCCTAGTTCGTAGTTTTGATGTCTTTTTAGGGTTCCGTACCCAAAGGGTAAAAACGGGACCCTATTACTAAGACTCCGCTGTCTGTCTGTCTGTCTGTCTGTCTGTCTGTCTCCAGGCTGTATCTCATAGACCGTGATAGCTAAAAAGCTGAAATTTTCACAAATGATGTATTTCCGTTGCCGCTATAACAACAAATACTAAAAATTAAAAAAATATATATATTAAGGGGGGTCCCCATACAATAAACGTGTTTTTTTCGTATTTTTTTGCTCAATATTAAAAACGGTAACAGGTAGACGGTTCAAATTTTCACAGAATATTAACTTGTATATTACCTTTCAAAATAAATAATTAAATATCAATAAAGTAAATATTAAAGGGGGGCTCCCATACAACAAACGTAATTTTTTGATATTAACAGTAAACCTCTACAAACAAAGTTAGTTTTGCGGTTCATTAACAAAGGTAATTATACCTACTTCTTGAGTACGGAACCCTCGGTGCGCGAGTCCGACTCGCACTTGGCCGGTTTTTTTATTTCCGTTCTGTTGTGTGCAATAGACATAAAAATAAAATAAAAATTTAAATAAAATATCAACAATAAAATAAGTACTTTGTATAGCGTGTGCTTGTTGTTGTAAAGTTGGCGCGGGAGTTTGAAGTCTTAAAATAGTTACCATTGCGGAAACCGCTCCGTTGACACGGCGCGGCACACCCTGGAGGAGTGCCCAGCGTGGGCAGAGCAGCGCCGTGCACTCGTCGCCGCAATCGGTGGCCTCTCGCTCCCGAATGTCGTTTTATCGATGGTTCGGAGCGAGACGGCGTGGGGTGCCGCTTCCTCCTTCTGCGAGGAAGTGATGTCCGCAAAGGAGGAAGCGGAGCGCGAGAGGGAGTTTCTAGCTCAGGATCCCTCGCGCAGGAGACCCACCGGGCGCTGGAGGGTGCAAGACGGCCTCCGACCGCCGTGAGGTGCCGGCCTGTGGGTGACGGACGTAGGGGGCATCCGTTGAAAGACAGGCGGGAGCGCGGCGATTACTTTTCGAAGTGCAACCCGCGCGAACGCCGGTCTGTTGCGGAACCACACTGTTTTTAGTGGGTGCAAGCCCCACATAACCTCTCCGTGTCCCCAAAAAAAGTCTTAAAATAGTTAAAAAAAAGTTTAAAAATATTTTTTTATATTAAATTATTATATAATTATTCGCTTTCATCGTAAACAAAAACCGACTTCAAAATTATACCTATGAGTAGGGCGAGTATAACAAAGATAGGCAGTTGACGCGTCAGACTCGCCCGACTTCAACATAGTGTGTAGAAATCAAAATTATTTTTTACTTTACTTTACAGTGGCTTTGGAAGTCGGTTTTTTGGAAAGAATTTTTATTACTAACTTGCCTTACGGCTTCTATGGCTATGACCTATATATTATCTATGACCGAGTCATACGTATTCAAGTTGGCGCATATATTATGTTGCAAGCAAGTTCCCGCTTTTCAGACTAGATGGCGTTACTAAAAATACGGCCACATTCTTTGTTTGAGAGGGCCCGTCTATGTAAATTGAGGTCGTTGGTTTCAGACATATGTCAAGCTACGGGAGCACGTCACCTTCAGACGAAGGTTTCGACAGATATGAACCGCCATTCTACTGTCCACCATCACACCAAGGTATGTGTACCGGCTACCATCATCCATCATCATCCCTCCAACACTCACAAATAAATTAAATAAATGAAATCTTTATTTGGAACTAGCTCGAAGTAGTCGTCCGCGTGGATTGAGGTTCTTCGGTTGCCGCGGGAACTCTTCAATTTTCCGGGATTAAAAGTAGCCTATGTGCTATTCCAGACTATAATCTATCTCTCTGCCAAATTTCATCCAGATCCGTTCAGCCGTTCTGGCGTGATTGAGTAACAAGCCTCCATCCAAATGATGTCACACTAAGTTCAATATGGCGCATGATACAAGCTGTTTTTTTAAAGACTTAATTCTGCACAGGTAGCCCAATGGACGGCGGGGTGTACTGGCCGGCCGCGAGCGGCGAGGGTCACGAGTTCGATGCCCAGGACATTTACCACGACACTAGCAACTATATAGGAAGAAATTACGGTAAGAAATTACGCAGGGCGCGATTGGATTCCTCATAGCTTGTTTGTATGATACCGTCGATAATTATCACGATCAACTTTGTATGCTTGACGTTCATAAAGTGTTCTGTGTAGGCACAGCGAAAAAATTCTATGTCTATGGTAGGTACCAATCCATACTATGCATACTAATATTATAAATGCGAAAGTGCGTCTGTCTGTCTGTCTGTCTGCTACGCTTTCACGGCCCAACTACTCAACCGATTTTGATGAAATTTTGTACAGAGGTAGGTTACATCCCAAGGAAGGACATAGGCTACTTTTTATCCCGGAAAATTGAAGAGCTCCCGTGGGAATCAAAAAAATGTACCTATCTGTCGAACCGATTTTGATGAAATTTGGTACAGGAATAGGTTGTGTCCCGGGGAAGGACATAGGCTACTTTTTATCCCGGAAAATTTAAGGGTTGCCGCGGGAATCAAAAAAAAAAATCTCTTCAATCGATTTTGATGAAATTTGATATAGGGATAGTTTGATACCCGGGGGTGGACATAGGCTACTTTTTATCCCGGAAAATTAAGGAGTTCCCGCGGGAATCAAAAACAAATCCACGCATACGAAGTCGCGGGAATCATTTAGTTTTGAATAAACGTATTTTGACTTTGACTTTGATTCTACCTTTGGTTCAGGTTACGAAGAGGTGCAGATATCGTGCAACGAGCCATACGACGCCTACGCCGGTATGATGCATCATACCTTCACGCAGAACGCCACAGGTAGGTAATTATTGCTCGACGTTACGCAGTTATAAGGAGACTTAAAAAAACCGGCCAAGTGCGAGTCGGACTCGCGCACCGAGGGTTCCGTACTCAAGAAGTAGGTATAATTACCTTTGTTAATGAACCGCAAAACTAACTTTGTTTGTAGAGGTTTACTGTTAATATCAAAAAATTACGTTTGTTGTATGGGAGCCCCCCTTTAATATTTACTTTATTGATATTTAATTATTTATTTTGAAAGGTAATATAAGGTTACGGTTTAATTTTTAGTATTTGTTGTTATAGCGGCAACGGAAATACATCATTTGTGAAAATTTCAGCTTTCTAGCTATCACGGTCTATGAGATACAGCCTGGAGACAGACAGACAGACAGACAGACAGACAGACAGACAGCGGAGTCTTAGTAATAGGGTCCCGTTTTTACCCTTTGGGTACGGAACCCTAAAAAGGACAAAACCGTATGAGCTAGTTGAAGATACTTCTTTTGGCGCATTGATGTAGAATTTTAGTACCTGGCGCTTTAGGGAAAAATTATCAGAGTGAATTTTCACGATGCGCACGCACACCGATACCCAAATTCGTCACCCTGAAGTTAGTCAGTCAACTTCTAGATCTTGCAGAAAAAGGCCTACAAACAAAATTAAAATAAATACATTTACTCTATGTGGGTGGGTGAGAACTATATTCAAGATACTAACTGGTGCCCGCGACTACGTCCGCGTGGATTGAGGTTTTTTGGTCCCCGCGGGAACTTCTCAATTTTCCGGGATAAAAAGTAGCCTATGTGCTAATCCAGACTATAATCTATCTCTGTGCCAAATTTCATCCAGATCCGTTCTGCCGTGGCGTGATTGAGTAACAAACATCCATCTATCCAAACTTTCGCGTTTATAATATTAGTATAGAACTATTTATATAGCAGTTTAATGTCGAGTTTTCTTTCCCAGGTCTAGATTGTGATATGCAGAACATACCCCGGTATGACAGACCGCCCCCCTCTTTCGTTAGAGTCGTCAAGAGAAGGACTACAGCTAATAAGAAGGAAAGGAGAAGAACCCAAAGCATCAACACCGCTTTTACTGACTTGCGAGAGTGTATACCCAACGTCCCACCGGATACTAAGCTGTCTAAGGTGATTATAGCTGTATAAGAGTTGTATAATAGCTATAAATGGAGTTTAAAGTCGTATAACAGTGATTTAGCTGTAAAAGTATAACTTCTTGCGTGTGTACATCACACACTTTTTTCTCAATAGTGATTAGTGATAGTGTAGTGTAAGTGCTAACTCCAAGAACACAAGAACATAGTGTTTTCAGTCTAGAATAAAGAAAGACTACTTCTTAGTATATAAGTAGTATATATTATAGTATATAAGTAGTATATAATATAGTATAATGGCTCTAACGAAAGCTTGCAATCATATAAAAGTTAATTAGTGCGCTATTACCAGAAGTACAACCAGATTCGAAAATAAGGTACCTTCTAGTATGCTCCCTTAAGAGGCCGGGGAGTGGCGCTCGCAACTTCTATTCGAACCGCAAATATATATTTGCCGGTATATTGCTATCTCTATTTGGCTGATGACACATGATCGCGTGCAAGCGCGATAGCAATATGAGCGTACAAAGTTTGTTATACATTTTGGTCTTGTTCCGTGAATACCAAAAATGATGAATGAAAACTTGTTGTGTTTTTAACTTCGTGTTGTTATTCTGTAACTTGACAATATAGGCTATGTTCCTGATCAATTAGTACGTGAGATATAGTTGGTTTTAATATGAAACCAATAAGGAGAAAACATGTCATTTGTGTCGTAAAAACATGCAAAACGCAATGTGCTTACATTTAATTTTGGGAAAGTATTTTGAAAAAATATTTATCCAGGGACCTAGATAAATACAAGTTCAATCTTAATAATCGCATAATATGGTGGAAATATTCTCGAATTACAAATAATTTTGGTATTACGTTTGTATGGGCAATTCACTCTCCGCTGGAACCTTAACAATCGCAGCTATGGTAAGCTGTACTAATGCTGAATAATAATTATTTTTTATCCACTACTAGTTAGCTATTGACTTCGATCTCAACTGATGGTAAGTGATGATGCAGTCTAAGATGGCAGCGAGCTTACCTGTTAGGGGCATGTCAGTTATATTAAACCCATACCCCTATTCGGTTTCTACACGGCATCGTACCGGAACGTTACGTCGTTGGCGGCACGTCTTTGCCGGTAGGGTAATAATGCTGCTAAAGTTTGAAACAACCAATGTGATTGGAATACGCTTTGAAACCAGAAATCCAGGATTGCTATTTTAAGGTAAATGCTCTAATAACACTAGTAGCGATGGAATATCGGTTAAAATAGGCTGTATTAAAGCTGTTTAATAGCTTTGTTAATGAGACGATCCTCGAAAAGCTCTAGTACCATGACTCCACGCTGATGTATTTTTTTCTTTGAATTTTTTTACTTAAAAATTTGTTTCACCACAGAGCACGTGTTAATTATTTTATTTATAGCGGAGCAAATATTTGAGGGTAAATCAATTTTGCCCACCAAGAGGTGCTGAAATCGTGCTAAAACATAGAGCAAGTATACCTACTTTCTATGACAAAAAAGACTCTCGATAGGTTATTGTTTTATGCTACCTCCTTATTTGACACACAACTCCACTCCACAACTTACCTACTCACATTTTAGGCGGTAATATTTGAGCATTTCAGTTATGTGCCTTCTCTAGACTGAGATTTACATATTATTTACTCCTTTCAATTAAAATAAATTAAATTTCAATTAAATTTTGTTTTTTATTAACACCATTTTATGTGGGGAAATTTATTTAAACCGCTTACTCTAATTTGTACAAAATTGCAGATTATTGACTGCTCAAAAAATAAAATCTGGTAATATAAATATTGTTTAATGTTGCTATACCTATCTCACTCTAACTTATACGCTTATCAGATGGTGCGAGCCAGATCGCAGAGCATCAATATCGCGTTCTCTAAGCTCAGAGACCGTATACCAAGCGTTCTGCCTGACACAAAGATGACTAAGGTTAGATTTTTTGCATTTTTTTAAAAGTCTAGTAGTTTAATTTTTTTTATGGATGTTTGACAAAAAAGTTTATTTAGCTTTAAAAGTAAAATATACTAAGGTCTCGTGCTCTGTGGTGAAACAAAAATTGTAGTTATTACCTACTAGGCATAACTTTGTCGATTTCATTTTATGTACGGAGTAGCTTAATTACCTATTATAATGCATTAACTTTTAAATTTAGGTGCAATGTAATAAGTGCTCTGTGATGAATTTGAAGGTTTTAGAATTGTTGTAATAGGTACGATTAATAATAATATCATAGGTACTTACTTACACTAGATTAAAACAAGAAAACATTATTGTTTTTTTATTGTCCCCAGATAAAGACTCTTCGTTTGGCGACCTCCTACATATCTTATCTTCTCAAAGTCCTGGAGACAGATGGTGAGCCAGCCGGGGGTTTCAGAGCGGAACTGCACCATACACCGCCTAGACGGAGAAATGCTGATCACTCACAGGTATCACTCTCAGATGTATCTCTCTCTGCGTCGTATTCCTAATTACTGAGGGTCGTGACCTCTTTCCATTAAACAAATAATACTAGGAAAATTCTTGGGATTATAATGCGGTGGTTTCCCACGTAATTCCGCATACAACTCGAATAACAGTATTACTCTTACGTTTTTTGTAACGATTATTATCAGATGTTAGTGTTATTAACCGGGACCGACGGCTTAATGTGCTCTCCGAGGCACGGAAGAAACGAAAAGGCCATATTTGAACCTTCAAATTCAAAGGTCACCCATCCAGTTACCGACTGGGGTCATCGTTGCTTAACATTCGCAATCGACTGATATGCGTTGTCACACTAGGACACTCGTGCCACAACAAGATGTATCACAGCACAGGTAACTTAATCACAGGTTTAACATACACCACCTAGAAAGTAAAATGCACCTGCAGGGTAACGTATTACAGGAAAAGTATCTAGGAAAAACGCAGATCACTCTATAGTCATAGGCAGCATTTATTACAGTAACCCGTTCATGACTGTCATTTGTTAAGGTTTCTTTCGTTCCTTTTGCCATATCTACTAAAAAATTGTACAATTGTCAAAACCTAGGTGTACCTAGGACCTATGAAATGTTGCAAAATAAATTCTACCATATATACCAAAATATGATGAAGAAGAAGAATAAAACCGCATCTAATTCTAATTCTACCGCATGCTAACTATTGTCGATGGAGGTTTTTGGTTACCGCGGGAATTTTTCTGTTTTCCGGGATAAAAAGTAACTGTGATATTCCAGACTATAATTTATCTGTGTGCCAAATTTCATCCAAATCTGTTCAGAGATTCTGGCGTGATTGAGTAACAAACAGCCAACCATCCTTCCAAACTTTCGCATTTATAATATAAGTAGGTATCATAGATTAGTATTAGAGAATTAGATAGCTATAGACCATAGATTAATTATAATACCAAGTATAGACTGCTAACTCCCTTATAAAAAATTTTCTAGGTTAATACTATCGATAGGTGGCGCTACCAGGCTCGCTCGACAAATGATTATAGTAAAATCGGTGAAATATCGTATTTTCTTGGTTCAATTTGTATTAATTATTTATATAAAATTATCAAAATACAAAAATTTGATAAAATCACATAAGCAAATAGCAAATTTACATTCAACTAATTTTAACAAACAGCTTGCACAGTTACGCCATCTCAGATTGTGCGAAGAACTACAAGGTACCGGCGACTTTAATGCGCATTTAGCGAGCTTTGATTGAATGTATGAAGTGAACAGTCTATATTGGTTTATATATTGTATTTGCTATAGACTAACTGAGTACCTATTTTGAGGTTTTCCAATGGGTATTTTTCAAATATCTAAATCCAAATAATCGGAACTCAATACTTTTGATATAAATGTAAATTGATTTTTTCAAAAGAACAAGCACCGAGTTTCTTGCTGGTTCTTTTCGGTACGAATGGCATTCCGAACCAGTGGTAGATTAACTCAACTATTCAAAAGCACTTGTCAAAGTCTACTTGAATAAAAAAGCTCATGTTCGTATGTACCTATATTTTGTATGTAGGTAGTATTGTATGTAGTTGATATTTATTTATTATATTGTATTTGTAGTTTGCGCACCATCCCGTTTGTATTCTCTTCTTCTGTCTCCAAAGGTTGTCTAGAGAGATTATGTAGATAAGACCGCCTTTGCATACTGTTTAGTTTATTTTTTATTTTTTATCCACTACAAGTTAGCCCTTGACTGCGATCTCACCTGATGGTAAGTGATGATGCAGCCTAAGATGGTACCTAGCGGGCTAACCTGTTAAGGGCATGGCAGTTATATTAAACCCATACCCCTATTCGGTTTCTACACGGCATCGTACCGGAACGCTGAATCCTCCCACCAGGCCAGACCAGCGAAAATTCAGAAATTATAAATATCCGAACCCTGCCGGGGATCGAACCCGGGACCCTCCGCACGTTAAGGCAACAGCGCTCAACACTGCGCCACGGAGGTTGAAAATACTGTTTAGGTCCTATCCGTATAGTTTTTTGTCTTCTTTATTTCCGTGTGTGTGTGCAATAAAGATTTAAATAAATAAAGTTTTGTATTTCTATTTGATTGCTGCGATATATTTAGCCGTCACTAGTTAAAGATAGATACTTTGTAAGAACGTACAGTGTATTGAAGAGTGCATACGAATCCACTCGAGACGGTTCACAGGGGAAAGTGACTAGTGTACTCAGACAAGTGACGGTCTGGCGCCAGTGGTTCACTATGCTTAGTAGCTTATCTGTTTACGTATCTAGGTATATTTTTTTAACGTTTTAAGGTTTCTTTATACTCATTTCTGACATCTTTAAATTAATTTTATTTAGCTTATTAACTACACTTTGACTTGGTTTCCATGATGATATTTATTTACTATAAGGAATTAAAATGAAACTCATTCAATTCAACATGGCGTGCAAACACTACTCTTTCAAACTTCCTCTTTCCAATTTTTTTAGCTTTTCCTTAGCTCACATTTTCGCTTAATTTTTAATCTACAATGCACGTCAATAATTTTTAAAATAAGTATTTGATTTGGCCTTTAAAAATGACATTTAAAACAAGAATACACATTTTTTTAGGGGTTTTCTTTCAGTTATTACTAGTCAATGCTTTACTCGCCAATATTTGAAATATAAACAACTTCAAAACATTAAATTCTAAATTAAACCTAAATTAAAAACTAAAAACTAAACATTAAAAATATCACCTATGCCGCTGCAATGAGGCAGTGTGCCCAGAACGCTGGCTGCGTTACCCCGCTGAATAGCCAAACTTATAATATGTTGGCCGAGGTAACTGCCAGCCCTCCGGTCACCTGTGGACTCTGTGAGACGAGAAGATAGATCCTTAATAAAAAAGGATCTAGCATCTTCGCCCCACGACCCCAGGGTTTCAATACCAAAAGGCACAAAAATGAAATTATTTTCAATAATTTCATACTTGCGCCTCTTGGCTCTTTCTGCATTAGTGGCCGCCGCCCCCGCTGTCATGGAGGACGCCAAAAAGTTTGACGAGAAAGTTATACCATACATCTAATTTAGACCCTTAGAGTAGGTATTCATTTTTGAAGTGAAACTTCCTTAGAATCGTTTTGATTTGATTCGAAAATTCGATGAAACGAACAAGAAGAGACAAACATATTCATAATAGGATTAACCTGCGAGAGAATGAGATAGAATACAAGTTATATTTATCTCATTCTCTCGTAGGCTACTTATCTGAAGTTTCACTTCAGCTGTGCGTTGATTGCGGCACACACACACAATTTTTAAATCTAATTTAAAAAACTGGACAAGTGCGAAGGTAACTAGCGCATTCATGTCACTAAGCCATAGTCTATTAAACTCTTTATATGTACCACGCAATAAAAATAATATTTCTAAAAAATTCTTTTTAAACAACCGACTTCAAACTCCCGCGCCAACTTTACAACCACAAGCACACGCTATACAAAGTACTTATTTTATTGTTGATATTTTAAAAACCGCTCGACCGATTTCGATAAAATTTATATGGGACCACTTGGGAAGTATGCCCTTTCAAATAAAAAAAGAATCATCCAAATCGGTTCACCCAGTCAAAAGTTCTGAGGTAACAAACATTAAAAAAAATATACAGTCGAATTGAGAACCTCCTCCTTTTTTTGAAGTCGGTTGAAAAGCAATAATGATGAATAAATTAGCTATGATGAATTAGCTGATGCCCGCGGTGTGGCTTGAGGTTTATTTCTAATCTATCTCTGTGCCAAGTTTCATCCAGATCCGTTCAGCCGTTCTGGTGTGATTGAGTAACAAAGCTCCTCCATTCATCCAAAACTTTCGCATTTATAATATTCGTATAAATAGTATAGATAGGTATGTCAACCTAAGATTGTAAAAACCGTTACATTATAATCTAACTCGCGATATTGTAAACTGTCAAAAGATTACATTACTACCTGCTTATTTATGTCGAACTCTAACCTAACCTACAAGAAAGAGACAAGAAAACGTAAATACAATGAATAGGTATTTCAAATGACTCTCAGATCATTGACAATTATTGATCAACGGTTCACAATCTTTCGACAGATAACAATCTAACGAGATAATAGTTATTTGTTATACAAGAGTGAAAAGTTGTTTTTTAACCGCGTGCTCAATTTCGATGACAGAGCAAGCGCGTTTCCAAAAATTGAATCACGAGCACAGCGAGTGATTCAAAAATTAGAATCCTGAGCGTCAGCGAGGGAATCAAAAGAGCACGAGGTGAAAAATCTTTTCACTCGAGTGCAACACGTAACTTTTCATCCCACCTCAGCGAGGAAATGACATGACGTGAAAGAAAATGGTCAAAGCAAATTAAAAAAGTACACCAAGAAGGTTACGAGTGTGAGTTTTTAACAAATTAAAAACGGTTGTATGGAAATTCGGCACCATAGAGGTAGAAGTAAATAGGTTTTAATGATGTTTTGAATTCACAAACTTCATAGAGGAGTGATATTTAGTAACGTGCACACGATGTTCTAAATTCAATTTACTTTATCCTCAAGAGGATAATAACGGCTTTTGCATTCAGATATCGAATAGTAAAAATACTCTTTCCGAGATGGTGGGATGAAAAAAGAGTTAAATTACAATTTACAATCTAACGGTTTTTGCAATCTTTCGGAGACATATAGGTATACTACCTCTTTGCATATTAGATTTGGAAGCTTATATAGGTACCTATTACGATTAAAAGTAAAAAAGTGATTTGACTTTTGATGACGTCACAGCTTTAGTCTTTCATACAAAATCCCATACTTACCTAGATGTTGAAAAAAAGTTGCTGATTTGACTACTTGCCAAATACCCAATTTTGCAATGTGAATTAGGCTTTAATCAATAAAGTAATCAAATCAAATGAAATGTTTTTTTATTCAAATAAACTTTTACAAGTACTTTTGAATCGTCAAGTGAATCTACCAACTGATTCGGAATGCCATTCCTACCGAGAAGAACCAGCAAGAAACTCGGTGGTTGCTCTTTTTAACCCCCGACGCAAAAAGAGAGGGGTGTTATAAGTTTAACGTGTCTGTCTGTGTATCTGTGTATCTGTGTATCTGTGTATCTGTGTATCTGTGTATCTGTCTGTGGTATCGTAGCTAACAAACGGATGAACCGATTTTCGTTTAAATTTTTTTGTGTCATAGATAATTTTATCCCAAGTGTTCTTAGCCATGTTTCATGAAAATCTGTTCATCCGTCTGAAGGTCATCAGCTTTTTTCTAGTCGGGGGTTTTTTAAATTTGTAATTTATACTTGTTAAATAATTCATTCACAATAATTATTATATTAATGTGTACATAAGTAACCGATGTCCTTAGCATTGCTGGAGCGATCAAATCCATGCTCCTCTATCATTGACATAATCTTCAACAGTATAATAAGCTTTTTTTAGGAGCATACTTTTAATGGATTTCTTAAATTTGTGTATAGTAATAAAATTAAATGAATTGATTTATTTCACGTATAGGACAACTTATGCCACTTGGAAATGTCGTGAATTTATACCACCACGCCGGTTCGGAAAGCAGATTCTACTGAGATGAACCGGCAAGAAACTCAGCAGTTGCTCTTTTTAAAAATTATTCGCTTTCATCTAAAATAAAAACCGACTTCAAAACTATACCTATCATTACCTACCCACTTAAAAAGTAAAAAACATTATCTGGGTATATATTTTGTTTTTTGTTGATTTTCTCAAAAAGCGCTAAATCAATTTCGATAAAATTTATATGAGACCATCTCTGAAGTATGATCTACCAAACAAAAAAAGAATCATGAAAATGGTTTCATAATTGGTGGAATGATCGCGTAACATACAAAAAAAAAACTTACAGTCGAATTGAGAACCTCCTCTTTTTTTGAAGTCGGTTTAAAGAAAAAACCGGCCAAGTTCGAGTCGGACTCGCGCACCGAGGTTTCCGTACAAACCTGTAGTAAGTTTTAAATTAAATGTTTTTTTTAAATATTTGAGTTGATTGAATGAAAGGTAAATTGCGGTTTACGATTTATGACGTATAAAAAAAACTACTTACTAGATCTCGTTCAAACCAATTTTCGGTGGAAGTTTGCATGGTAATGTACATCATATATTTTTTTTAGTTTTATCATTTTCTTATTTTAGAAGTTATAGGGGGGGGGGGGGGCACACATTTTACCACTTTGGAAGTGTCTCTCGCGCAAACTATTCAGTTTAGAAAAAAATGATATTACAAACCTCAATATCATTTTTGAAGACCTATCCATAGATACCCCCCACACGTATGGGTTAGATGAAAAAAAAAATTTGAGTTTCAGTTCTAAGTATGAACCCCCAAAATTTATTGTTTTTTTTTCTATTTTTGTAAGAAAATCTTAATGCGGTTCACAGAATACATCTACTTACCAAGTTTCAACAATATAGTTCTTATAGTTTCGGAAAAAAGTGGCTGTGACATACGGACGGACAGACAGACAGACAGACATGACGAATCTATAAGGGTTCCGTTTTTGCCAAATTTGGCTACGGAACCCTGAAAAGACTAGGTATTACAATTTGTAGCTAATACAATGTAATTATAGCAATGTAAGTAGATAGAGTTGAAAAGTGATCTCAATCACATAGAAGAGTAGAAGAGTAATTCAATCTCAAATGTACGCCCGTAAAAACAATAAATCAAGTATATTTATAGGTGGGTATACATAATTATTTTGATAATAAAAGTGGCTGACTTTTATCTTGCCACAAACCAGACGCGGCCATGACTATCTTTTATTAGCGATAATTTAATAACGGGAAAACACATGGCCCGGCATAAAATGGCCGCGTATCTGGAAAACTTCGGATCAAATGTTTTATATTTCCGACTGAGGCGAGGGGTGGAGTCTCCATTATTTTATCTCTTACTGGGTTTTGCCCGCGGCTTCGCTCACGTTTACTCTCTATTTACACAACAAATTTCAAATCCCCTTAGGGGTTGAATTTTCAAAAATCCTTTCTTAGCGGATGTCTACTTCATATTCTATCTGCATGTCAAATTACAGCCTGATTCGTCCAGCGGTTTGAGCTGTGCGTTGATGGATCAGTCAGTCACCTTTTCCTTTTATATATTTAGAAGATAGCTTTTGCCCTCGGCTTCGCTCACGTTAGGTTAGATTTTAATACAATTCCTCATTTCATGGTCTCAGGGGCACTCTACTAAAAACAGTGTTTCCCACCAATTACAATCCGGGAATCTTTAAAGTTTAAATCAAGAGTGAATAGGCATCTTTTAGGCAAGCGCGTCCTATCTTAGGCTGCATCATCACTTCCCATCGGGTGCGACTGCGGTCAATCTAAAGCCAATAATGAATTTAAAAAATCAAACCCCCTTAGGAGTTGAATTTTAAAAAATCCTTTCTTAGCGGATGTCTACGTCATAATAGGTATATATATCTGTATACCAAATTTCAGTCCGATCCGTCAAGTAGGTAGTTTGAGTTGTGCGTTGATAGACCAGTCAGTCAGTCAGTCACCTTTTCCTTTTATTAACCGACTTACAAAAAAGGAGGGGGTTCTCAATTCGGCGCGTATTTTTTTTATTTTTTTAACGTACGTCGGTGCATATCTCCGTGGTTTCTGAACCGATTTGAAATTTTTTTGGTTAGTCGTCTAGAGGAAGCTCTCGAGGTGGTCCCATAAAAAATTCTGACTCCAAATCTTCAACCCTGACACTAAAAAGTTAAAAATAAAAATTCTTTCCAAAAACCGACTTCCAACGCCACTGTAAAGTACTTACAAAATAATTTTGATTTCTACCCACTATGTTGAAGTCGGGCGGGTATAACAATAATAAGCAAAGTTGACGCATCAGACTCGCCCGACTTCAACATAGTGGGTAGAAATCAAAATTATTTTGTACTTTACAGTGGCGTTGGAAGTCGGTTTTTTGGAAAGAATTTTTATATATTTAGAAGACTAGGTGAAGACTAGCGTCGCGGGCATCGTAGGCGTCGCGTTTTTTATTCCCACGGGAACTCCTTAATTTTCCGGGAAATAAAGTAGTTTCTACTGACACTCTGTATGTCACTCTCCAGTTCCTCAACTACATATTATAAGTACCCATACAAAAAATCACGTCGATCCGTTGCTCCGTTGCGAAATGATAGAATGACAAAAACCAGCAAACCAATAAACCAACAAACAAACACACTTTCGCATTTATTCAAAATTCTTTATTTGCAGAAACATTTTTTACAATGAGATGTTGTTTGTTAGTTTCCAGTATAAATGTTTCACCTTAAGATCAGGCATGCAAAATTACATATTCTAATATGTATATAAAATTCTCGTGTCACAGTTTTAGTGTTTATACTCCTCCGAAATGGCTGGACCGATTTTGATGAAATTTCATATGTATATTCAGTAGGTATGAGAATCGGCTACTATCTATTTTTCATACCTCCACGCGGACGGAGTCGCGGGCATCAGCTAGTTTTGTTTATAATATTGTCTATTATTTTAAATTTAAGAATTCATCTATTGTGTAGAAGCACCTTTCTATAATATTAGTATGACTAGCTGGTGACCGTGACTTCATCTGCGTGGTTTAATTTTTTTTTTAATCAAGTATAAACAGTAAACACGTTAATTTTCCGGGATAAAAAGTAGCCTATTGGCTTTCCCGGAATGAAAATTATGCCCGTACCAAATGTCATCAAAATCGGTTGAAAAGATGAGCCGTTAAAGTGTAACAGACAGACATACGACGACCTCCGTGGCGCAGTGTGTAGCGCTATTGCCTTAACGTCCAGAGGTCCCGGGTTCGATCCCCGGCAGGGTCTATTTGGGAATTTATAATTTCTGAATTTTCCCTGGTCTGGCCTGGAGGCTTTGGCCGTGGCTAGTTACCACCCTACCGGCAAAGACGTGCCGCCAAGCGATTTAGCGTTCCGGTACGATGCCGTGTAGAAACCCAATATGGGTATGGGTTTAATATAACTGCCATGCCCCTAACAGGTTAGCTAACAGCGCTACCATCTTAGACTATATCATCACTTACCATCAGGTGAGATCGCAGTCAAGGGCTAACTTGTAGTGGATAAAAAAAAATACACTTTCGCAGTATCGGATATGTATGCCATCTTGAGCTAAGTAGTTTAAAAAAAGGCTTTTTTTGAATAAATAGTTTAGCGCTTGGCTGCAATCTAAAAATAACCGTTTTTGGCATTTATCACGTTCACTTCCAGAAGGAAGTATTTGTTTATAAGTTTACTTTAAAAAGTAAAATTAGGTCAGCTTTTTTACCTGTGTGTTTGTAGTCGCTCAGCGGTCTGTATATAGGTTCGGTTTATAGGGGCCATGTGTTTTTTAATTTTAGACATGTACTAGCTGATGCCCGCGACTCCGTCCGCGTGGAGGTATGAAAAATAGATAGTAGCCGATTCTCATACCTACTGAATATTCATATTAAACTAGCTGATGCCCGCGACTCCGTCCGCGTGGAGGTATGAAAAATAGATGTTGGCCGATTCTCAGGCCTACTCAATATGCTCACAAAATTTCATGAGAATCGGTCAAGCCGTTTCGGAGGAGTATGGGAACGAGAATTGTGACACGAGAATTTTATATACAAGATTTCATAAAAATCGGTCAAGCCGTTTCGGCGGAGCATGGTAACTAACATTGTGACACGAGAATATTATATTTAAAGAATAAGTTTATACCGTGTCTATGACTGCATTTACATCTGTAAATATCATCTCTCTTTGCGTTGCATCTCTCATTAGGGTCGTGACCCCTTTCCACATTAACCACAAAATGGTAGGAGTTTTCTTGGGATAATAATGCGGTGGGTTCCCACGTCCTTCCGCATACGACTCGACTAAGAGTATTAATAGGTTTTTGTAACGATTATTATCAGATGTTAGTGACAATAACCGGGACCGACGGCATAACGGGACGGAGAAAACGGAAAGGCCAAAATTGAACCTCCAAATTCGGTCACCCATGCATGTTACCGACTTGGGTCAACGTTGCTTATCTATCGCAATCGACTGATATGTAGTATCACAACTAGGCCACTCGGCACTTCAAATCATCGTCTGCAAATACCATATACTTATAATATTTACCTACTACATTTGTATTCATTACCGAACCAGTGGTACATTCACAATTTTTCGATACGTAAATCAAGCTACTTAAAAATATAAGTTTCAAAATAGACAGTAGTCTGTTTAAAGACGTCATAATACAACTATTAAAAACCCAAAAAAAAATGAGACGGGAGCCGATTTTTTGAGCTGTTCTTTTTTCTAAACCGTTCCACCTCATCTGGGAGCAATCATCCTTGTAAACGATACGAGATTTTGAAAAAAAAAATGCATTTTTTTCGTAAACTTTTTGCTTTAGTCTGTGGTAGTAACAAGTTTTTTTTGTGAACGTTTTATAGATAGTAGTTTTCTTTTATGGTTTGACTTGTGAGTAAAGTGCTATGATAAATTCACTGATTTTAATTCCATTGCGATAAATATGATTTTAACAACATCATGAAACTTCTGCATTGGGTATTTCGAGACTCAGGATTTATTTTTTATTTATAGAGATTAAAATTAATTGTTAGTCAAAATTTAAAAATGAAATTACTTAAATATTTTTATTTAAATAAACTTTTACAATTGCTTTCGAATCGTCAATTGAATCTACCACTGGTTCGGAATGCCATTCATTCCAAGAACTATCAAGAAACTCGGTGGTTGATCTTTTTTAGGGTTCCGTACCAAAATGGTAAAATGGAACCCTTATGGTGCGACTTTCTCCGTCTGTCTGTCCGTCTGTCCGACTGTCCGTCTGTCCGTCCGTCACACTCGATTATTTCAGTAACTACCGAAGCTATCGACATGAAATTTGGAATAGTTGTGTATATTAGTGGCCCAAAGACACTGGAATTAAAAAAAATTGGAAATTATTTTTGTTCTTATTTAAAAAGGGGGGAAAATCTGAGGGTTGAAATTTAAAAGTGAGATAACTGTACTGTGTGGGGTATCATATGAAAGGGTTTACTTTGTACATTCTAAAACAGATTTTTAATTATTTTCAGTTATGATAGTTTTTGATTTATCGGGGAAAATGTCTAAAAAAATACCGTTCCCCCCCCTTATCTCCGGAGTTTACCAATCGAAAAATTTGAAATAATTATGGTCAATAGGAATTTACGTATATTTTACAGGAAAACTATAGCCAATGCTCTAACTAGCATAGTTTTTTTGATATTAACAATAAACCTCTACAAACAAAGTTATTCTTGCGGTTCACTAACAAAGGTAACTATTTATTAATAATGGTACGGAACCCTTCGTGCGCGAGTCCGACTCGCACTTGCCCGGTTTTTTTTAAGTTTAAATATAAAGTTCTTATTATGGCTGGAGCGAATCAAATCTACGTTTCTTTTAAATCCTTTATCCATAATATAAATGCGAAAGTGTGTCTGTCTATCTGTCTGCTACGCTTTTTTCGGCCCATCTGATCAACCGATTTTGATGAAATTTGGTACAGGGATAGGTTGTATCATGGGAAAGGACATGGGCTACTTTTTATCTCGGAAAATTCCACGCGGACGAAGTCGCGGGAATCATCTAGTTATTATATAATCTTCAATCCTTCTTCCATCGTAGGTACCTATGCTTTTTTTACGAGCATGTTTTTTTTTAAACTAGCTTTCTTTTTCAGAATAATGCAGAAAAGAAAGGCAAAGGCAGAACCGGGTGGCCGCAGCATGTATGGGCGCTGGAACTGAAGAGCGAGCAAAACCTGCAGACTTAACTTGTTTATACATATACATATATAATATTGTATAGCGGCCGCGATTATTTTTAACCGACTTCAATTTTTTTTTTTTTTTAAATGTATTTCGGTACATTTCTTCGTGGTTTCTAAACCGATTTGAACAATTTTTCCATAAAAAATTCTGTCTCCAAATCCTCAATCCTGATGCTGTAGGTGTACCATACTACATGAAATTATCAAAACTAGTGAGTTAGGAAATTTTGATGGTGAATTGATATAGTAGGTATCAAGTCACGTGTATACGATACAACTCTGAGTCCCAACTCCTCAACCCTGATGCTGCAGGGTACAGAACTCCTTAAAAATAGCGATTTAGGATTTTTTATGGTGAATTCATATTGTAGGTGTCAAGCAACGACTTCATACTTAAACCCAAGTCCCAACTCCTCAACTCTGATGCTGCAGGGTACTGGATTAAGAGTAGGTACACTAAAAAGTTAAAAATAAAAATTCTTTTCAAAAAACCGACTTCCAAAGCCGCTGTAAAGTAAAAAATAATTTTGATTTCTACACACTATGTGTAACGTTGTAACTATCTGGCTACGGTCTATATAAGGATTAGAAAAAATACTTAAATAAAACTAATTAAAACCTCTAAAACTTAAAAACCTATACCGTTACCTAACCTAACCTATTAAAATAAATGCTACGGAACCGCGCGCATTCCTTGCGGCTAAGCGAATTCGATGACCATTGCATTTTGCATACAAGCGCCTTCACGCAACCCTAAGTATAAAACCGGTTAGCGAGCTCGGCCGCTCGCTGCTGTCGCGAAGTTCCGATGTTCGCGCGCCGCCTAGATCATTCGATATTTGCGTTTGCTAGCGGACGGTGTATCACTGGATCTCCTATTCTACTACGTCATACGTGGACATCCGTCCTGGTCTTATTTGGCTGCCTAATTAACCCGCTGGGGTGAGTTGTCATAATAACTAGACTAACTTATTATTTGCTATTTATATTGTGCTAGCTTAAATAAATGTAGGCTGTCCTGTGCCGCTGTAGTGCTTGTTCTCGGTCGCTGGGCTGGACAAGGGCTTCTACGGCGGACGGGGTTCTATCCCACGCCCCTAACGCCTACCGCTCTGGGGTTCCAGGTTTTCAAGGACGGGCTACCTACCCTTGGGGCCTGGATCGTCCGTTGCGAGGAGTCTTGGTGAACGCTCGTCCATCGTGCCTCGTGAGGCTTCCTACGGAGGCGGAGGCTTCGTATCCTTGCGCCGCTCGACCAGCGACGCCCTACAACGTTGGCGGAGATCTGTGGCCGTTGCTGCATCAGAAGCCCTGGATCTGGACCCTGGAGCTTCAGCCTTTCGTTCAGGCCAGTGCCGCTTCCCTGTACTAGTCTCTAACTGCGGTGTGAATAGGTGGAGGAGAAAAATATACGGCTTCTGAACCTACGCCCCGGGTTTTCTTTGCCATCGACCACCTACCTAGAAAGACTACCTATCCTGTGACGGCCTACCTGGTCACAGTAGGCTAGATCAGGGGCAAGAGTGTTAGGGGTTACCCTAGGTGGTTCCCGGTATTGCGATGATAAACCCTCGTAGCTTTCATAATTTCTACATAACGTACGTAACTTTTCGACAGTGTCGATGTTTGTGGGGTTAACAGCTAGAACGTTCGCATAACATGGTCGGATGTTGTGTAAAAGGATTTCTAACTTCTCCTCCTCCGACAATGGTTTGGTTAATCTTGAAAAATAGTCGGCCATTATGGAGAAATAAATAACTACGCTTTCGGATTCACCCTGAGTGCGATTACGGATTTCGGCTAATAGTCTATAGTCATAGTGCTTTTTGCTGAAATCGTTAAGTAATAATTTAGTTAATTCATTCCAAGACTTAACTGAATCGCGTACACTACGGTGCCAATGCTTTGCATTGCCGGTAAAAAATAATGGCGCTTGAGCTAATAGTCTGTCTGCCGAGATGTTTTTAACTGACGCGTAGTCTTTTACGTCATTTAGAAACGCACGCACGCAGGTCGTGCCATCAAATTTAGGTCTTATTCGATCTAATTGATGGTCGCAATTAACAACGGTCGTAGTCTGTGACAGGGTAGTGCTTTCGAATGGATTTGCGGCTGAACTAGTAGTAGGTGTCGGGGTACTGGGACGCTGCATCACCGATAAACGGTTATATAGAAGATTAAAATCTTTGTTTACTGCTTTTACCGCGACGGTAGGTTCCGCGTCACCAATACGCTTCAGTCTGTGGTAAATGTGGTAGCATAAAGCACGCGAGCGTTCGTATAGGCTATAATCGTACTTGTCTTCTAACTGTTTAATACGCGTCGCGAGCTCTTTTAGGGAATTAGCGGCTCCCGCCAGATCCTCCTCTGGGTCCAGACCCGATTCTAAAATATCCACGCTCGGTAGGGACGGCGTTAATTTAGCTATTTGCTTTTTCAATTCAATAACAGTGGACGCTGGCTCTGCACCCCTAATAAGAACCTCGTATGATAGTTCGTTTTTATTTAGCAGAAAATATTTAATAGCGTGAGTTGCCATAATTGTACAAAAACAAAGCAAAAATCTACAGTAATTACCACAAAGCAGTTCTAAATATTATATGAAATGAGTGAATTGATGAATATGAGCAAATACAAATGATAAAACTAGTCTAATGATAACTACAATGATCAAATTATAATAAATGATACTACGATAGTGTACGCTGTCCTTTACAAATAACTACTTAGGTACGACTCGGTGATGATGCGTAGATACAAAGCGGGTAGGTCCATGAAATAATATGAATAATGAAATAATGAAAGAACTTGAAAGAAAGATGAAATATGCAAAATCAAATTAGTTACGAACTGTTACGTAATTTGTTACGATTCAATTAAGTTAAAATTAACAAGCGAAAAATAATTAAACAACATAAATGTAGGTATAAATTTTCTAAAATTATCACGAGTAGTTAAATATGTATAATATACACGTAACAGTTTATAATTTAAAGTAATTAGATACTATCACAAAACAAAATAACATTTAAAGCGTAATAAAATAATAAGTAGGTACGTACCAGTTCGTCGATGTTGCATCACCTTGTCGTTTACACGGTTGAGAATGACGGTGCAGAATCTGTAGTGCTGTGTAAGAAATTACCTACAGTGTGAAATGGTGGAAAAAGACACACGAGAAGGGCGCCACTGTGACCTGGTAGGCCGTCACAGGATAGGTAGTCTTTCTAGGTAGGTGGTCGATGGCAAAGAAAACCCGGGGCGTAGGTTCAGAAGCCGTATATTTTTCTCCTCCACCTATTCACACCGCAGTTAGAGACTAGTACAGGGAAGCGGCACTGGCCTGAACGAAAGGCTGAAGCTCCAGGGTCCAGATCCAGGGCTTCTGATGCAGCAACGGCCACAGATCTCCGCCAACGTTGTAGGGCGTCGCTGGTCGAGCGGCGCAAGGATACGAAGCCTCTGCCTCCGTAGGAAGCCTCACGAGGCACGATGGACGAGCGTTCACCAAGACTCCTCGCAACGGACGATCCAGGCCCCAAGGGTAGGTAGCCCGTCCTTGAAAACCTGGAACCCCAGAGCGGTAGGCGTTAGGGGCGTGGGATAGAACCCCGTCCGCCGTAGAAGCCCTTGTCCAGCCCAGCGACCGAGAACAAGCACTACAGCGGCACAGGACAGCCTACATTTATTTAAGCTAGCACAATATAAATAGCAAATAATAAGTTAGTCTAGTTATTATGACAACTCACCCCAGCGGGTTAATTAGGCAGCCAAATAAGACCAGGACGGATGTCCACGTATGACGTAGTAGAATAGGAGATCCAGTGATACACCGTCCGCTAGCAAACGCAAATATCGAATGATCTAGGCGGCGCGCGAACATCGGAACTTCGCGACAGCAGCGAGCGGCCGAGCTCGCTAACCGGTTTTATACTTAGGGTTGCGTGAAGGCGCTTGTATGCAAAATGCAATGGTCATCGAATTCGCTTAGCCGCAAGGAATGCGCGCGGTTCCGTAGCATTTATTTTAATAGGTTAGGTTAGGTAACGGTATAGGTTTTTAAGTTTTAGAGGTTTTAATTAGTTTTATTTAAGTATTTTTTCTAATCCTTATATAGACCGTAGCCAGATAGTTACAACGTTACATATGTTGAAGTTGGGCGAGTATAACAAAGATAGGCAAAGTTGACGCGTCAGGCTCGCCCGACTTCAACATAGTGTGTAGAAATCAAAATTATTTTTTACTTTACAGCGGCTTTGGAAGTCGGTTTTTTGAAAAGAATTTTTACCACTACAAATTAGCCCTTGATTGCGATCTCACCTAAAAGTAAGCGATGTCTAAAAATCAGTCTAAGATGGTAGCGGGCTAAGCTGGTAGGGCTAGGCAGTTTTATTAAACCCTTACCCCTAATCGGTTTCCACATCGTACCGGAACGCTAAATCGCTTGGCGGTACGTCTTTGCCGGCAGGGTGGTAACTAGCCGAAGCCTAGTCAGACAAGAGAAAATTCAGAGATCATAAATTCTCATACTACCTTGCCTGCCTAGAATCGAACCCGAGACCTCCCACTATAAGACAAAAGGTTTTGAAAAGAAGAACTAGAAAAAAAATAAGATGTTAGGTACCTAAGTATAGATTTTAGTATAGAACTCATTTTATTGATTATTTTAGAAACTGTAGGTAGGTAAAAAAACAAACTTATCTGTATGCTGTAATATATTTAGTAGGTACATAAAATGTTGTATCTATCCATGTAAATATTACCTAGTTATATAGATTAATGATGCCAAAAATCTATGCCAAAGAATTAAAAAAATACTCATAGAAAACATGTTTTTTATTTCTACAAACTAGTTCAGGTGGTATGTCCTCCCTATCGAATAACCATCTACGCGAGAAATATTAGGTGATAGATGCCGCTCGAGACTTCGTCCGCGTAAACCTAATCCTGAGGCTATGTTTATCTCGGGATGTAACCTACCTCCTAACTTCATCTAACCTAATTTCATCTAAATCGGTTGAAAAGAAGGGCCGTTATAGAGTTGCAGGCAAGACACTTTCGTATTTATAATATTACCTACTAGATTTGCCCGCGACTTCGTCCGCGTGGAATAGTTACTTTCGGCAGCATTTTTAATTTTTTAGGCTAAATTATTTTGCAAATAAAACACATAAATATATATTTTCTGGGCCGTAAGCTTTTTTGCTGACGTCATCACACAAAAACTTCCATCCCCTATTTTTTCCGCCCTTGAGGGTATTAAATTTTTTAAAAACTTTGAATGTCGCTTTTATTTATATCTAATCAAAAGCCTAAAAAATAAGTTTCAAGCTTCTAGCTTTAAAAATAACGTAATTTCCATACAAACTTTCATCCCCTATTTCAACCCCGTACAGCTAACAACCCTTTTTCCATTAAAAAGTAGCCTATGTCATTTCTCAGGCTCCAGGCTATATGAGTACCCAATTTCATTTAAATCGGTTCTGTAGTTTAGGCGTGATTGTGTAACACACAGACAGACAGAGTTACTTTCGCATTTATAGTATTAAAAGTATGGATGGTTAAACTCGTATATGGATTCAAATTCAAACTCATATTTTTTTATTCAAATAAACTTATTATAAAAGTGCTTTTGAATCGTCGAGTGAATCTACCATTTCTGTCGAGAAGACTGCCCAGTAAACAACTCGGTTGTTGTTCTTTTTACCCTCGACGAAGCGGAGACGGTATATGTGTTTGCCCTAAGAGGTTGTGTGTTTGTTTGTTTGTTTGTTTGTTTGTTTGTGCACTTTTTTGTTACCATTTTTCTCAAAAAGCTCATTTTTGAGCTGAGTCTATGATTTTAATTTTTCAATATGTTAAAAATTAACACAAAAAGTACTGGGCCGATTGAGATGCGGTTTTTTGCATTAGATGTGTATAGCTTGTGAGAAGGTTCTTAGATATATTTTAGGGCCATAGACAACAAAGCTGAGCTGTAGTCTATGATTTTATTTTTCAATATGTTACCATTTTTCACAAAATGTACTGGGCCGATTGAGATGCGGTTTTTAGGGTTCCGTAGCCAAATTTGGCAAAAACGGAACCCTTATAGATTCGTCATGTCTGTCTGTCTGTCTGTCTGTCTGTCTGTCTGTCTGTCTGTCCGTCCGTATGTCACAGCCACTTTTTTCCGAAACTATAAGAGCTAGACTGTTGAAACTTGGTAAGTAGATGTATTCTGTAAACCGCATTAAGATTTTCTTACAAAAATAGAAAAAAAAACAATAAATTTT
This sequence comes from Erebia epiphron, assembly GCA_963932025.1. Taxonomy (NCBI): domain Eukaryota; kingdom Metazoa; phylum Arthropoda; class Insecta; order Lepidoptera; family Nymphalidae; genus Erebia; species Erebia epiphron. The sequence continues at coordinate 3,371,098 of OZ009949.1, read as the reverse complement.
GGGGGTCCCCATACTTAGAACTGAAACTCAAAAAATTTTTTTTCATCTAACCCATAGGTGTGGGGTATCTATGGATAGGTCTTCAAAAATGATATTGAGGTTTGTAATATCATTTCTTTCTAAACTGAATAGTTTGCGCGAGAGACACTTCCAAAGTGGTAAAATGTGTGTCCCCCCCTCCGTAACTTCTAAAATAAGAGAATGATAAAACTAAAAAAAATATATGTTGTACATTACCATGCAAACTTCCACCGAAAATTGGTTTGAACGAGATCTAGTAAGTAGTTTTTTTTTAATACGTCATAAATCGTAAACCGCAATTTACCTTTCATTCAATCAACTCAAATATTTAAAAAAAACATTTAATTTAAAACTTACTACAGGTTTGTACGGAACCCTCGGTGCGCGAGTCCGACTCGCACTTGGCCGGTTTTTATTTTACATTAGATGTGTATAGCTTGTGAGAAGGTTCTTAAATATATTTTAGGACCATAGACAACAAAGCTGAGCTGTAGTCTATGATCTTAATTTTTCAACCACTGTTACCATTTTTCACAAAAAGTACTGGGCCGATTGAGATGCGGTTTATTGCATTTAGGACTTCGTGCAATTACAAAACAGGAAACTGGTACCAAAATTTAAAAAAATCAGCGCCATTTTGAATTTCTTTGTTAATTGACCGATTTCGTTCAAAATCGATATTTAGGGCTCCCTGGGGTCACAAAACAGGAAACTGGTACCAAAATTTAAAAAATCTGCGCCATTTTGAAATTCTTTGTTAATTGATCGATTTCGTTCAAAATCGATATTTAGGACTCCCTGGGGTTACAAAACAGGAAACTGTTACCAAACTAAAAAAACAGCGCCATTTTGAAATTCTTTGTTAATTGACCGATTTCGTTCAAAATCGATATTTAGGACTTCGTGGGGTTACAAAACAGGAAAGTGGTACCAAAATTTTAAAAAAATCAGCGCCATTTTGAAATTCTTTGTTAATTGACCGATTTCATGCAAAATCGATATTTAGGGCTTTCTGGGGTCACAAAACAGGAAACTGGTGCCAAAATTTTAAAAATTTCAGCGACATTTTGAAATTCTTTGTTAATTAACCGATTTTGTTCAAAATCGATATTTAGGGCTCCCTGGGGTCACAAAACAGGAAACTGTTACCAAAATTTTAGAAAATCAGCGCCATTTTGAAATTCTTTGTTAATTGACCAATTTCGTTCAAAATCGATATTTACGAAACAGGAAACTTTTACCAAAGTTTTAAAAAATCAGCGCCATTTTTATTTATTTTGTTATCACCATAATAAATGAATTCAGTTTAGTACAGTAAAATCTGTACTACTTGTACTATGTCTAACCACAACCCGTGAGCTGCTTTAGCAGCTCGCGCACAGGGCGAAATACTAGTTAGATATATATAGCTTGAGAGAAGGTTCTTAGACATATTTTAGGACCATAGACAACTAAGCTGAGCTGTAGTCTATGATTTTAATTTTTCAATATGTTAAAAATTTTCACAAAAAGTACTGGGCCGATTGAGATGCGGTTTTTTGCATTAGATATGTTTAGCTTGTGAAAAGGTTCTTAGATATATTTTGGGACCATAGACAACCAAGCTGAGCTGCAGTCTATGATTTTAATATTTCAATATGCTACCATTTTTCACAAAAAGTACTGGGCCGATTGAGATGCGGTTTATTGCATTAGATGTGTATAGCTTTAGAGAATGTTCTTAGATATATTTTAGGATCATAGACAACAAAGCTGACCTGTAGTCTATGATTTTATTTTTTCAATAAGTTACCATTTTTCTCAAAAACTACTGTGCTGATTTAGATGCGGGCTTTTTGTTTTAGATATATTTAGCTTGTACCTAGATGCTGCCCAGGGTATCATGATGGAGCCAGGAGGTGTTCATAGGAACTCCTTAAGTTCTCATCGTACACCCGTCACATTTTGACTCTTTTGATTTGTCGTGACAAGCGCTTTGTACTTAGATGCTGTCAAGGGTCTCATGATGGAGTCAGGAGGCGATCATGGGAACTCCTTAAATTCTCATCGTATACCCGTCGCGTTTGGACACGTTAGATTTGTCTTGATAAGAACTTTGTACCTAGATACTGCCCAGGGTCTCATGATGGAGCCAGGAAGTGGTCATAGGAACTCATCGTAAACCCGTCATATTTGGACTCTTTTGATTTGTCGTGACAAGCGCGCCTCGGAAAGAGAAGGGTTTGGCCATAGTCCACCACGCTGGTCAAAAAAACTACTGAGCCGTCAAAGATGCAGTTTTGTGTTTAAGATATTACTTATGTAATATAATATACGTTTGCTAATTTCTAATTGTTGTTTCAAAGTTATACAGGTCAAAGGTATCTATAATGGAGCTCTGCAGTTCGTCGTGGGTTCTTTTAAAATTTTTAATTTTATTACTTGTTTAAAAAAATCATTTACAATAATTATTATATAAATGTGTACACTGTACATGAGTAACCGATGTCCTTAGCATTGCTGGAGCGAGTAAAATTCATGCTCTTTTTTCAGGAGCATACTTTTAATGGATTTCATAAATTTGTGTATAGAGTCAAAGATATTAGACCACACTGCTAGTAGGTTAAAAATAAACACAAAGATAACCATGAATAGATTTTAATTTCTGTTCATTCCAGTTTGTTGTGTATGTTAGAATCACATTTATATTGCAATTATTAATCTCAATGTTAAATCTATTCATCATTAAATGAATCTACCACAGTTTCTATCCAGAAGAAACTGCAAGAAACTGGTAGGTATAGTTGCTCTTTTAAAATTATTGAACAGTCAATGATATTAAAACATAATAGTATATAAAAACGATGAACTATTAAAGTTGATTTTACAATTATATTGATTTTAATAAATTTCACTACAAGATCTGTCTCAAAATATGATTCCAAAACCCAACTGTTTAGAAATTGATAATGATAACCTAACAAAACCTCTTAAAATAGTAATTACAATTTAGATTTATACTTATCTCAGCAAAATGTCGTAATCCACCCTTATTCTTAAATCTTCAATATTTTCCTGAATTTTTGTGATTGGCTGTCATGATTACAGTTTATATATTGAAAAGCTACGATTGGTGATTAAATTACTTAGCATTAATCAAAATAAATTCTGCATCCTGCGACACTCAATGTTGCCAAAATATAATTTCTAAAGTAAAATTAACAATTCATTGTAAGAAATTTAAATTGAACATGAAATGTAATGTAAAATTATTTATGAATCACAACTTAGCATCGTAATAATACTGTTAATAGTGTTCATTCTTCACAATAGGTAAGTTTAAAATAGGCAAGATTAAAATCGTTCGTGAACAAGTAAGGTCCCACTCAGCACAAAGCCGCAGCAAGCTGCATCGCTGGTTTTCAGGAGGAGCTTTAAACTGACCATAACGTAAGTGTCCCCCTTTTCGGTATACTAAGGCTCCTTACTAGACTTTAAGATTTTTTAAATATATTCCTAAACATGATATCAGTTTGAAAGCTTTTGTGTGTTCAATATTGGTATTTTGCCAGTAATTTAATGCATGAGTTATGTAGTTTTGTTTCGTAGTTTTTTTATATTAATTTCTTTGTGGACCTCTTGTTTAAACCCTATTTCGTGATAAAGTTTTTATATCGAGTTATGATTATTTATTAATAAAAACATAATTATTTAAAAGGTTTAATAATTAATATATAGGATTACTTAGATTATTTTATAAAAATAATTAATAAAAAAGATGTAAGAGTGAAATTTAGCCTTACAACAGTAAATACAGCTTTTATTAGGTACTTACCTACTTGAAACTAAAAATTAAAACAAAGCTCGTCTCTTTTGTTTGAAACTTTGGTTTATTAAAGAATATTATTAATATATTCCGTTACAAGTGCCTTACTTACTAGCCTACCACTATAGATTTATCTATCACGAACTTAGGGACAAGTATAATAAAATAGACTGTCCCTTGGTTGTGATATTGATTTTTGGAAATTCCCGTATTTAATTTTGTAGATCATTTTAAAATTATGTAAACTAACTATTAACTACTCTATATATGATAAAAATATACAAATATACCTAAAATGAAACGAATAACAAACAAATTAAGCTGGATGTACTGTGCGAATTTACCTCTAAAATGTAAGTTCAGGTCACTTACAAACTCGTTTTATAAGAGTTCTAGTGAACAAAACATATAACGAATATAGCTCCTAAGAGACTTAATTAAATACATTATTTGTTTTTAAGGTATTGCATAGCTTCTATCGCGGGCTTTGAGCGTGGAGACCGAATCCAGAAATTCCGTTACAATAAAACCTAACACTTTGGTTGCTATGTCTGCTTGTGTTGTTGACTTCAAAGTATTGAAAATAAAAAGACTATTTTTATGAAAAGATGATTTGGAATATAAAGGCGAAATAATTTTAAAGAATTATGTTATGAATTGAAACATAATTCTTTAAAGTTATTTCGCCTAAATATTGAAAACACTGGCCAAAACACTGGCCAACTGCAGATTCGCAGAATTCGTATACCTTCGAGAACATTACGAAGAACTCTCGTTACGTTTGAAGCAAGAACCGTTTTCACATAAAATGCGTGTAGAATCAAATCAAATAAATATTATAAATGCGAAAGTTTGGATGGATGTATGGATGGATGTATGGATGTATGGATGTTTGTTACTCAATCACACGCCAACAGCTGAACGGATCTGGCTGAAATTTGACACAGAGATAGAATATTCCGGAATAGCACATAGGCTACTTTTTATCCCGGAAAATTAAGGAGTTCCCGCGGGAACCAAAAAACCTCAATCCACGCGGACGTAGTCGCGGGCATAAGCTATAATAATAAATCAGCATGTACTGAACGCTGATTGCGTATTGATTGTCTGTAAACATCAAAGGTGGATGTTTCTCCTGAAATTGGGCTATAAAACAAATTACCCTGATATTTTTACACTTACTAGGGTGACCATGCGCTTAGCGGAACTTGAGACTGACTGCACCTAAGTGTAGGTAAAACACTATGCAGGTTTGTTACTAGCCGATGCCTTCGACTTCGCGTGGATTGAGGTTTTTTGGTGCCCGCGGGAACTCTTTAATTTTCCTGAATACAAAGTAGTACGTCTACGTACGTAGTTATTCCAGACTATATAATACTGATCTCTGTGTCAAATTTCGACTAGATCCGTTAAGGCTTTCAGGCGTGATTGAGTAAAAAACATCTTTCCATCCATCCATCACAACTATTGCATTTAAATTACTAGTATAGATTATCATCTTCATATCAACTCATTGCCAGCTTACTACTGTGATCGAGTCTCGTCTCGGAATGAGCAGAGTCTGGCCACTGTCCACAACGCTGGCCAAGTGTGGATTGGCTGACTTCACATACCTTCCAGAACTTTGTTGAGAACTCTCCGGCGTGCAAGTTTCCTCACAATGTTTTTCGTCACCGTTGAAGTAAGTTATATTTCATTGCTTAAAACTCACATAACTGTTCGCCCGGGGATCCGGGAACTCGCGACTCCGTATTGAAGATCGGGTGTCTTAACCACTACTCTATCACCGCTCGCTATGAATAAATTGCTAATTGATAATATTAACAGGACTGTCCGCAATTCACCGGAGTGATGGCCACCCGAGCGAGCGCGCGCTCTAAAACACATGGCCCCCAGCGGAAACTGGCGATAAACTAACAACCTGCGCACTAAAAATACGCGGCACTGATAAAAAACAACTATTTATATCGTAAATGGGTGTATTTGAACCATTTTCAAATTTTTTGGGCATTTGGGGAAAATTTCATTCACAATCATTTCTTACTGTATATATTACTAGAGGTTGCCCGCGACTTCGTCCGCGTACAATTATTGATTTCCTATGAGATTATGTAATTTTCCCGCTGCAAACAGCCTATCTATAGAGGCTTTATATAGCTTATGCAGGTTTTCATGTCTATACTTCAAAGTCATACAATTTGTATGTAACCTTTCACCCCGATTTCACCCCTTTTGGGGTGGATGTTCGTAAAATTGCTTATACAGGTTATTATTATTTAAAGCTAATAACCTAAATCCCGATTTTCAAGTCTCTTACTGCAAAAAATTGGAACCCTTATGCAAGCTTCCAACCCCCATTTCATCCCTATAGGGGTACATTGTCGTAAAATTGCTTATACAGGTTTTTATTATTTATAACTAATAACTTAATTACCAATTTTAATGCGTTTAACTTCAACAACAAAGGACTTTCATACAAACTTCCAACAATTATTTTAACCCCTTAGGGGTGGATTTTCTCAAAACCTGTTCTTAGTTGGCGTCTACACCGTAGAAGGAATCTACCTTCCAAATTTCAAGTCTGTACGCTTTATAGTTCCTGAGATATCGTGATTAGTCAGTGAGTGAGTGAGTGAGTGAGTGGTATTTCGCTTTTATATATATAGATTGCAACATTTATTATCTGTAGGAAAACTGTCAACCTTCATGAATTCATTAATGAACACTTCTTTTCTTTTAAATAAATAGCCATTTTTTTATTTTCAAATATCGATTTAACTTCTTCATTCTAGTAGAGGTAAGGAGAATCATCTGTTTGTCTGTGTTTAGGAAATGTGTCCGTCGAAATGCATTAAATTGGGGGCCCCACATTAGCATCAGGGTAAATTGAAAAGGAAGCGCCAAATATTATTAGAGTAGGTTTGAGAAGGAAAGAAAACATTCATCATTATTTTGTAAAACGTAAGTTGTTGAAATTTTCAATAATTAAGTACTTTAGTCGACAATGATAAACAATTATTTTTTTTATCTCGGCATACTTTACTTCAATCTATAATTGCTACACTCATGCCATGCCCTTTGCCTACACCAGCGCCACAGTGGAATGTTTTTGAACTGTTATTTAGAGCAACCACTGGACACTTTTTCTCCCATAAGAGATGATTCTACTTACCTCTACCCTCCATACCCTGCCCTTTGCAAGTTCAAACTGATTTACCAACTGATGATCTAGGGACCTAGGGACGAGTGGCCTATTTGTGTCAATTGTGATTGTTAAGCAACGTACTTGACCCGAGTCGGTAACTGGATGTGTGACCGAATTAGGAAGTCCGAATTTGGCCTTTTCGTATCCTCTGTGCCTTGGAGAGCCGTAAAGCCGTCGGTCCCAGTTATTATCTCTTACTAGTGGGCCCAGCAGACGTTGTCCTGCCCTATCTTCCTCGCAATTTTTCCATATTTTCTCACCGTTTAAACCTTCCCTGGACAAACATTTCAAAACCAAAATCAGCTAAATCGATCAGATAAATAGTGGCGGCGTGGTTAGTCGAATTCTAAAATCTTTTTCGACTAGAGAATTCACGACAAGATATATTTTGATTCGATTTAACGGACTATTTCTAGATTAATAAACTACTCAATCAGGACCTAAGAGGAGAAGAAAAAAGGGGAAATATCGGCAACGTACCTCGAACACTGCTTCGCGGACGTGGCGGCGTACTCCAGCAAATTCACTTCTCACGTTAGGTTCACAGAGCACTCTCACTGATTTTACTGCAGTTTATTGTTCTGGGATAAGATTTCGATAGTAATCGCTCAGGTAATTGCGGTTTTATGAAAGATTTAGCGGTGTGTAGCGGGTTTTTTCAAAGCGGGACTTTGTCGACCGACGTTACTCGAAACTCGAAGTCAACAACAATGCTTGCGGCGGAAAGTGGTGTGATTGTGTATGCGGCCTCTGATTGGTTGCCGCATTTCTCCAAATTAAGCCATTTGAAAACAGGCAACGCCATCTCTCGCGTGCAAAGCGATGTTTGCCAATATGGGTATGCGGATTTAGTAGGAGAAATCGGGATAAAAGGATGGTTGAGCAGTTTATCTTATTTAAATATAAATTACTATTTAAATGTGTATTGAGGGCAACCAAATAGTTTTCGAGTTTTAGCGAGACAAACAGACAGCAAATTGATTTTTATATATATAGAAGATATCTGATAATATATAATCCTTAATAACCTATGAGTTGAAATAGAACAATTAGAGGAGTCGGGTCGTACTTATGCGGAAGGACCTGGGAACCCACCGCGTTATTATCCCAAGAAAACCCCTGCCATTATGTGATTAATGGAATTCAACTCCTTGGTTTCAAACGATTATCATATGTGACCGACGGTTTAACGTGCTCTGTTTAACGGAATAGGGGTATGGGTTTAATATAACTCCCATGTCCCTAACAGGTTAGCCCGCTACCATCTTAGACTACAATATCATCACTTACCATCAGGTGAGATCTCAGTCAAGGGCTAACTTGTAGTGGAATAAATACAAGGTGAGCAAAACTATTTATTTGTTAATGTCATCAAATTATCTTAGCATGTTCGACTGCGGCCAACGAGGTCCCGGGTTCGAGTCCCGGGTCGGGCCATAATTAAGTGTTGGGTAAAATTCAAAGTCCTGACTGACTGACTGACTTATATATCAACGCACAGCCTAAACCGCTAGGGTCAAAGACTTGAAATTTTGATAGTAACTTCATTTGTGACGTAGGCACTCACTAAGGAAGGATTTTTCAAAATTCCACCACTAAGGGGGTGAAATAGGGGTTGAAAGTTTGTATGAAAGTCCGTCATTTCTCAAGTAATATCCATGAAACTTGGTGTATGAGTTATTGATAAAAAATAAAGAAATACGTGTTTCAGTTTTTGAAAAATTTACCCCCGAAGGGGTGAAATAGGGGATGAAAGTTTATATGAAAGTCCTTCATTTCTCAAGATATTTCTCAAGTTGTATCAACGAAACTTGGTATATTGGCTTAAGGGAATAATAAAGAAGTACGTGTGGCACAGTTTTTCAAAATTCCTCCCCTAAAGGGGTAAAATAGGGGTTGAAAGTTTTTATGAAAGTCCTTCATTTCTCAAGTTATAGCCATGAAACTTAGCATTGGGGCTTTCAGTTAGATATGCAGAAGTACGTGTTTCACCATTTTTAAAAATGTGACCCCCAAAGGGCTGAAATAGGGGATGAATGTCCTTCATTTATAAACATATTTTTCAAGTTATAACAACGAAACTTGGTATTTTGGCTTTCGGTATAATATAAAGAAGTACTTACGTGTGTTTTAAAATTCCACCCCCAATTGGGTAAAAAGGGGGTTGTAAGTTAGTGTAAAAGGCCGACCGGCCGAAGTTTTTCAAGTTATAGCCATGAAACTTGATATTTGGGCTACCGGTTTAAATGAAATACATAATTCATAGTTTTTATAAATTCTATCCCAAAGGACGTTAAATAGTCCTTCAATCACGCCGCAACAGAGCAACGGATCGGCGAGTGTTTTTTCATGGGTTCTTTTTATGCCGGAAAATTAAGGAGTGCCTATGGGAATTAGAATACTTATGCCACGCGAACGAAGTCGCGGGCGTCCGCTAGTCTGACTATAAATTTTCAGTAAGTAGGTACTAGCCCGGAGTTAGGAAGTTGGCGGTGTTTCACCCCCGTGCCTCGGAGAGCACGTTAAGCCGTCGTCGGTCCCGGTTATTATCACTAATATTATGATAATAGTCGTTAAAGCCCGCCAACCCGCATTGGAGCAGCGTGGTGGGTCTAAGCTCTAATTCCCTTTCTCCTATGAGAGTGGAAGCCTATGGCCAGCAGTGGGACGTTAAAAGACTGTAGTGGTGCTGGTGGTCAAGTGAATATAAATTATAAAGATCTTACCCCTAGTATCTATTATATACTAGCTGATGCCCGCGACTTCATCCGCGTGGTTTAAGTTTTATTGATTCCCGCGGGAACTTCTTAATTTTCCAGGATAAAAAGTAGCCTCTGTCACTCTCCAGGTCTTCTACTATACCCATGCCAAAAATCACGTCAATCCGTTGCTCCGTTGCGGTGTGATTGAAGGACGCATCAACAAACCAACAAACCACTAAACCAACAAACAAACACACTTTTGCATTAGTATGATGATTTACTAGAATACTAAAATATGGAAATTGAACAGAAAGGCAGAGAAATAATTAAAATCGCTATTTTATTTTATTTTCACGCAATCAAAGTGATACTTAAAGTCATATTCTACCCGATTCTATAGCCTCCCGAGATTATATGTCATGCTTTGACTTTACCACCGGTTCGGAAAGTTAGAATATATCTAATAGAATACAATGAATTTGTCTCGTACAATGTGTTACAATGATATGTTAGTATGAAAAGCCATATCTAGTCAGGCAACCCTGACGTACATATATTGATGTAGTTAAATATTCAAATAACATAGAAAGTACAAGTACAGAGAAGATTCTACTGAAAAGAGCCGGCAAGACATTCGCCAGTTGCTCTTTTCATAAAAAGAAAAATGTTACAATAAGTAATAGTACCTATATTGTGTGTTTAGGGATGAAACAAGACGATTTCAGACGAGTGCGAAGTTGCCTACCTGAGCGAAGCGAGGGCTGGCATCACCCGAAGTCTGGAATCGTGTTTCATCCCGCGGCACACACTATATTTTTCATATAACCTACATTAAAAGTGCGAGTTTTATTAATATTGTATTTCTTATTTATTTTAGTTGCTAGGTTGTTGTTTACAAATATGATATATTATGTCAGTTTAGTTGATGGTTCAAATGACAATTATAAAGGTTTGAAATAAACAAAAGATACTCTGACAGGATTGAAAGGACGGCTGCAACGTCATTCAGCGGGTAGAAAATTATCGTTTTCTGCTCAGCTGGGGCAGATTTTCTACCCGTGAATGAGGTATTCGTCTGAAATTGACTAGTTTCGGGTGGCTCAACAGGCATTGAACTCGCATTGACTCGCATTTTCAATGCAGGTTATATGATATTTAATGTACATACAAAATCGATATGACGGATGTTAAATCCAAAGAAGTAATAAAATAAAAAAGTAAAATGTATATCAGTAATGCAATCTGTATCTATAAAATAAAATCCTATTTATCAGAACCCACTAAAATCAACTATAGCAATTAGAACTTAACTGAACGCATCTTACACTTCTCTACCCTCACACAGACAGATTGTTGAGAAACTCACTACAATTTATTGTATTGCCATTGTGGGTATTATTTCCAATGCACTCTGTGCTACTTCCCTTGCAGCACGGCTTGCAGGTGCTACTTCCCTTGCAGCACGGGTCGCATTTTTCTCCATCGTAGCAGTGGCCTGTTCTTCCACAGCAGCACTCGCCGCAGTTTTTTCTAGTGCCGCATGGGGAACCTGGATTTTAAATATTTTTTACCGAGTTCACCTGGTTCTGGACTGCCCTTAAGCCATCGTAATCAATATGAATATTGAATAAGAACTAATGTCCTTCCGGCCGAATTGCTGGCACGGCAGCTCTTTGACCTGACCGCACGAACTCAATCAGCGCCCAGAAAGATGAAATTTTCGAAAAATCTTAGCTATAATTTTTTATTATGGTGTTTACCCACACTTAAGGGAATCCGCAATTAAGATGCCCGCGACTTCATCCGCGTGGATTGAGGTTTTTTTTAGTTCCCGCGGAAATCTTTAATTTCCCGTGATAAAAAGTATTCATATGTGCTATTCCAGACTATAAACTGTCTCTGTGCCAAATTTCATCCAGATCCGTTCAGCCGTTATAGAGTTATAAGTGTTCGAACCAACCCCACTTTGTTATATATATTAAAAATTGTATAATACTTATATTAAAGAATTGTTTAGAAATTTCCTTAAGTGTATAACATTTAACTAATAAAAAAATATAAAATTAGTAAAACGCAAATGTGTCATTTCTGTAACAAAGAGCTTTATTGAATATGGGCATTTATTTGTAAGTAAGTAGTTTCGATACTGCAATGTATCGCTAGTCGCCACTAGATGAAAATTACAGGATTTAATTTCAGGCGATGAAATTTCGTCCCTGACGTGAACACAGGTTCGAATCCTGCCGGCTTCGCAATTTTATGTATTTAATATTGTCTTCGCTAATTTCTTTGCATTAGGTTTTGTTGTTAAATGTTTACAAAAATGACTAGAAAATACGACTGCACACAGTGTGACCGCGAGCGCATAATAATAGCTAAAAAAAGAAAGCTTGGGACGAAATGAGATGGCATTTCGTTCGTCATGACATTGAAAGAATACCTATACAGGTAACAATAATATTGCTTTCGCGCTGCTCAACGGATAGAGCCCCATAACACCCGATAGGGTACTATGTACCTATATCGTCGCTTTTCCTACGAAAGGACCTAACTGACATCGAGTTAATTGTTCAGGGCAAGCGTTTTTCGGTTTCGTGCTCAACTATATTGTCCACAGCTTGCTCAAATAAAGCTATATTAAAATTAAAAAAATATTCTTATAATCTGTGAATCAAGGCCTTTTTGCAAGTAGGAATTGTCTTATTTAAATGTGCGTATTCATTTAGGTAAAAATATTTAAAACAGTTACGCCACTTCATAAGAACTTTGTTTTTCTGAAAAATTAATTACTTAGGAGATACGACTGTATTTTTTACTGAATAATTAAATCACATTTAATTCAAAATACTTTGTTTTTTATTTCTTTATACATAATAATAATTAGGATAGTTTTAAATCATTTTTTGACTGAAAGTTTTTGGATTCCTACTATTTTGGATTTTTTTACTGCCCAAGGTTTTATACATTTTTTGTCACCAATTTACATAAATTTTTAACTCTATTAGTTAATGTCTAAGGTATTCCGTCGCAATCAAAATTCAGACGTAAGTGAAAACCCCATTTTTATTCAATATAGTCTAGTTCACACTAAATGACGTATTTTCAGTTACGTCATAGTTGATAGATTTTTATTTAGCTGATCACTAAATAAAATTCTTTCTAATAGCCCTAAGTATAAAATACGCCACTTAGCATGATTTCCTTTTCGCAAATGAGCATATACGCCATACTTACCGATTGTCCTAGCCAGTAAACGGTAAAAGATATGAAAAAGTCGATAAGACAGATCGACAGAGAATCAAAAGTACATTATTATGATGTATTTAGTGCAGTTACGTCAAAAGTGTCAGATAGGTCCTTTCGTAGGAAAAGCGACGATATATCGGGTGCTATGGGACTTATGCAAATTTACCCAATGCTTGGATGTTGAACGCATCGGATCAATAGGCATGATGACAGTAACCAAGAATCAATGAAATTATGAATTTATCTAATGAAATAGGATTCATGGATTATAAAAAAACGTATTTATTTTTCTATTTCGAGTGAGATTGCTATTTATTTTGATAAAATAAAACTATAAAATACAGCAATCCGCCATATTGCATAAAACACAAAGAAGCGAATGACGTCACAATTGTTTGTTTTCGAGCTTTGAAAATCACACTATTGCTTGCTGCACACTGCACAGAGTACATTGGTAATAACAATAGTGACGTCACAACGACGCCATGACACCGCCGAACGTTAAGGCGTGAATTTTAAAATTTAAATTTCAAATGCTAATTTTATCTACCAAACTTTATTTTTCTGCTGAAATAAGATATTTTTTCGAAATAGTATTTCTGCTGAAATAAGATATTTTTTCGAATACTTCCGAACATAATCTGACCATTTTTCAAAATCAGTCATCATGCCTATTGTGTATGTACAGTTCTTGGGCATTATTATAAATAAAAGAATTTTTTGCAAGGTTTTGACGACCTCCTTGGCGAGGTCAGTGAACATTGTGGCCTTGAGAGGGCCTGGGTTCTATTCCCGGCAAGGTAAATTTGGCAATTTAGCCAAGCCAAGCCAAGCGATTTAGCGTTCCGGTACGATGCCGTGTAGAAACCGACTAGGGTATTAATATAACTGCCATACCCCTAACAGACGTCACTTACCATCAGTTGAGATCACAGTCAAGCGACAGGCTAACTTATAGTGGAAAAAAAATTTTTTTTTTTCCTAATTTTCTCTTGTCTAGTCTGGTGGGAGGCTACAGCCTACATCCGTGGCCAGTTACCACCGAAACGGCAAAGACGTACCGCCAAGCGATTTAGCGTTCCGATACGATACTGAGTAGACACCGATCACTGCCGTACCACTAACAGGTTAGCCCGCTACCACCTTAGCGTATGCTGCATCATCACTTACCATCAGGTGAGATCGCAGTCAAGGGCCAACTTGTAGTGGAATAAAAAGAATAAGTTTAAAAAAAATTACTCATGATTACTTACAAGGAGTCGGTGCAGCCAAAGTTACTGCAACCAGGCACTGAAACAAAAAAAAACTAGATAACACCCCCAACTTCTTCCGTGTGGATTTTGGTTGAAAAGTTGGGCTGTGAAAGCTTAGCATTAATTGTAATATTAGCCACTAAATTGAACTCATTGACCGAGCGAAGCGAAGGTCTCTGAGTCTACTTGAGTGAATTTGCACTTGTCCGTCCGTCCGTCCGTCCGTCTGTCGTACTGAACGTAATTACTTCAAATTTAAATAATATTATTCATATAAACCGATGGCCTCCAGCCGAATATGGCTTAAAAAGTTATAAAAATCTTTATTTCAGGGGGGCTCTCATAGAAGCGAATGCGAAGTAAAATATTTTTTTTTGCGTTACTTAGAGTTGCGGTATATCATTTTAAAGATAATTATGAATTTTTAATTTTTCCCCTAAAAATGACGAAATGGGGGGCTTTCAAAGTGGAGATTTTCTAATGTCCAAAGATGAACTCTAAATGTTCTGAAATGCTTAGCCTGAAATTTGATAAATTATTTGAATTATATCCTGTACTTGAACAAAAAATACTAAAATTAGATAAATATTATATGGAAACGAAATTATAATACCTATTTAATTTTTGATGAGTCATCATCAGTATTTGTTGTGTGGGTCTTCTCCGTTTGGCGAAGGGCCAAGCGAGGGTGGCTGAGCCTCCTTACCCGGGCGGGGCGCTTGGCAACTCTGTGCCCCGGTCATCAGTATTTACAACAGTACAACAGAACTTCACAATTATGTCAATAGATGGCGCCGCGAGGTCTCAGTTCGGGGCGAACCACTAGTTTAATATGAGTAGCTTAGTGGTTACCTACTTCTTCTTATTGGTAACTTCGGCCTCCTATAGGTCCATGGTTCCAATCCCGGGCTAGCGGCCGCTAACATACCTAGATATAGTTCAACACTACAAGTTACCATTTGTTGTCCAGGGGCCATACTGCCAGCACTTAAAGCCATATTGTTTCATTATTGTTGAATTTCGTGTTTTAGAATTTTAATCCTTATTTTAGGAATGTCAAGGTACGTGACATCAATCTGTCATTTTAAGTAATATTACTGAAGTATTGCTTTAATCGTTGGCAGTTAAGGGGCCCCTGTACGCTTAGTAGAGAACCAGAGTCACCGAATAGCCCGAAGAGTTGCGAAGCTGAAGTGGCAATGGGCAGGGCATAGGGACATAGTTCGGAGAACTGATGGACGTTGGGGTCCAAAGGTGCTGGAATGGTGACCCTGCACTGGAAGGCGTAGCGTCGGCAGACTCGGTGGACGGACCACATTAAGAGAGTCGCAGGGAGTCGCTGGATCCAGGCGGCGCAAGACCGTGCCTTGTGGAGGACCCTACAGGAGACCTATGTCCAGCAGTGGACGTCCGTCGCTTGACGACGACGACGACGCTTAGTCTAAGTTTTTACATTGCAAATTCAATTGATCGTATTGAACGTTCGATTACGTTAGCGTCAAAGTGAAAAGGACCCAAAAGCTCTTGATTTAAAGTCACAAATTCAGTACAACCGATTCCTATTTTGAAAATTGAAACTATAGTTTCGAGCCCTGGCCGTAATATACACGAAATTGAGCTCTAAATCAATTCGTTTAAGGTCTATATTACTTTCAAGCTAATATGATCGAACGCTCAAATACGATCAACCACATTTGCAAAGTGAAAACTTAGACAGAGCGTACTGGTGGAATTAAAAAAAGGAAAACTTACCAAAACAACGACAACTGCAAATGTAGTTCTCATATTGCTTCTTGAAAGTCGACTTATATCTTGAGTGTATGGTATGATTGTAATGAACTATCAAATGCAGACGTCTTTATATACCAAAGACATTGAAAAGGCTTTGAAAAGGGCGTACCTATCTATTATCATAATGCAATTGAGTAAATATTTACTCAATTGCATAATAATAATAGATTCTTAATAAATTATAATTCGATTCATCAAGTCAAAAAAATGGATGTCAACTATAGTAAATACTAGCTGATGCCCGCGACTTCATCCGTGTGGATTGAGGTTTTTTGGTTACCGCGGGAACTCTTGAATTTTCCGGGATAAAAAGTAGCACAGGTGTTATTCCAGACTATAGTCTATCTCTGTGCCAAATTTCATTTAGATCAGTTCAGACGTTCTGTCGTGATTGAGTAACAATCATCCAGTTTAAAAAGCTAATGAGCATAGATTGGAAAGTCGTAACTCAACTCTCAGATCCAGAAAGAAGCTACCAACTTATTCATAAATATGATTAGAAGCACCATGGATGAGTTCACGACCTATATTTCAATGTCACGGAGGCAAAGAAATTTGAAACCTTGGATTACATCTGGAATTATCAAATCCATACTAATATTATAAATGCGAAAGTGTGTCTGTCTGTCTGTCCGTCTGTCTGTCTGTCTGTCTGTCTGTCTGCTACGCTTTCACGGCCCAACTACTCAACCGATTTTGATGAAATTTGGTACAGAGATAGATTATATCCCAGGGAAGGACATAGGCTACTTTTTATCCCGGAAAATTTAAGAGTTCCCGCGGGAATCAAAAAACATCAATCCACGCGGACGAAGTCGCGGGCATCATCTAGTGCATAAATAAACGTAATAAACTACACAATAAAGTAAGAAAACACCCAAATGATGAGGATCTAAAAACAACATATAAAAACTACAGAAATACATGTAACAATCTGCTTAAAACACTTTAAAACTTAAATACTATAGACAGCTTAACAAATATCACAACAATCTTAGACATACCTGGGTCCGTATTCTCTAACTTAGTGACTATCAAAAATGAAAGCCACTGACATATTATATGTAATATCTATTGAAGGTTTACTATGAAATAAAAAGTAACATTTCATAGTAAACCTTTCATTTAATACGGGCCCTGGATTACTATTAAAGACATTTGTCAATTAAGTAGTACAAAAGAAGAATCTGCACCACTTCTTGTATTTAAAACACCTTCCTCAGGACTCTATTAATGATGTGAATTTATATTTTACAAATATAGGGTCAGAATTAGCTAATAAAATCCTAACTAAGAATAGTCTTGATCATGATCTATTACCAACAAACATACCATGTCAGACAACTTCTTACCACTCTCTAGCTCTTTCGCTTACCGACGAATACGAAATTCATAAGATAATAACATCTCTTGATGAGAACGTAGCAGCTGGATGGGACAGCATTCCAATAAAAATCATAAAGATGGCTAAAAACAATTACTCACTACTACTACATTACCTCTTAAAAAGTATATAATTTGCCCAATTCATAAGGGTGGTGATAGGGATCGTATCGCTAACTATCGACCAATTTCGCTCTTACCCGCTTTATACAAAATAATAGAAAAAGTTATTAATTCACGCTTAACATCCTATCTAGAACGCAACTACATATTCTCTCCGAACCAATTTGGATTCCGCTCAAATAAATCGACTGAAGATGCGGTGTCAGCGATTATCGACGATCTATCAATTAATTTGGATAAAGGTCAAAAATGTTTGGGGGTTTTCCTTGTATTGGCGAAAGCTGTTGATACGGTCTCTTTCCCTATTCTCTTAGCTAAACTGGAATTGTGTGGCGTTCGAGGTTTACCGCTCAAACTCTTTGAAAGTTACCTATCAAATCGCACACAAACAGTTAAAATTCTTGACTATATAAGTTATGAAGAACAAGTGACCTTTGGATTACCTCAAGGTAGTGTGTTGGGCCCAACTCTATTTTGAATTTATATAAATGACCTTTGCAATATGAATATCCAAAATGCCAAAATATTTACATTTGCCGATGATACAGCCATACTTTTTATTGGAAACTCATGGTAAATGGTCAAGACTTAAAGCCAGCATGGCTTAATTATGGTCCAAAAGTGGCTAAATAATAACCTCCTGACCCTGAATATTCATGACAAAATTCATGACATTTTCATATCCCAAATGTACCCAATTGGAACAGAATCAAGTAAAGTTGAAAATCCATTCGTGCCCAACTACCTACATGCCTGACAATGAAACTCCATGCAATTGTCCGGTACTTAGTCAGACTAAAGAAATTAAGTACCTCGGAGTCCAACTAGACCAACACCTAACATGGGAAAATCATATTAATAGGCTAGCACCGCGTATTAGAAAATTAATATATTTTATATTTAAAAACCTTCGTTTTATCGCAGATGGGCCCTTAATAAAACAAATTAATTATTTTGCCTTAGTGCAATCAGTACTTGCTTGTTGCATTTCAGTATTGGCGCCACGATCTACCCGAAGTTAAACTAATTCTCCTATCAATATGACAACATGATTATGCGCATGCATGATATGTGTACATATGACGTAGGTATACATATGACGCAGGGCAAAACGCTGCGCTGTACACCCTTTCTTGGGTGTCACATACGAAAGTGTTACATTTGTGTCTAGTTTTGTCTGTGACACCACCGGTGAATAAATTGTTTTTCTTTCTTCCTTTCTTTCTTTTACTTGTAAAGTTTAAAAAAGGTATTATTTATTAGGTACAATAATCCGATTGTCATGGTTTGTTCGTCGTAATAATATATCATTAATATAAACAGTTGTTTTATTAACAATATAAAGTTTTATTGAAACAGATGCGCATTTAATATTTCTGATTATTGTTCAATTTTAATGGTAATGTTTGAAACCATTGTTCTTTTAGGGTTCCTTGCCCAAAGTGTACGTATACTATGTATGGGCTAATATTATAAATGCGAAAGTGTGTTTGTTTGTCCTTCAATCACGACGCAACGGAGCAACGGATCCACGTGATTTTTGGCATGGTTATAGTTGAGGTCAAAATCTAGTCAGGGAACTTGTGCAAGAGCGTATTGTCCCGAGCATACATAATATCGCTAGCGCTCTCTGTAAGGATAACTCTGTTTTTCAAGCGGAGTGCGTCGGCATTAGTGCGGCGGCCATGGCTATGGCCGACAGACAGGTAAGAAACTTTCATATTAACATTCATAGTGATAGTCAGGCAGTCCTGCGAGCATTAACCAAAAGTACGAGCTCATCTAAGCTCGTATTGGATTGCCACAACGCACTATTTTTTTTTTTCGGGGGAGGGAAAAATCCCTACTCACTTCTGCCTAATGGCAGGGCATGTCCGACTTGCACGGGCTAAAATAACCTCCCCCGTTTTCGAGGTCAGCACGGAACCGCAATTGTATTACTTCGTGCTGACCCTCTAGCTATTCTATTCGCTCTTCTTCTTTTCTTCCCTTCTCAACATTATGCCCCTTAGCATGTGGGCATATCTTTGCCACGCGTCTGCACCATCCAACATGCGTGAGATTAGGTTTCGAGCATCCACTCTGCTCTCGCTCGTTCCCTGGGCCGTCTCTCTCAGGTCAGCACAAGCGGGACACTCAAATAAGGCGTGTCTCGGGGTGTCTCTATAGGCGTTTTCGTCTTGCATAGAAATAGCTTTGCTCGTTCCTTGGCCAGCTTGGCTATAGGGACCAGCCCTGCTATGACCAGTACCGCTTCAGTAGAAACTGTCCTGTATGCTCCGCAAATTCCAATTGTATATTATAGTGTATTGGGTCTAGCCTTCGTTTCCCGCTGAACACTATGGCTTCTGTTTTTTCTGGGGCGAACGTCAGCTGTTTCCCTAGCATCCAGAGATTTATTCGCTCGAGCGCCCTGTTTGCTCGAATCATGAGGGAAGTCTCTATTTTGGCCACCACTACGAGCGCCAGATCATCAGCGAAGCCCACCAGTTGGATGCCCTCCTCTTGTTTCAGCTTGAAGACCCCGTCGTATAAAATGTTCCAAAGAGTGGGCCCGAGAATTGAACCCTGTGGAACTCCACTGCTGACCTTAATTACCTCTTCCACTCCTTTCGAGTCTATCACTATTATAGCCCTGTCTTCTAAGTAGCTACTTACAAGATTCTGGATGTAGCCTGGGAAACCTCTCTTCCGCAGTTCTAAAAGGATCTCCCTCCAAGGAGCGGAGTTAAAAGCGTTCCTCACATCCAAACAGATGAGGGCACACAGCTTTCTAGTACTACGCGTGCCCTGTCTTGCCTCCGTAGCCGTCTCTACGACTCTTTTCAACCGACTTCAAAAAAAGGAGGAGGTTCTCAATTCGACTGTTTTTTTTTTTTTTTGTTTGTTACCTCAGAACTTTTGACTGGACCGATTTGGATGATTCTTTTTTTATTTGAAAGGACATACTTTCCATGTGGTCCCATATAAATTTAATCGAAATCGGTCGAGCGGTTTTTAAAATATCAACAATAAAATAAGTACTTTGTATGGCGTGTGCTTGTTGTTGTAAAGTTGGCGCGGGAGTTTGAAGTCGGTTGTTTAAAAAGAATTTTTTATATTAATTATTATAGCCATAAGTGTGGATCGGCCCTGCCTAAAACCATACTGGTGTTCGGAAAGACCGTATCAGTCCGTGTCCATGCCTGTGTCGTCGTTTTAGGTGGCGTGCGTTGTAGCAGCCCAGACCTTGCAAATGGTTTATCACACTTAAGCAAAACGTCGCCCCCCCCCAGAATACGAGGGGCAGCCCCTGTCAGCCGAGACTGTCAGGGGGCGGGATTCTCCGGCACCAGCGGTACCGGTACCCGCCTGGGGTAGTTTCTCTTTATGTTGTGCGTTCATGTTACTGTAATCTCCCTACCTTCCTCCTCTCCTATACACATCTTCCTGAAAAACAGCCGCCCAATGTGGGACAGACGCTGACCAGACAGCCGCTCGCTCCGAGTACAGACGCGGCCTGGATTTTGCATGGGGTTGAGTGGTGATTACATCACTCGGGGTCCACTCAGGTCCCCGAGGAGGCTGTTTTGATGGCCAGCTAACCAGCTTTCGGGGAACAGAATAGGTTAGTAATTAAATGGTTCCCCGGTTCCCTTAGCCGCCTCTTACGGACACCCACGGGATAAGAAGGGATGGCACTATTCTACTCTGCCGGTGCCACACGGCCATGCCACAACGCACTACAAACACTAAAAAAATCAAACATGGTATCACTCGGCTGGGTTAAAGGTCACAGCGGCAACATAGGCAACGACGGGCAACTATATCTGTACTACCCACTTTCAGTAAAATATTTGAAAAATTAATATTAATTCAATTGCTTAAACATTTTTTTAATAATGACTTATTACATAGTAAACAGTTTGGATTTACACGGGGTCGCTCAACAATCGATGCTGGTGTTGAGATAATTCAAAATATATTCGAAGCCTGGGAGAAGTCACGTGATGCAATTGGCGTTTTCTGTGATTTATCCAAGGCTTTTGATTGTGTTGACCACGAAACATTAGTCAGAAAACTGCACCATTATGGAATTAGGGGTGTAGCACTGGATATGATGAATTCCTACTTAAACAAGTAATAAAATTAAAATTTTTAAAAGAACCCACGACGAACTGCAGAGCTCCATTATACCTTTGACCTGTATAACTTTGAAACAACAATTAGAACTTAGCAAACGTATATATTACATAATATCTAAAACACAAAACTGCAATTTTGACGGCTCAGTAGTTTTTTTGACCAGCGTGGTGGATTATGGCCAAACCCTTCTCTTTCCGAGGCGCGCTTGTCACGACAAATCTAAAGAGTCCAAACGCGACGGGTATAGGATGAGAATTTAAGGAGTTCTCATGATCGCCTCCTGACTCCATCATGAGACCCTGGACAGGATCTAAGTACAAAGCGCTTGTCATGACAAATCAAAAGAGTCAAAATGTGACGGGTTTACAATGAGAACTTAAGGAGTTACTATGACCACCTCCTGGCTCCATCATGATACCCTGGGCAGCATCTAGTTACAAGCTAAATATATCTAAAACAAAAAGCCCGCATCTAAATCAGCACAGTAGTTTTTGAGAAAAATGGTAACATATTGAAAAAATAAAATCATAGACTACAGCTCAGCTTGGTTGTCTATGGTCCTAAAATATATCTAAGAACCTTTTCACAAGCTAAACATATCTAATGCAAAAAACCGCATCTCAATCGGCCCGGTACTTTTTGTGAAAATTTTTAACATATTGAAAAATAAAATCATAGACTACAGCTCAGCTTAGTTGTCTATGGTCCTAAACTAGTGGTTCGCCCCGAACTGAGACCTCGCGGTATCCATAAAACGAATAAACTTTTACAGAGCCCCATCTATTGACATAATTGTGAAGTTCTGTTAAACTGACTGAATGCTGAAGACAATTTCGTTTCCATATAATATTTATCTCTTAAAATTAGCGCCATCTATTGACATCATTGTGAGGTTCTGTTAAATTTCGTTTCCTTATAATTTTATCTCATTTTAGTATTTGTTGTTCAAGTACAGGATATAATTCAAATAATTGAACAAGTTTCAGACTCAGCCTTTCAGAAAATATTGTAATAGTTAACTTTGACCATTAGCGCCATCTATTGACATCATTGTGAGGTTCTGTTTAAAATACTAAATCTCATTAAAAATTAAATAATTTCGTTTCCTTATAATATTAATCTAATTTTAGTATTTGTTGTTCAAGTACAGGATATAATTCAAATAATTGATCAAGTTTCAGTCTTAGCCTTTCAGAAAATTGAGAGTTCTGAGGTCAACTTTGGACGTTAGAAAATCACCACTTTGAAAGCCCCCCCATTTCGTCAATTTTAGGGGAAAAATTTAAACAAAAATATTTTCAGACTCTATTCCTAATTATCTTTAAAATGATATACCGCAACCATATGTAACGCTATAAAAAATCTTTTACTTCGCATTCGCTTCTATGAGAGCCCCCCTGAAATAAAGATTTTTATATCTTTTTAAGCCATATTTTGGCGGGAGGCCATCGGTTTACATATTATATTTATATTTGAAGTAATTACGTTCAGTAATTCAGAAGTTATAAGGCTCTGACAGACAAACGGATAGGGTTGCTAACATTTCTTAAGCGAAATATTATAGTAATTTTCGGACTAAGCTATAAAAAAATATAGTACACTTCACAAAAATAGTATTTTATGGAATATTTTTGCGTACTATGTGCTTCTTCAACAGTATATAGTACGCAGACCCGAAATACAGTACAATACCAATAATAATAGTATTATAATATGGTTGGCAACCCTAGGACGGACAAGTGCAAATTCACTCAAGTAGACTCAGAGACCTTCGCTTCGCTCGGTCAAATATGTCTAAGAACCTTCTCTCAAGCTATATATATCTAACTAGTATTTCGCCCTGTGCGCGAGCTGCTAAAGCAGCTCACGGGTTGTGGTTAGACTTACAAGTAGTACAGATTTTACTGTACTAAACTGAATTTATTTATTATGGTGATAACAAAATAAATAAAAATGGCTCTGATTTTTTAAAACTTTGGTAAAAGTTTCCTGTTTCGTAACCCCACGGAGTCCTAAATATCGATTTTGAACGAAATTGGTGAATTAACAAAGAATTTCAAAATGGCGCTGATTTTCTAAAATTTTGGTAACAGTTTCCTGTTTTGTGACCCCAGGGAGCCCTAAATATCGATTTTGAACGAAATCGATCAATTAACAAAGAATTTCAAAATTGCGCTGATTTTTTAAATTTTGGTACCAGTTTCCTGTTTTGTGACCCCAGGGAGCCCTAAATATCGATTTTGAACGAAATCCAGGTATGAATGGTACCAGTTTCCTGTTTTGTAATCGCACGAAGTCCTAAATGCAATAAACCGCATCTCAATCGGCCCAGTACTTTTTGTGAAAAATGGTAACAGTTTTTGAAAAATTAAGATCATAGACTAAAGCTCAGCTTTGTTGTCTATGGCCCTAAAATATATCTAAGAACCTTCTCACAAGCTAAACATATCTAATGCAAAAAACCGCATCTCAATCGGCCCAGTACTTTTTGTGAAATTTTTAACATAAAGAAAAATTAAAATCATAGACTAAAGCTCAGCTTAGTTGTCTATGGTCCTAAAATATGTCTAAGAACCTTCTCACAAGCTATACACATCTAATGAAAAAAACCGCATTTCAATGGGCCCAGTACTTTTTGTGAAAAATGGTAACAGTGGTTGAAAAATTAAGATCATAGACTACAGCTCAGCTTTGTTGTCTATGGTCTTAAAATATATCTAAGAACCTTCTCACAAGCTATACACATCTAATGCAAAAAACCGCATCTCAATCGACCCAGTACTTTTTGTGAAAAATGGTAACATGTTGAAATATTAAAATCATAGAATACAGCTAAGCTTGGTTGTCTATGGTCCTAAAATATATCTAAGAACCTTCTCACAAGCTATACGTATATAATGCAAAAAAACCGCATCTCAATCGGCCCAGTACTTTTTGAGAAAAATGGTAACAAAAAAGCGCACAAACAAACAAACAAACACACAACCTCTTAGGGCAAACACATATACCGTCTCCGCTTCGTCGAGGGTAAAAATAGGATACAAAAGGTAGACGTCAATGGAAAGCGGTCTTCTGGATCGATTGTAAAAATGGGGGTTCCACAAGGATCAATTTTAGGGCCTTTTCTGTTCTTCATTTACAGTAACGATCTTCCTTATCTTGCCAAGGATAATCATGGGATAGTATTGTTTGCTGATGATACATCACTTTTGTTTAAAATAAATCGTTACGAAACAACTTTTGACGAAGTAAACAATTCTCTCACTAAAGTGGTACAGTGGTTTGAAGCTAATAACCTACTTCTCAATGGGAAAAAGACAAAGTGTATCAAATTTACATTATCTAATGTCAAACAGGTAAAAACCATTGTACAACTTGATCATGAGGAATTAGATTTAGTGGATACCGCTGTTTTTCTTGGAATAACGTTAGATGCTAAACTCCAATGGGGCAATCACATAATGTCTTATCGAACAGGCTTAGTTCTGCTGCATACGCGGTTAAAAAGATTCGTCAGTTGACACATATAGAAACGGCGAGATTAGTTTATTTTGGTTACTTTCACAGCATTATGTCATATTGTACATTATTATGGGGTAATGCTGCTGATATTAGAGATATTAGAGAGTCACTAAGAGATAAATTTAAAGAAATCAATATAATGACAGTGCACAACCAATATATATTTGAAAATTTAGTATACGTGCATAAACACATTGATAAATTCAAGAAGAAAAGTGATTGTCATAATGTCAATACTAGAAATAAAAATAAACTTGTAATGCCTACTTCTAGGCTTAGTAAACTAGCAATTCATTTGTTGGAAACAGTGTCCGCGTCTACAATAAGCTCCCAGAAGGCATGTTGAAAATGTCTCTGAATAAGTTCAAAGTTAATGTAAAACGTAAACTCATTAAAAAATCTGATTACCATGTAAAGGATTACTTACATGACAAGGAAGCTTGGCAATGATTTGATCTATTGGCTCTGTTAGTTCCTTAGTAAAGATGATTTGTGAAATGGTGATAATGAAAAAAAACCCGGCTGAGTTTGTTGTGGGCTCTTCTCAGACCAGGGCGCGTTTGGAACCCTCGTAGCTTTAGTTTTAAGATACCGTTACTGATTATTACCATTATATATTATAAAAAACTCGACGTCAATAGGTGTAGTATACCTACCTAAATTGAATAAACGTTATTTGACTTTGATTTGACTTTGACACAGTCGATGATCTTGCTCGACGAGCCTCAAACCTGAAAGTAATGGGACCTGAACCGATTGTTCCAATACCATTCAGTGTGTACAAGACTTGGTTAAAACGACAAACAGTAGGCACACATGCCGAATTATGGGCAAACATCACCAATTTTAGACAAACAAAAGAGGCTATACCCAGCCCAAACCAACCCCTAACTAAGAAACTCCTGCAACTGAACAGAGCTAAACTCAGGACGGCTGTAGGCATGATAACAGGACACTGTCCACATGACAAACACCTATATGTTCTAGGTATAACCGACAGCCCTCTGTGCAGAGCCTGCATGGAGAGCGAGGAGACACCAAGACACGTACTACTCGAGTGTAGTGCTGTAACCACTCAACGAGAAGCCTACATTGGCTCCCCAGCAACAATCCCGGAAGTCTTCGCCGACCTGGGCGGCCTGCTTGGATTCTGGAGTGAGCTCGGCTGGTTGGAATGATCCGGCGGGGAGTCGCACCAGAGGTCTCACGCACAACGGGCACTTATGCTTAAGTGCGGAAGAAGAAGTTGAGAACCTGGAGGGTGACATAGGCTACTATTTATCTCGGAAAATTAGGGAGTTCCCGCGAGGATAATAAAGAAAACAACATACACTAAACACGCGGACAAAGTCGCGGGCATCAGCTTGTATAATATATACTAAATCGCACCTATAACTAAATCGCACAGACATAATAATAAATCTGTGCTAAATCGTTACAGATGAACGGACTGACAGACACGTCACACGTCCGACAAACTGTCTGTGACTGACAAACGCTTGTGACATTATTAATGACTCGTGTTTTAGAAATACGTCAAGGTAATGTGACATCAAATTGTCATTTTGAGTATTATTGCATAAGTATTGCTTTTAGTGTTGGCAGTACGGGCCCTGTTCAACCTATTTTGACAGAATTTGGTAGAGAAATAGGTTATATTCCGGGGAAGCCCATGGACTACATTTTATCCCGGAAAATTGAAGAGTTCCCGACGCGGACGACTTCCTTATAAGATACAGAACCTCGGTGTGTGAATGTGACTTGCACTCAACCGGTTTCTTACACAATATAAATCTACGTCACAAATTGTTGTAGCCATTTTAAGTGTGGAAGGACCTATCGAAATGTGGTCTGCTATAATTTTAACTTTTCCGGTACTTAGTTTATTTTTTATATTAAGTATCAGAAAATTGACTGCCTCGTTGTTGGTCGGTTAGCGTAGTCGACTGCGGATCACGAGGTCCTGGGTTCGACTCCCGGTCGGGCATAAAAGGTTAGGTATTGGGTTTTTCAGTTAAGAAATTATCAGTGCCAGCCTGGAGTTGCAAGTTGGTGGTGAGTCGTCCGGCGTCATCGTGCCTCGGAGAGCACGTTAAGCCGCCGGTCCCGGTCATAATCACTAACATGTTATTAGTCGTTAAAACCCGCCATTGGAGCAGCGTGGTGGGGTCTAAGCTCCAATTTTCTCTCTCCTATGGGAGTTGAGGTCTGTGCCCAGCGGCCAGCAGTGGGACATTAATGGGCTGTAGTGGATCCGAAAATGCTATTCTATTTGACGTAAAATAACTTTTCGATTCAGTAATCCGTAAGGGCCTTTCTTGCGACTTACATACCTAATTCAATTATTTTTTTCAGATTTTGACAGTCAACTGTCTGCCTTACAATGGTAAGAATAAAATCCAAAATGATTTTATTATACAATCGAAAGTATCTGTGAAGGTCTAGTCCCACCTGAGATGCACACAGCGGCAAATATTTGTATGAGTTTGTGCAACTCCGTGCCGCGTCACTTATGAGCTCTATACAACTTCATACAAAGAATGCTTGCCGCTCTGTGCCGCACCTCTGTAGTGGGGCTAGACCTTCAGGCTGTTTGTCCATTCGTCTGCCTGTCTGTCTTCTATACTTCAACGGCGTTTTTGATGACATTTCGTACAGAAATAGGTTGCATCAATAGTAGGTAAATAAAATTCTACATCAATGGACGAAAGTGACGCCCAACCATTGATGTAGAATTGTTCATTTTTGACACAGCGTATGTAGGTATGTATTCATACAGTGGGCCGGCTCCTACATTAACAAGACACCGCAGACTTCACACACCTTCGAGAACATTATGCAGAACTTTTGGGCATGCAGGTTTCCTCACGATGTTTTCCTTCACTGTTCGAAGCAAGTGATATTCAATTAGTTAAAACGCAATTTAACTTCGAAAAGCCAGACATGCATGCCCGAGGATCGAACCCACGACCCCGTATAAGAGGTTGGGTGTCTAATTCTTAATAATATTAGTATGAATTTATTTTAGAAAAATACGTGCCGCCAGATCCAAGGAATGGAGTTAATAGTACAGGACCTGTACTATATCCCATAACGTATAATAACACGCAAAGAAAACCGACATCCAACGAAGACAGTAAAAGTAAAACCAAGGAAAATCCCATAAACGATTATTATACACGCCGAAATATTAAGAATTGTGATAGAGGAATTAATTATATCGATGTTTATACTAAAAAAGATAACAATGTCTACACAAATAGAAACATTATTGATAGAAAAGATAAAGTTAGCACAGATTATGAAGTATACGAAAATGTAGACGAAGAAAGCAAAACCGACTCAAATGGCACCGTTTTATATAAATGTGGTACAAAAAAAGATTGTAATGCTGCAAACACAGCAAATGCCTATGATACTGATGAAAATGGTCGTAGAAAAGACGGAATTGATAGTAAAGCTGATTTAGCGGCCATTCTAGCTGATACGGTTGAAAAATTGGCATTAAAAAAAAAGTACTGGTCAGAGCATTTACACGGTTTTATTTAAATAATAATATAAAATCAATTTAAAAAAAAAACAAAGACCGACTTGAAAACTATACCTATATGTACAAACTTAAACTAAAAAGTTTAAAAAAATTGCTGAAGGGAACCACAAACTAAGACATTATGTGGGTATCTATACCTTTTGTTTTTTGTTGATTTTCTCAAAACGCACTAAATCAATTTCGATAAAATTTATATGGGACCACCTCTGAAGTATGTATGATCTACAAAACAAACAAAGAATCATCATAATTGATTCATCATATTGACGGAATTATCGTGTAACATTCATGTTAAAAAACATACGGTCGAATTGAGAACCTCCTCCTTTTTTTAAGTCGGTTAGTAAATAATAACCTCATATGGGTAGCTTCTGTACCTACGCAAGACTGGAAAACTTTTGTTCCACGACAATTAAAGATTCTGTGTGTAAACTATTTTTTCATACATAAATAAAAAATAAATAAACGATTGATTGATTGATTGATTGTTTGATTGATCGAAATAAATTGGTTGCTCTTAGAATAATGGTCGGCTAATCTCATATATCTAATATATATATATATATATATATATATATATATATATATATATATATATATATATATATATATAAAATCGTTACCTAATCAACGCACAGCTTAAACCGCTGGGGTTAGAAGTGAGAGTACAAATATATTAAACTAGTATGGCGCGTGGATGCGCCCATCGTAGTACGGCATCGTACCGGAACGCTAAATCACTTGGCGGTAGGTACGTCTTTGCCGTGTAGAAACTGATTAGGGGTATGGGTTTAATATAACTGCCGTACCCCTACCTAACAGGTTAGCCCGCTACCATCTTAGACTGCATCATCACTTAACATCAGATGAGATCGCAGTCAAGGGCTAACTTGTAGTGGAATTTAAAAAAAACCTATTAAATTTAACAGCCTTGACAATATGGTCAAAAATTGTTTAGCATCTATTTTAAATCAAAGATTTAAATTTTAAATATTAATTTGGAAGATCGAGTATGGATGCAGGCGTCGCTTCCTGTGCGACTGGGGGGCCTGGGCATCAGATCTATCTCTGGTGCCGCTCTCCCCGCTTTCTTGTCCTCAGTCCATGGCACCCTAAATTTATCCCAAAAGATTCTTGCGTCCTCTCTAGATGATTTCGTCATTAGTTTCATGGATGAGGCCAAGTACGCGTGGACACACGCCTGCCCAAACCGCGAATTCCCGATATCCCTCTCGTCACAACGGCAATGGGATGGGCCGATCTGCGAGCTAGCGCGGAAAAAGCTTATTGACACGTGCTCAAGCTCTGCAGATCGTGCCCGCCTTCTGGCCGTGGGGGAGTGGGAATCCCGTCTGTGGCTGCAGGCCCTCCCGTTGCCCAACACAGGAACCTTAATTGACTCTTCCGCTTTTCGGATAGCTGCAGCGCTACGCCTGGGCGCATCGTGCTGCGCTCCACACCACTGCCATTGTGGCTCTGCCGTCGGCCGACTCGGTCACTATATAATCCGTCGGGCCTTTGCCACTGCCGGATATGCAGCTATTCTGGAGCCAGTTGGGCTCATGCGAGACGATGGCAAGGGGCCCGATGGTATGACCCTGGTTCCTTGGAGTTTGGGGCGGCCCTTGGTGTGGGATGCCACATGTGTAGACATCTTGGCTCCTTCCCACCTTCCAGGCACTACCGTTAGGGCTGGTGCGGCGGCGGAATCAGCGGAGGGCCTCAAGGTGCGTAAATATAGCACACTGGATAGTGGCTATATGTTTGCGCCTTTTGGGGTCGAGACGCTAGGGCCTTGGGGGGCTGGGGCGCGCAGAATCTATAAGGAACTTTCTGCGCGCCTGGTCGAGGCAACACGTGACCAGAGTGCTGGTATATATTTCGCTCAGCGAGTGAGCATAGCAATCCAACGCGGCAATGCTGCCAGCATTCTGGGCACGCTGCCCACTGGTAGCGGTCTTTTAGATTAGGTTTTTAGTTTTTAGTTTTAATTTTTTGTTGTCAAATTGTAATTACAATGTTGTAATAACAGAGTACCAATAAAAAAAACCTAATTCCCCAACCCAACCACCTATCTTTAATACCCTGCTCTCTAGCTAGCTCTTCACCCATTTTGCAAACCCTCGATCTCCATATGTTTTCTCCGAGTCATTTGTCAGAATGACAGTACGAAGATACAAACTTTGAAAAGGTCTTGCATAATTTCCAAATCCTAGTCAACATTCGCCATACATTTTCTATGGAAAAATTAATTCCGGCATCTTGAATTTTTTTCCTGTTCATCAAGTAGACCTTCATGTCCTGATCATCTTTTTCCAAGAAACCACTCTTCCATCTTCTATACTCTCCGAGATAGACACCGACGAAATTTGTATGGCGGCCATCTTAAATCCGCCATTTTAAAAAAATTTTCAGCTCACTGTCAATTGGATGAAGTTTCGAATGACATTTGGTCGAGCACCCCCCACCTATCTTCAATACCCTGGCTGTGCTGTTCACCCTTCTTCGAAATCCTCAATCATCAGCTCTCTCCGTATTTTTCCTCTTCATGAATTTTTCCCCTCTATACGAAATGGTCAGTGAAAAAAATTTTTTTCATACAAAATTTTCAGGAGAGGTGATCAATCAATGAATCAGCACGAGCAGCTATATATATATTAAAGTGTCTCATAAATACCTACTCGTACTTCTGGATTGTCTCTTACACTATGGACTATGGTGGTGGTAACAATTAACATAGTCCATAGGTAACTTAACGGATCGGAACCGCTTGAGTTATATGTATATCAAAATATAGGTAATTTTATAACAAACGCGATGGTATGTCATTGGATACAATAAACTTGACAAAAAAAAAGTTAATTAAAATTAATTAATTTAAGAATAGCCTGGACTGGATTTTGATAGGCAACCTATTTTAGGTGTATTTATCTATTACTAAATAAAAATAAAAAGTAGGTTTCATCCATTAAACAGCTCGGTGAAGGTCGTGGTTTTATATACGGATCTTAGACTATTCTTTTTTCTTGGCATTATTTGATCCTACAATAGGGTTGCCAACCTCAAATTAAAAAAACTAGGATTTGAAGTTGGCAAACCCAGGACAATTCAGTTTAAAAACAGGACACAGTAATAGAATTGCAATAGTTAAATTAATATGTAGTGAAAATAGGTGAAATTAAATCAAAATGTCGAACCAATACAGGAATTAGTTTAGTTGCTCCGTGATTGCTAGCATCACAAGAGATACTAATACACGATATACTTTTCAAGACATCTGTAATCTTTATTGAAGAAGAAAGGGCTTAAAACGCCAGTCGACTTTGTTCTGTTACACGTCATGTCTTTGCGATCTGTGAATCGCTAATAGCTATTTATGCAACTGTATCGTAATGACTAATTACGTACAGTTGCATACAAGATTTTATCTACGACAAGGACGTCTTTATAATGTTTTACTTTATAAATTAATAAAAAAGTCAAATCAATAAAAAATTTTTTATTATGGCTTAGGGTGAATACCTATGTACATATTCAATGACGGGTGCCACCATCCGCCATGATGTAGGTATGGCTCCTCTACATACTAAGAACTCTGTGGTTGGGAAAGTGCCAGAACCCAGAGCCGCTAAGCTATAGGTATCCTATTTATGAAGATAACCATATCGATACAGCTACGACTCATAACGATACAGCTCCCATACAACGAACTGTATCGTTATGAGAAGCAAACACGAAAGAGGGTTATATTCTATATAGTTGTCAAATTCGAAATTGGAACTTTTCGATGCTGGAGTAGATAAACATAATTTTATTCATTTGCAACGTACAGTCTAAACTCTAAACTTTAGACTGTACGTTGCAAATGAATAAAACTCTATAGACTCTAAAGAGTTAAAAGACATATGGTGAGGAATGGCGTGGTAAGCTGCAGCTCCTTCTGCAGCGACAGTCTTCTTCGGCATGTTTTAGAGGAAACATCAAACTTAATAAACACAATTCTACAGCTGAACAAAAGAAATGCCAGTGAGCTCATAAATTAAAAATTAACACATTCACAAGTATCTTTTTATTTTAATCTATACAGATCTATGAATAAATAATACCAATAATAAACACTATATAATACATACAAGATATCAAATGTCGCAATTAGCACGCGTTAAATCGCTCATGTTAGACAGTTAAAGAATGTGATGAAAGTATCTAATATCAAACAATAGGTAGGTAATTAAATTACACTGGATAGAAAAATGTAAAATATAAAATACAAGTGGGCCCGGCAGACTTTGCCCTGCCATATACGTCGAAACGATTGTAGCGCCCCGTACAGGGTCCAATCATACTAATTATAAATGCGAAAGTGTGTTTGTTTGTTGGTGTGTCCTTCAATCACGCCGCAACGGAGCAATGGATTGGCGTGATTTTTGGCATGGGTATAGTAGGTGAGGACCTGAAGAGTGACATAGGCTACTTTTTAACTCGGAAAATTAAGGAGTTCCCGCGGGAATAACAAAAATTTTAAACCACGCAGACGAAGTCGCGGGCATCAGCTAGTCTACATCTACACTAATATTATAAAGAGGAAAGATTTGTATTTTTGTATTTTTGTATGTAACGAATAAACTCAAAAAGTACTGGACCGATTTTAATAATTCTTTTTTCATTAGAAAGCTACATTATCACTGAGTAACATAGGCTATATTTAGTACTAGATTACTATAGAAATCTTTAGAAATTCCTATTAAAACCAACCGAAGGTGTAAAAAAATTAGCCATAAAATGTCTTTCATCGCATACGCTGCGAAGAGTATTAATGATAGGACAAAAAAATGTTCGACAATATTATAGAATATATCAATATCTACAAAAAACTTCGCGAGACCATGTGTCTAACTATTGTAGTTACGTCACTATAACTACTTTTTTACATTTAACAAATTGATAGAAATGCCGATCAAAATCAGACCGTGTTATCCATACCATTTATAAATTTTTATCCAAATAAATAATTTAATATTCAAGACTGTCTCATTACCTGATGATTACTTTTTGAATTATTGAATTTGGACATTCCATTCAAAAGATATCATGAAATTAAAATAATAAAAATTTATGCCGGCGGCGGCCGCCACGCAGCGCATCAAGTAACTAACTCTTCGTGAGAGGGGCAGTGCGGGAGAAGGGGGTGCACCATTATGAAAAATATGTGTACCTATTTAAGTCTACCCGTGCGAAGCCGGGACGGGCCGCTAGTATAATATAAAATCGTTACCTAATCAACGCACAGCCTAAGCCGCTGGGGTTAGAAACTTGAAATTTTGACAGTAGGTTCCCTTTGTGACGTAGGCGCTCACTAAGGAAGGATTTTTCAAAATTCCACTCCTAAAGGGGTGAAATAGGGGGTGAAAGTTTGTATGAAAGTCCGTCATTTCTCAAGTTATATCCATGAAACTTGGTATACAAGCTACTGGTTGAAAATGAAGAAATAGGTATTTCACAGTTTTTAAAAATTCTACCCCCGAAGGGGTGAAATAGGGGATGAGAGTTTACATGAAAGTCCTTCATTTCTCAAGATATTCTCAAGTTATATAAACGAAACTTGGAATTTAGGCTTTCGATAAAAAATAAAGTATTACGTGTGCCACAGCTTTTCAGAATTCAACCCCTAAAGTGGTAAAATAAGGGTTGAAAATTTGTATGAAAGCTATAGCCATGAAACTTGGTAAGTATATGAGCTGCGAGTTGAAAATTAAGAAATACGTATTTCACAGTTTTTTGATAATTCGACCCCAAAGGGGTGAAATAGGGGATGAAATTTGGTATGAAAGGCCTTCATTTCTCAAGATATTTTACAAGTTATATAAACCAGTGTTTTTCAATCTTATTGATTTCGCGACCCCTTTAAAGGTTTAAAAATTCTGGCGACCCCCTTAAAATGTAAGTACAAAGAAATAATTAAATTAGAAGACTATATGCGTTAAAGATTTAACATATTTTGATACATTTATTCAATACTAGATGATTCCCGCAACTTCGTCCGCGTGTATTAGGATTTTTGATTCCCGCGGATACTTTTTAATATTCCGGGATAAAAAGTATTCCTTCTGCGGGATAGAACCTATCCCTGTACCAAATGTCATCAAAATCGGTTGAACAGATGGGCCGTGAAAGCGTAGCAGACAGACAGACACATTTTTGCATTTATAATAATATTACTAGATGATGCCCGCGACTTCGTCCGCGTGGATCAATGTTTTTTTATTCCCGCTCTTCGCAGAACTCTTCAATTTTCCGGATAAAAAGTAGCCTATGTCCTTCCCCGGGATGTAACCTATCTCTGTACCAAATTTCATCAAAATCGGTTAAGTAGTTGGGCTGTGAAAGCGTTGCAGACAGACAGACAGACAGACGTCTGTCTGTCTGTCGCACTTTCGCATTTATAATAATAAGTATGGATGGATATGGACCTTACGCCCTGCAAGAAGCCGCGAGTTATATCAAAGGCAAAGCATTACAAACCCGGTTATTCAGAATCGTTTGTGAAGATATGGGCTCGCTTCATCATAACCTCCTTTATCACACAGAGGTCAGGTGGCTATCCAAAGGAAGGTGTTGACGAGAGTTCTAGAATAACACCACGACTTGACAAACTTGAAAAATAAACAAACCTATCCTTCTCACTATCATTGTGTTCTATTGTAGTGTAGAACCTTGTCTTTTTCTTTTTGCCTGCGACCCCCCGATCAAGGCTTTGCGACCCCCCTAGGGGTCGCGACCCACAGATTGAAAACCACTGATATAAACGAAACTTGGTAAAAACGCTTTCGGTAAAAAATTAAGAAGTACGTGTGTCACAGTTTTTCAAAATTCTACCCCCGAAGGGGTAAAATAGGGGTTGGAAGTTTGTCATAGGAGCACGAGGAAACGCCCGTATGAAAGTCCTTTATTTCTTAAGTTATAGCCAATAAACTTGGTATGTGAGCTACCGGGTAAAAATAAAGAGATACATGTTTCACAGTTTTTCAAAATTGGGGATTAAAGTTGGTATAAAATGCCTTCATTTCTCAATATATTTTACAAGTTATTTCTACGAAATTTGGTATTTTAGCTTTCGGTAAATAGTAGATTATACACCAAGGGGAACTAAAGTACTGTTTTATGTCACGGGCGCTACATTGAATCCTGAACGTAACGAAGGACTCCAAATTTAACTCCCGAGCGCAGCGAGGGTGTTAAATTGATTAAGATTGAGTCCTGAGTGCAGTGAGGGATTCAAGCGCCCAAGAAAAAAACTGCTTTATCCCGGTGGTGTATAATCTACTTTATACTTCTACCATAACAGTAAAACAAACTGTAACGGTTAGATATTTATTGCAAATCATAGTAGGTAAGTAGAATACATAGGTCTAGTAAATAATAAAAAGAAAAGACAAATTAAAAGTGTATGTTCATGTTCGATAGAGTCACATTTGTCCAGTTCTGAAAATTAAGAGTGATATTAGGTGCACTGTTTTTATTGAAATTAGTAGTTACTTGTGACGCTGTTATGTTAGTTGGTATTTCTTCCTCCACTTTTGGGTTTGCTGTTGACGGCGGCACTACATTGATTTGACATTTTGATGTCGATGGCTGGGGCATTTGGAGCTGCAGTAGTGGCGTCCAAGGATCTACAACAGAAGCTGCAGAAGTCTTTGTAGGAACATTTTCACACAAACGAGCGCTGATTTTCCTCTTGTTTTCCAAAGAATCTTCTAAGTACCCTTCGGCAACGGTACTAGATTTCCATCCACCGTGTCTCTTAATTACGGTCAAATCTGCACCTGCGTCGGCCAAAAGAGTAGCAGAAGTTCGGCGAAAACAATGACCTGTGTAGAGATTGATGTCCGGCAAACTCAATAAAAAAACCGGCCAAGTGCGAGTCAGACTCGCGCACCGAGGGTTCCGTACAAACATGTAGTAAGTTTTAAATTATTAAAAGAATACGAAAAAAACACGTTTATTGTATGGGGGCCCCCCTTAATATATATATTTTTTTAATTTTTAGTATTTGTTGTTATAGCGGCAACGGAAATATATCATTTGTGAAAATTTCAGCTTTCTAGCTATCACGGTCTATGAGATACAGCCTGGAGACAGACAGACAGACAGACAGACAGACAGACAGACAGACAGACAGCGGAGTCTTAGTAATAGGGTCCCGTTTTTACCCTTTGGGTACGGAACCCTAAAAAGCTGCGATTGCCTTAGGGATGCTACTAATTTTATTTTTACCCATTGGCTGCCGGGTACACTTTCCATTTCTGTACTGGATTAAAAAACGATTGGTATTCATTCCAGTTGGTCGAAGTGATTGGTATTTTTCTACAGTTTTTACATGGTCTTCGCGCACAATGAACGATCTCACTCTTTTAGTTTTGGTGTCTGGCAATTTAACCAAAAGCAGTGTATCAGAATGGTTTTTCATATTATCAGTGTTCAAGTTTACTAATTCGTTACAGCGACAAGCACCATTTATTCCCAAAATTAATATCACCTGAAACAAAAACGATGGAATATTAGGTAGAGGTTTGATTTTATAGTTAACAAGGTAGCATAAGAAATAGATTTAGCTAAGTACATTTTTAGTAGGTAGATACAATGTGTTAGTAGGTAGGTAATAGTAGTAAGGTTAGGTAGGTACTCACTTTTATAGCAAGAAATTGATCATCAGGGGCTTGCTCCAGAAAAGATTGTATGTTTTCAGCGCTCAGAACTTTTGACTTTTTTGCTTGTTAATAATTAGAAGATTGTTTCTTTAAAAATGCTATGAGTCTTGTGTATTTCTTGATAGAAATATTGTGTTTTACATCGATGGTCGCTTTCAGCATTGAAAAAATGCTCCACAGGCTGGATGATTTCTTGGTTTTTGTTTATTCTTCGAAATAACAGAGGAACACTGGTTCAGAGATACTTTTTACGCCTTTATGATTTCTTCATTTGTATGAAATTTTCATATGTTTTTAAGTAAATCTGCTTTGATTTATCCGGCAATAATTCACCAACAATTCTTTCCGCGTCGAGTTTCATTGTTTGCTCGTATTCGCTTTCGTCTGAGTCACTAAATGATGACATTTTGCAATATTTAGGACCACTTTTTATTGAATTTGTAACAATTTGTAACAAAATACGTAGATAGATTGTAGATGTGGAATAATTTGTCATTTGTTTTTATTTCGCGCTTTGGCGCCGCTGCTTTGATATTCAAACTTTTTGCTTTTCATGCTGCCAGTGTTTATGCAGGTACACATACTCCTTGGTTTAAAAACTTTTATGTCAAATGTTTTGGGGGAGGCCTACGCCGAAGAGGCGACTTTTACGTTATCGTGACGAATTTAAAATTGTATAGCATTTTGACTCAGTGTTTTATATGTTGACAAGAATGTAAATCAAATATTATATACCTAATAGTAATAATTGTAATGAATAACATTAGTGATAATGAATAATAATTAAATTTACTTATAAATTGAATCGAATATAATATGAATATGACATGACTTACGATATGAAATAATACGGAAAATTAAATAACAGTAATACAACATATAAATTGATTAATACTTAACCGACTTATTAATTACTTATTGTGTACTTGTGACTAAGAAATTGTGACGTAATAGAAAATAAAGGCTTTTTTATTTTATTTTATTTTATTTATGTCAAATGGTACGATCGTTTGGTCGACCAGTCTGGAGCCTAGACTCTGTTGTGCATATTTACAGTATGGGGTAGGGTAGGGTATGTGGGACTCACTGGCACTCCAGAATACCCACTAAAACCCAGCGGCGCTCCTGCGCATCGCCTTAAGGCTGGGTTACGGGAACACTTGCGCAATCATCCGCGACCCAGCCAGCGACATCCGCCCAGGCGGATCCTCCCCCGGGGGCAAGCTGCCCCGACTCCCCCTTGCATTCCTCCGCGACTGAGGCTCGACGGGCGACAACGACGACGACGACGACGACGACGGGTCGGCCGCCCGGAGCCCTCGTCAGGGTGGAAGTCTCCCGGAAGCGGAAGCGTTCCCGCCCCCTTCGGTTATTTTTTAACGAGGTTTTCTTCCTCGCGGTGCCGCTTCCGGCAACTACCGGGCGTTCCCGCCCCCCGCCCCGCTGGGTTCCTCCACTGTGCCCTCAGCTAATCAGAGGGACACGCGGAGAACCTCCCCCACCCCCCGCCAGGTTATTAGCCATGGCTAACAATATCCCATAACGAGAAATTATTAGCCATGTTACCGGGGTGCACCGGCCCAAGCACTGCCCTTCCCTCCGGACGTATCCAGAAGGACTAGCAGCGCCCAAGCACACTAGGAGGTTACCTGGCCCACCACCCCTAGATTACGGCCCTATGGCATGAAGACTGACTTTAGACCCGCAAAAGTATGATTAAAACAGTAGTAAAGGTATGGTAGAAGTATAAAAATATTTATTAAATATTTATTTTAAAAAAAAACAACTATACATTACATAATACATAGCATAATTTCCATAACGGTGTATCAAAAACCTGATCAGGTTTATCCGTACACCGGTATTCCATGTGTTCGCTCATTATACATACTATTAGGTACTAGTTTTCCATACTCTTATTTAAATTTACTACTGATAACGTAATCGTGTATATAACTGACATATAATGTTATTCTGAGATATCTATAACTATAACATTAAATGAGGGTAGTTCAAAATAACAATTTACCAGCGTAGGTACACGCTCTAACAAAACACCAAACTACAACGACCGTAAAATATTATCAGCGTCTGCTGCTATAAGGCATGCTGCAAGGCCACTCGTCCCTCAAGTGTAGAGAAATTGCCCTATTTCATTAATTAACCATGTGATGTTACCATTAAATGTTAGAAATATTGGTTTATATAGTATGTCCAACCTCACACGACCTTATTAAAATTTGTAAAACGATTGAAAAACTACTCATTTCAATAAAGGCCTTGTTATTCGACTGTTTCGCCTTCTTCTTGCTCACACCTGCACCGCTATCCTCCAACTCTGAGGCTATCAAAAAAAAAAAAAGAAATAAGTATTTAATAACTAATACAGTAATTTAGTTTTTAATTAATTATGTGAGGGTATGCTAATAATTTTTATATATTAAATGTCATATGTCATCTATCTATCTATCTATATTGAAAGAATTTACTGTACTGAGCCGGGATTTTCTTGCTGATAAACTGTTATTACTATTAAATAGGATTAATTATAGAACAACTAGAAAAATTTAAACAATTTATACGTGACGACTTTTATTGAAAGAATAATTAAATAATGACAGTAATGACAGGTGCATTGACATATAACATAGACAAATATTATTAAGGTTGCATTCGAATTATTACAACACCCTCCCTGAATGCAAGCCCAATAAGTTCAAACAAATGTTTTTCATACATAGTGCCCTTTGTTAGTATATCTGCAATCATAAGGGCCCCTTTAATATAGCAAAACATTATTGCATTATCATTAACATGGTTCTTTAAGGGAAATCTAAAAGTGAAATCTTATATCTATATGTTTTGTCCGTAGCAAATAACAATCACTAGTAGTTAGTCTTATAGCACTTTGGTTGTCACTGTAGATCGGTATAGCACTTTCTTGAGACTGGCCTAGTTCTTTCTGCAGCTGTCGCAACCAGAGAGCCTCCTGTGCCGCTGAAGCCATGGCCATGTACTCAGCCTCGGCAGTGGATAAGGCTACAGTTTGCCGTTTACGCGAGCACCATGAAGTAGCACCTCCCTGTAACATAAACACATAGCCAGTGCATTACTTCCTGTCATGGATGTCGCTGGCCCAGTCAGCGTCACAATAACCGGAGATTCCTTCTTCACAATCTCTAGAGTATGTCAGCTTCAGATCCATGGTACCTTGTAGGTAATATTTTTTTTTTTCCAAATCTATATTTTGTCTTTAAGCAAAAGGACCGCTTTCAGCGGTGAAAGCCTCCTCCAACTTTTTCCACAGTTGTCTGTCTCTAGCGACTCTGTTCCATGTAGTGCCTGCTATTTTCTCGATGTCGTCACTCCAGCGCTTCCGTGGTCTGCCTGACCTACGTTTCTTGTAAATGGGGTACCAGTTTGTTGTCGTCTTCGACCATCTGTCGTCTTGTACTCTCTGAATATGACCGGCCCATTTCCATTTTAGATGGAGAACTTTCTTTTCTACATCTTTGTTGTGGTTTTCCTTATTTGTTTGTTTTTTACTCTGTCTTTGAGTTTGAGGCCCAACTCCTTTCAATTTTTCGTTGGCATATTTGAATTTTGTTTAGGTTGGTTCTGGTTAAATGGCCATGTCTGACATGCATATGCGAGACATGGCAATAAACAGACCTCCATGGCTTTGGTTTTTAGTTTAATAGGTAGTTTACTCTTAAATATTTCTTTCATGGCCCAATACTTATTCCAGGTGTTCTTGATTCTTCGCTCTATTTCGCTATCAGTACATGCTTTGAATTTAATCAGGTGCCCTAGGTAGATGTACTCATCGACATATTCCAGGTTGTCAGATGATAGGACAATTCGCACTTTACGCCTATTTGACATTATTTTAGTTTTATCTAAATTAACTTCCAGCCATACATTTTTGCTTTGGACATATAGTGACTCTATCATTTGTTGTAATTCTTTGGGGTCTTCTGAAAGGAGCACTATGTCATCTGCAAAACTTAAATGTGATAGATACTTTCCGTTTAGATTTAGACATTTATTTTCCCAATCAATTTTTTTAAAGATTTCTTCCAGTACAGCAATAAAAAGCTTAGGAGTGAGCGGGTCACCTTGTTTTACTCCTCTTTCTATGCTAAAATCTGGACCTGGTTTTTCCAAAGTTATCCTGGCTCTACTATTTGCGTATATAGTTTTTATCAGATCTATATATTGTTGGTTAATTCCTTGAGCTGATAGAGCTTGCCATATAGAGCTGTGTGAAATTGTATCAAAGGCTTTGCTATAATCTATGAAGCATATGTATAAAGGCTTATCGTATTCATTGTACTTCTCTATGATCATTTTGAGGGCGTGTATGTGGTCAATAGTAGAGAAGTTGCGTACGAATCCAGCTTGCTCTACCGGTTGGTTTTCGTCTATTATGGTGCTGAGTCTTCGTAGTAGAGTCATGGAGAATAATTTATATATACATGACATAAGACTGATTGGTCTATAGTTGGTTATCAGCCTTGGGTCTCCTTTCTTGAAAAGTAAGACTATATTAGAGCACATCCACTGTTTTGGTAGTTCATTTTTTGTGAGTATTATGTTGAATAGTAAGTGGAGATAATAGCGTGTCTTTTCCAAGTATTAACATTTCGTTCGTTATGCCATCTGGACCCGGGCTCTTTTCTAATTTTAGCTTACATATGGAGTGCTCTATTTCTCTCTCCATAAATTGGGGCACGGGGTCTGTATTTAGAGAGGCCATTAATTGATGGTTATCATCTTTTTTAGTGATGTTTTTGTAGAGACTGATGTAAAATTCTGTGGCCACTTTTAATAAGTTGTCTCTATTTGTGACAAGTGATCCAGACGTGTTACATAGTTCACTCAAAATAGGTTTTCCCGAGGTTAGATGCTTATATGCTTTCTTGACGGCGCCTGTTTTATTTAAATAATTCTCTATTATATTTAATCTGTAATTTTTAGTGTTGGTTTTTATGCCTTTATGTATTGATATACATATATAGTTCGCTGAGTTTCTTTTTTTCTTTTCTTGTTTTATGGTCTTTGTTTTTAAGTAAAAATTTTTCCTCTTTTAATTTAATAATTTCTTCTGTTATGATTGCTTGCATTTTTGTGTTTTTGTTAGGCTTATATTCTTGTACTGACG
Organism: Erebia epiphron; assembly: GCA_963932025.1. Classification (NCBI taxonomy): domain Eukaryota; kingdom Metazoa; phylum Arthropoda; class Insecta; order Lepidoptera; family Nymphalidae; genus Erebia; species Erebia epiphron. Next base: position 3,328,500 of record OZ009949.1, on the reverse strand, counting down.
TTGGCGTTGTTGGACGTTGTATCTTCATATTTTAAGAGTTCTGTTTTGTACCTGGTAGAGTCTATATTTTTCTGAGGCTTAAACGAAAAGTTAGTCCGTGATCGTTTTTTGCTATTGATATCTATCCTTATTCTGACAGGACGATGGTCACTTGGGTGTTTAATATTGCTGAGAACACTAGAGTCTTCTACAATGTAAGGCATATTTGTTGCAATGAAATCTATTTCATTTTTTGATGCGCTATCCGGCGATCTCCATGTCCATCTTAGCTTGGGAGATTTTTTGTACATTGTGTTTGTTATTTTTGGAGTTTACTCCTTAAGAATCGATTTTCAAATATAAGGCGCCCGGTATGAGAAAATTAATATGAGAGGTAAAATCTACTGATGAATGACCTCGTTACTTTTTAATTTGGTTGTCAAGGCGACTATACCTATATGTTGTTGGGCTTGTTTGTTTCTATCAGTGTCAATGTACTTATGTCAGATAATAATAATTACATAATTTATCAACATTCCTAATGAAATATTTGTGCACATCTGAAATTGACTATTGTGAAAAGTTTAATGTAAAATATTTCGCCGATTAGTTATAATAAATGTATATAAAATGAATAAATATATATTTATATATGTATATTACCAACATAGTCGTTTATTATAATATCTGGATCTTTTTTGACAAGAAATCCTATACCATTTCTTCCCTTAGTTTCCCCATGTAGATACAAACGGTACTTTTCTCTATCTTCTATGGTATGCCCTTGTCTTCTAGTCTCGCAGATGCCTATGATATCCCATTTGACAAATGATAAAGCGTAGTCCAATTGTGTTATTCTTATTTCGTTTGCTAGGGATCTTACATTAAAAGTTACTATGTGTATTTTGTTTTGATGTTTTGGAGGGTTGTGGTCTACTGCCCTCATGGTGACCGGCCATACCGGGGGAGGTTGTTTCGAATTAAAATTAGTACTTTCTATTTTGGTTGAGTCTCTGCTAGAGTCCTGGGAGAGGTGGTGAGGCTTCGTTGATTGCTATTCACCGCGGTCGTTATCTCTGGGTATCGGAAGCGGCTGGGAAGGTTTCTCCCTTCGCTGTACATAGTTGGATATAAAGCTCTGGTTGCCCCGAATTAATTTGTTCTTTTTAGCTGTCTGGTGTTTTTCTGTTGGTCTAGAGCTTGATGATGGGTGTAATAGTGATTGGGGTGGCGTAATTTCTAGCTCTCTCTTTTTTGGGTTTTGATATTTTGTAGAGTCCGTAGTAGAGTTTTCTGGTGTTTTAGTAAACTTACGGCCTTTTATCACAATCTTATCATAAATTAGGTATGCCATTTTACCCTCGCTCCTTTCCTTTTGTAGTTGTTCTTTTAGTGACTTCCTAGCTTCCAGCACATGGGGAGGAAAATCTTCTTTTACATATATTTTGGTATTTCCAAGCTTATTTTTGTTTTTTAGAATTGATAATTTTTTTCCGTACGTTGTAAGAGTAATGTTTATAGGTCTAATTTTACCATCACTTGGTCTTCCCATTCTTCTTACTATTTCCAGTTCGTTGCTTGTGCATTTCACCCCCATAGTGCTTATGGTGTTTAAAACTTTTTCTTCTAAGCTTTCGTAGGACTTTTCCCCCTCTTCCATTCCGAAAAAAATTAAATTTCTAACTCTTATTTGTTTTTCGATTAGGGAGATCCTTTTTTCTTGGTTTTCGTTAGTTTGGTTAATTTTTTCTATTTCATTTTGAATTTGGGTAAACTTTTGGTCGATATTTTCATTTATTTTTGTGGTGACTCTCTCTTCCTGCTTGGTCAGAGTGATATTCATGTCGCTTCTAATTGTCGAAACAAAACGAAGACGGCGGCGATAAAACACTTTCTATTTTCCAATCAAACACGGGCCTGCACTGATTTATTATTGACTAGAGGTCGCCCGTGACTTCGTGCGCGTACAATTGTTGATTTCCTATGAGATTATGAAATTTTCCCGCTGCAAACAGCCTATCTATAGAGGCTTTATATAGCTTATGCAGGTTTTTTTATAACTTAAAACTGATAACTTAAATGCTGATTTTCATATCTATACTTCAAAGTCATAAAATTTGTATGTAACCTTTTACCCCCATTTTACCCCTTTTGGCCACCCCATTTTCGTAAAATTGCTTATACAGGTTATTATTATTTAAAGCTAATAACCTAAATCCCGATTTTCAAGTCGCTAACTTCAGAAACATAGGACTTTCATACAAACTTCCAACCCCTATTTTAACCCCTTAGGGGTGGATTTTCTCAAAACCCTTTCTTAGCTGACGTCTACACTATAGAAGAAATCTACCTTCCAATTTTCAAGTCTGTACGCTGTATAGTTCCTGAGATATCGTGATTTTATATATATATGTTGTAATAATTCGAATGTTTTATGTCAATGCACCTGTCATTACTGTCATTACTTAATTATTCTTTCAATAAAAGTCGTCACGCATATATTGTTTAAATTTTTCTAGTTGTTCTTTAGTTAATCCTATTTAATAGTAATAACAGTTTATCAGCAAGAAAATCCCGGCTCAGTACAGTAAATTCTTTCATGGTAGCAGAGCGTGTTTCAGCAAATAAAAATTTTGTGGTTATACAACGTGGCCGGCCGGTACCCGGTGTGTAACCATCCTGACGGGGTCCCTAAGCATCTACACCTCTCTCTACTTATAATATTCAATATTTCTTTAAAATGGCACGTGATACATCTAGCAGTAAGACCCTCACAACATTGCTGTGTCCATAATAAACCAAGATCTTTTAGAGTATCGGAAGCCTCGAATTCAATCAACCCAACGACTAAGTTATATACAGATTTTAGATGTAATTCAGTTAACTTAAAACAGGCATTAAGTAACGTGATCGCGAAGAGATAAATCTCTTCGGGATATTTACGAACTAACCCAAGTGGTAGCACCTTCCTTTTATAACCTTTTATAAAGAAAAGGAAGATGCTTTGTATGGCATCATTTATGAATTCATTTATAAAAGGTGCTACCACTTGGGTTAGTTCGTAAATATCCCGAAGAGATTTATCTCTTCGCGATCACGTTACTTAATGCCTGTTTTAAGTTAACTGAATTACATCTAAAATCTGTATATAACTTAGTCGTTGGGTTGATTGAATTCGAGGCTTCCGATACTCTCAAAGATCTTGGTTTATTATGGACACAGCAATGTTGTGAGGGTCTTACTGCTAGATGTATCACGTGCCATTTTAAAGAAATATTGAATATTATAAGTAGAGAGAGGTGTAGATGCTTAGGGACCCCGTCAGGATGGTTACACACCGGGTACCGGCCGGCCACGTTGTATAACCACAAAATTTTTATTTGCTGAAACACGCTCTGCTACCATGAAAGAATTTACTGTACTGAGCCGGGATTTTCTTGCTGATAAACTGTTATTACTATTAAATAGGATTAACTAAAGAACAACTAGAAAAATTTAAACAATATATGCGTGACGACTTTTATTGAAAGAATAATTAAGTAATGACAGTAATGACAGGTGCATTGACATAAAACATTCGAATTATTACAACATATGTATATAAAATCACGATATCTCAGGAACTATACAGCGTACAGACTTGAAAATTGGAAGGTAGATTTCTTCTATAGTGTAGACGTCAGCTAAGAAAGGGTTTTGAGAAAATCCACCCCTAAGGGGTTAAAATAGGGGTTGGAAGTTTGTATGAAAGTCCTATGTTTCTGAAGTTAGCGACTTGAAAATCGGGATTTAGGTTATTAGCTTTAAATAATAATAACCTGTATAAGCAATTTTACGAAAATGGGGTGGCCAAAAGGGGTAAAATGGGGGTAAAAGGTTACATACAAATTTTATGACTTTGAAGTATAGATATGAAAATCAGCATTTAAGTTATCAGTTTTAAGTTATAAAAAAACCTGCATAAGCTATATAAAGCCTCTATAGATAGGCTGTTTGCAGCGGGAAAATTTCATAATCTCATAGGAAATCAACAATTGTACGCGCACGAAGTCACGGGCGACCTCTAGTCAATAATAAATCAGTGCAGGCCCGTGTTTGATTGGAAAATAGAAAGTGTTTTATCGCCGCCGTCTTCGTTTTGTTTCGACAAAAATGCATCGGATGCCTGGACGAAATGGAAACGAAGCTACGAAATATACAGCAAAGCGTGTGAAATAAATAAGAAGCCAGCGGAAGTTCAAGCAAATATTCTGTTGCACGTAGTGGGTGAGCAGTGTCGGGATATTTTGGATCGTTCGCCAGAGAAATGTATGACGGTTGATTACATTTGGAAAAAAAAAACCGGCCAAGTGCGAGTCGGACTCGCGCACCGAGGGTTCCGTACAAACCTGTAGTAAGTTTTAAATTAAATGTTTTTTTTAAATATTTGAGTTGATTGAATGAAAGGTAAATTGCGGTTTACGATTTATGACGTATTAAAAAAAAACTACTTACTAGATCTCGTTCAAACCAATTTTCGGTGGAAGTTTGCATGGTAATGTACAACATATATTTTTCTTAGTTTTATCATTCTCTTATTTTAGAAGTTACGGGGGGGGACACACATTTTACCACTTTGGAAGTGTCTCTCGCGCAAACTATTCAGTTTAGAAAAAAATTATACTACAAACCTCAATATCATTTTTGAAGACCTATCCATAGATACCCCACACTTAAGGGTTAGATGAAAAAAAAAATTTTGAGTTTCAGTTCTAAGTATGGGGACCCCCAAAATTTATTGTTTTTTTTCTATTTTTGTAAAAAAATCTTAATGCGGTTTACAGAATACATCTACTTACCAAGTTTCAACAGTATAGCTCTTATAGTTTCGGAAAAAAGTGGCTGTGACATACGGACGGACAGACAGACAGACAGACAGACAGACAGACAGACAGACATGACGAATCTATAAGGGTTCCGTTTTTGCCAAATTTGGCTACGGAACCCTAAAAAATAGATGAACAATATCAGTCGAAGCGAAATGTCACCGTTGAGCGGCATAAGTTTTTTAGTCGTGATCAACGCGAAAATGAATCCGTTGAGCAATATGTGTTTGAACTGGGAAAGTTAGCTCAAACTTGTAAATTTCGAGATTTACATGACGAGCTTATCAAGAATAGATTAGTGTGTGGCGTCTCGAGTGCGTCGATTCGTGAACGTTTGTTAAGAGAGGATAACTTGACGTTAAAGAAGGCTATGGATATTTGTCGTGCAGCTGTGGCATCGAAGACGTATTCGGCAGTTCCGCGCGTGACGGCAAGTCAAGCGCTCGCTTTGCATGTTAGCGTACCGTTCGTTGCGTATTAACCGCGTCAAGCGATAGTTTTCGACGCGTACCCGCATTCAAATATTATGTAAAGATAATGAGTGAAAATAATCTTATCAGGCCTTTTTTTGATTCAAGTGGGAGTGATATAGTAGAAGAAACTCGTATGGAGGAAGAGCAACCAATTTGCTCAAATCAAGTAGTGGTACGGGAAAAACGATTGCGGTCTAGTTCAGACGATATTTTAGATGAAGATGGTTTTACGACGGTACGTAGCAAAAGGTCGGTAAAGATTTCTAAAAAGTCTATAGTTGTCATGAATTCTGCTAGAAATGATGATGAAAGCTTACCCATCCAAGGACAAAAAATAATTGTTGCTATAACATGTAAGGAAATTTTACCAAAACAATTTAAAATGGCTAAGTTACTTCGGTCGGAGAGCATTTTGAATATCACTAACATTCAATACAAGAGTCCATTTAAAATAATTATAGAATTTGAAGATAAAGAGAGTGCTCAGAAATTGATAGACTGCAAAAAAATTATAGATATGGGATTTAGATGTCAGTTGCTGAACGAGATGAATATATCGTATGGTATTATAAGAAATGTTGATTTAGATATAGAAGATGAAGAGATTAAGAGTAATTTGGAAAGTGAGCTCGAAATAGTATCTGTACGGAGATTAAAACGAGCGACAAATACAGGAAAATGGGTTGAAAGTGAGACGATTCGCATAGGTTTCAGGGGATCAGTATTACCTGCTTATGTTCGTGGGTATGGATGTAGATTTAAAGTGGAGTCCTATATGTATCCAGTTACACAGTGTACCGGATGCTGGAAGTTTGGTCATATTACCCGGTTTTGCCCAAGTAGGAAGATAATTTGTCCGAAATGTACAGAGTGCCATCCAAATTGCGAAATATCGAGCTATAAGTGCGTGAATTGTAAGGGTAATCATATGGCCATAGATAAGTCTTGTCCTTTTTATTTGAAAGAAAAGAATATAAGAATCATAATGCGAGACCTAAATTATACATATAAAAAGGCTTTGTCAGTTTATCTTAGCGAGAATGAGTCAAAAAAGGCCGACAAAGAAGAACAGAATATGAATAATAACTCTACTAGTACGAAACCTGTAGCAGAAAACCTAAAGGCTGGAAAATCATACAGAGATGTGTTAATCACTCAGGCTGATATCCACGAAAGAAAACAAGAATCTACGGATGAAGACAGTCAACAAGGAAGTGAAATTATACATAAGAGGCAGCGAGCAACAAGAAGTAAGAAACGAAATAAGGGTCATCCAATCACTGAGATCAGTGACGACATCGTTATAGAAGAAAACGATACAGGGATGTCTATGGATGAATGTGATGATGAAAAGGAAGGTAAAGAGAAGAAAAAATCTGCGAAAAATAAAGGTAGTGGCATAAGTTTTATGAAATTTATTCAAAAATTAAAGGAAATATACCTGTCTGAGTGTGCATTAGATGATAAGTTTAAAATATTTATTAGTTTTATTGTTGAGGAGATTATGAAGTATATTGCGATTTTGTTTAAAGACAGTGATATTTGTACTTGGCTTCTTTCTAAATTCAATTATGGATAAACAGAGCTTAGTCCGTACTTTAAGTTTATTACAATGGAATGCACAAAGTATAAGACCTAAATTAAAAGAGTTTGAATCATTATTAATTCAGGAAAAAATTCATATAGCATTCATTTCGGAAACATGGCTTGAAGCTGAGTCTGTATTACGTGTAAATAGTTATAATATATTTAGAAAGGATAGAATTGACTCTTATGGGGGCGTAGCTATAGTAGTTCATAAGTCGGTAATTGTACAAGAATGTAATATTACTACTCAAAATAATGGTATAGAAATAGTAAGCTTAAGACTGTTAAATTGTAGTGACATCAAAAATGTGGTATCTCTTTATTGTCCTTCATCGGTTCGCACAATAGTTAGTGACTGGGAAAATATTTTTTCAGCATTTACGAACAGTACTATAATAGCAGGTGACTTCAACGCGCATCATTCGAGTTGGTCCAATAAGACTGATAATCGAGGTACGCAAATTTATGACGCTGCTTTAAATGCTGGATTTATGGCGCTTAACAATGGTGAGCATACTAGAATTAAGTTAGTTAATAATTATTTACAGAAAAGCGCACCAGATATAACTTTCGTCTCATCAAATATTGCAACAAAATTAGATTGGAAGGTAATGAATGAAAGCTTGGGAAGTGATCATTTGTGTATTAAGATGCGATTTAACTACCGTGATGAAATAAGATTTTCTAAAAAGCGTAATATTAAACATGCAAATTGGCAAAAATATAGGGAGTATATAGAAAATCAATTTCAGAATTTAGAGAGTGAAGAGAATCCCCAGGTACTGTATGATCGCTTAATAGAATTGATTAATAGGGCGGCAAATGTGAGTATTCCAGTGGTTAAAGTACCACAGAATCCCACCGAACAATTTATTCCAAGATCTTATTGGAGTCCTTTACTATCTCCTAAGGTAGCTCAGCGTAGATTAGCACTTCGTGAATTTAGGAAAAATCCCATACCGAATAATTTGAACGTACTGGAGGAAAAAGATTCAGAGGCAAGGTCTGCAATCACGAAAGCAAGTACGCAAGATTGGCATGGATTTTGTGACAGTATCAATGAAACAACAACTTCGTCAACGATGTGGTGCCGAATGAGATGGATGAAAGGGTTTAAAACAGCTAAATTATCTGTGTCTGAAGAACGAAAGTGTGAGTTGTTATGTGAGCTTGCTCCTGATTATGTGGTTCCATCAATACCGATATTAGAACACACAAACACCAAGTTAGATAATTCGTTTAATTTAATTGAGATGAATAATTGTTTGAAAGAAAAAGATACGGCCCCAGGTAGTGATGGAATCACATATTCAATGATATGGAACTTGCCTAATTGTGCGAAAATATTTCTTTTAAAAATTTATAACGCTATTTATAGAACAGGGAAGATACCTAAGCAATGGCGCGATATCAAAGTCGTAGTTATTCCAAAAGCTACTCAGCCTGGTTTGCCGTCAAAGTTACGACCAATTTCATTAATTTCTTGCCTATGTAAAATTTTTCATGTTATGATAGCAAAGCGGTTAGAATGGTACGTCGAAAAAAATAACATTTTGTCTGCATATACCTCGGGCTTCAGACGAGGACAGTCAACTATTGATTGCTTGGCGCGGTTAGTTACAAATATACAGATAGGATTTTCTAAGAACATTCCTACATTGGCATGTTACTTAGATATTGAAAATGCATATAATAATACTAGCGGACGCCCGCGACTTCGTTCGCGTGGCATAAGTTTTTTAATTCCCATAGGCATTCCTTAATTTTCCGGGAAGAACCCATTAAAACAAACCCGTCGATCCGTTGCTCTGTTGCGGCGTGATTGAAGGACTATATCTATCCTTTGGGATAGAATTTACAAAAACTGTGAATTATGTATTTCATAATTTAAACCGGTAGCCCAAATATCAAGTTTCACGGCAATTTAACTTGAATAACGCCGGTCTCTTACACTAACTTACAACCCCCATTTTACCCGTTTGGGGGTGGAATTTTGAAAAACTGTTACACACGTACTTCTTTATATTATACCGAAAGCCAAAATACCAAGTTTCGTTGTTATAAAACTTGAAAAATATGTTGATAAATGAAGGACATTCACCCCCTATTTCACCCCTTTGGGGGTCAAATTTTCAAAAAATGGTGAAACACGTACTTCTGCATTTCTAACTGAAAGCCCAAATGCTAAGTTTCATCACTATAACTTGAGAATTGAAGGACTTTCATACAAACTTTCAACCCCTATTTTACCCCTTTAGGGGTGGAATTTTGGAAAACTGTGCGACGCGTACTTCTTTATTTATTATCTAAAGCCAAAATACCAAGTTTCGTTGATACAACTTGAGAAATATCTTGAGAAATGAAAGACTTTCATATAAACTTTCATCCCCTATTTTACCCCTTCGGGGGTAGAATTCTCAAAAACTGTGAAACACGTATTTCTTTATTTTTTACCGATAACTCTTATACTAAGTTTCATGGATATAACTTGAGAAAAGACGGACTTTCATACAAACTTTCAACCCCTATTTCACCCCCTTAGAGGTGGAATTTTGAAAAATCCATCCTTAGTGAGCGCCTTCGTTACAAAATGAAGCTACTGTCAAAATTTCAAGTCTCTAACCCTAGCGGTTTAGGCTGTGCGTTGATATATAAGTCAGTCAGTCAGTCAGGACTTTGAATTTTATATATATAGAAGATATTAGTTGATAAAATAATCAAAATTTTGGATAATTTGAAGGTAGGTAAAAATATGTGTTTATATTTATGGAATTTTTTAACAGAAAGGCGCTTACAGATTCAAAATGACTTTGACAATAAACCTGTATTGATAAGATCTACAAGTAAAGGATGAGCACAGGGTGATCCTTTATCACCATTGCTATTTAATATTGCAACTTACCAGTTATGTCAAAATATCAATAATAATATTTCAATTGGTCAGTATGCTGACGATTTTGTTTTATATTCCGCACATAAAAATATATTATATAGTACAGACAAAATTCAACAAGCTTTGGACGCTTTTGTTATACTTTTCGAGGATCTAGGTCTGAGGCTCTCAGAAACAAAATCTAAGTATTGTATATATTGTAGAGGAAATCGTAATCCAGTTGTAAATTTAAAAATCAATCAAAATCAGATAAGTTATGTAAGTTCATATAAGTACCTAGGCATATGGCTAGATAAATCACTTCGATGGCATAAACATATAAAAGAGACTGTAGATAAAGTTCAGCGATTACAAAATCTGCTAAGAAATCTGGCTAGCTCATCTTGGGGTCTACATCCGATACATCTACGAAGGATATATATAGCGATGATTAGAAGTAGGTTAGATTATGGAAGTTTTTTGTTTGATAATAGCGCTAAGACGCACGTGTACAAGTTAGAAAAGATACAAAATCAATCGATGTGAATTATTGGAGGATTTATCAAAAGCACACCCATACACGTCATGGAGAGTGAGCATAGCCTTCCTCCTTTACATTTGAGAAGAAGATATTTGGCGTATAAATACAATTTGAAATCAGAATCGTGTTCAAACAATGTCACAAACATGTTAGTTGATGAATTAAAAGAACTGTGCATTAACCGATATTGGCTGAATAAAAAGTTACCACTATTAGTCACAACCAGAACTGAGGTAAGCGAGGATGATATTGCTTCGTCATTTCCGTTAGAAATGTTCAATTTGAATTCCTGGGTTAGCGCTATTGATCTGTGTAATATTTTATGTATAAATTTAAGAAGTTTGAAAGAGTCCAAGAAGTCTTATGATCCCACATGCCTCAAATTCAATGTGATCAAAGAAATCTCGGAAAAATATCATGGATGGTACACGTTATTTACCGATGGATCCAAATGTTTAAATGACGGTAATGGTGCAGCATTTTATGATCGTCTTGTAGCAAATAACTCTAATAATTGTTTTAAAGTAAATAGTAATGTATCAATTATGTCAGTGGAACTTTTTGCAATCTCTGAAGCATTAGACTATGTACAAAACATATCGTGTGAGAAGATCTTGATTTGTACTGATAGTAAGAGTTCATTACAGCATATAGCTCGATGCGCCTCTGGTCGCAGAGGTGTCTCGATAGCTTATGCCATTCTCTCAAAGATTTTGTGCTTTATTAACAATAAAAAAGAACTTAGATTGCAATGGGTTCCATCCCATATTGGCTTAAGAGGTAATGAAGAGGCAGATAGGTTGGCTAAAGAAGCAACTTTGAACGGAAAGTCCGTTTATATTAGACCCGATTTTACAGAGTTCTTACCAAAATATAAAAAGAAATGTCAGGATTTATGAGATGAACACTTTAATTTCAAATCTGTCGAAAAAGGAATCTGGTATAGAACTTTACAGTCTCAGCCTCCTACTATACCTTGGTTTTTGAATGTAAAAATTCGAAGGCGGTTGGTGTTATTGCTCACAGATTGAGATCGGGACACATGCCATTGAATAAGTTTAAATTCTTAATGAAGATAACGGAGTCACCTCTTTGTGATTCATGTGGAATACCTGAAGATGTCCAACACTTATTGAGTGAATGTGTCCGATTTCAATCTAGGAGAGATCGAATTATACAGCATATGGGTTTGAACAGATTTGACACGGGTATGTTTACAGATATACTTGCTCGGCCTGCATCTAAGGATGCTATAAGTCTGTTTGAATCCATAAATCTGATTTCTTGAGAATTGTTTATTTTGTTTAACTTGTTTTTTGTTGTTCTTTTAGTGTTTCTTATTCTCTAATTTTGTTAAACAGCCATTTTGTTTTAAATTTCATGTATTAGATTATAATGGGGCTGACATGTAATTAATTATAAAAGCCCCTAAATAAATAAAGAAAAAAAAAAAGACGTATTCGGAGAAGATTAAACCTGAAATAGAAGGGACACAACATAACGTTCATCAAGTTTATAAAAGTCAGAAAGGTGTTTCATTCGTTAGTAAGATGACGTCATCGCGAGGGCGAGTACGACGTGGGGTACGCGATGCACCGACGGAGCGACAGGGCGCGGGACGAGGTGAGCGCGGGACAGGGCCGCGCACTGCGCGTGCGCATGCATCGCGCGGGCGCCCCCTAGCCTCCTAGGGGTCTTCCAGTTCGAGGGAAGCCAGTTACCAAGGTCCAAGCTGGTCTAACTTGACGGCCTTCAATCAGATGAAATTCGCAAGAGTTTACCATTCCGATTATTGAGTTCTCCTCACTCAATCTCCCGGTTGACAGGCCCGATTCCTCTATCCTGAGGTAGCATCACACCTCGAACTGGACTCAAGTCGACTCCATATTATATCGCCCGCAGCGCGGTGCCCACCGGACTTGACTTCAGCTCCGCGCGCGGCGACCATATCGCACGCAGCGCGGAGCTCATCGATATTGACATCATCTCGGCGCGCGACGGTGACCCTCTCGTCCGCGGCGCTGAGGTAACCGGATTTGACACGGGTCCCACGCGCGAAGGTGATGACGTCACCCGCAGCGAGAACCCAACTCCGGAGTTGACAACTTGCCCAGGGGCCTGTAGCCTACAAGGCAGGCCCTAGCCGATTCACGGCTGGAAGACATTTACCGGGGTACAAAGTTGACCCGCCCGGGTAAGGAGGCCATGCCTCGAGGCCCGTACCCCCCGCTTGGCCCTGACTTGCCAATCGGAGAAGACCCGAATGATGGGCTATCCCGGGTTCAAGTAGGATGTGTACTTTTTGTGGACATGTGCATAGAAAGTTTGAGTGCCCGGCATATATGGTCAAAGGTGTGTGCGGTGTTCAGGAATGCATCATTTTGCCCGTGTTTGTGGTGTGCATTATATTAAGGAGTCGGACGATCAGGTAATTTACTCATTAGATAATAAAAATTGTGATTGGAATATTAGTTTAAATATATGTGGAACGCAAATTACATTTAAATTAGACACCGGTGCTGATGTGAATGTTTTGCCATTACGATATCTTGAAAGATTGAACATATCCCGAGATTGTTTATTGTAGACAAAGACCAAATTAAATGGTTATTCTGGTGCAAATATAGATGTTTTAGGGAAAATATTTTTAAGTGTAACTTACAAGAACAATACTATGCTTGAATTTAAAGTAGCTAGAGTACAGTCTGTTCCCATATTGGGACGTTATGCTTGTACAGAACTAGACTTAGTTAGGCGTGTCATGTCGGTGCAGATTAGTGATTGTAGGCCGGATTTTATAAGGAAATTTGAGGACGTGTTTCAAGGTCTTGGATGCTTACCGGGGCAATATAAAATACATTTAAAGGAAGATGCCGTCCCTGTTGTGCATGCTCCTAGGAAGTTACCGTTTGCTATTAGGGAGGTTGTTAGGAAAAAAATATCGGAAATGGAATCGCAAAAGATTATTGCGAGAGTAGAGGGTCCATGATCCATCTGACTGGGTTAGCAGTATTACTGTGGTAAAAAAACCTAACGGTGACTTACGTATATGTTTGGATCCTAAGGAGTTAAATCAAGCAATTAAACGGGAACATTTTAGGTTGCCGACGTTGGATAAAATTTTATCGAGATTATCGGGAGCTAAATATTTTAGTACTCTAGATGCTTCTTCAGGCTTCTGGAATATTTCTTTAGATGAGACAAGTAGTGCGTATTGTACATTTAACACTCCATTTGGGAGATACAAGTTTTTGAGGATGCCCTTTGGAATTTGTTCAGCGTTGGAAGTATTTCATAAAAAAATGATAGAAAACTTTGATGACTTGGAAGGAGTTTGTATGTATATTGATGATTTGATACGGGCGTAATAAAGAAGAGCATGACGAGAGATTGAAGAAAGTATTGGAAAGGTGTAGAAAGATTAATTTAAGACTAAATAAAAATAAGTGTAAGTTTGGATTGGAAGAAATAAAATACTTAGGTCATAGGATTACAAAAGATGGGCTGTATCCAGATGACAGTCATATTACGGCTATTACAAAAATGCCAATGCCGAAGGATAAGAAAGACGTTGTAAGATTTTTGGGGTTAGTAAATTATGTAGGTAGTTTTATTCCAAATCTGTCGGATAGGGTTCAACCATTACGGGAATTGTTGAGGAAGGAGATTGAGTGGCATTGGGATGAGAGACACGAGAAATGTTTTAAGGATATTAAGTATTGTTTATCTAGTCGCCCAGTTTTACAATATTATGATGGTAATCTACCCATTGTTATATCAGTGGATGCAAGTAAAAGTGGATTAGGCGCTTATGTTTGATGCAAAATGAGTTACCAGTCTGTTATGCGTCCAAGGCGTTAACAAAGGCTGAACAGAGATACGCTCAAATTGAGAAGGAGCTGTATGCGTGTGTGTTTGCGTGTGAGAAGTCTTATGCGTATATTTATGGAAAGGCAGATGTAACCATAGAGACCGACCACAAGCCTCTTATAAGTATTATTAAAAAACCGATTACCGATGCTCCTGCACGGTTACAAAGAATGTTGTTAAGATTGCAACGTTATACATTTAAGTTAGTAGGTATACAAGCGCAAACGCGCGACTTGCGAATACAGAGTATATTAAAGATAATATTGAGCGAAATAAGGGAAGAGATCTGGCTATCGGACAGAGCCAGCTGACGCGTCTTAAAACTGATGATGGTAGTCTCATTTCTTCGAAACCTGAGATCTTGGGGGAGGTAGAGAAGTTCTATGCACAGTTATTACACCTCAACGCAAAAGCCTGTTGAAGATTTGGCGAGAGATCCCAGAGCCAAACTGACCCGACACTATACCGAAGATATCCCGGACGTCAGCCTTTACGAGATTAGTATGGCTCTTAAACAGCTTAAGAACTCAGCAATGAACGCTCAATGACCTCAGCAGAGTTTCTCAACAGGTGGGCCTAAAAATGAATATGAGTAAGACGAAAGTTATGTCTAACGCTCATGTTCCGCTCCACCCAGTGATCGTTGAGAACTCTGCACTCGAGATTGTAGATGAGTACGTGTACATGGGGCACACAGTGCAGCTGGGTAGGTCCAATTTCGAGAAGGAGGTCAACCGCCGAATTCAACTCGGCTGGGCTGCGTTTGGGAAGCTTCGAGATATCTTCTCGTCCAAAATCCCTCAGTGTCTGAAGACCAAAGTCTTCGAACAGTGCGTGTTGCCAGTGTTAACTTACGGATCCGAGACATGGTCGCTGACTATGGGCCTGATAAGAAGGCTCAGGGTCACTCAGCGGGCGATGGAGAGGGCTATGTTGGGAGTGTCCCTACGTGATCAAATCAGAAATGAAGAGATCCGTAGGAGAACCAGAGTCACCGATATAGCCCGAAGAGTTGCGAAGCTGAAGTGGCAATGGGCGGGGCACATAGTTCGGAGCACCGATGGGCGTTGGGGTCCCAAAGTGCTGGAATGGCGACCCCGCACTGGAAGGCGTAGCGTCAGCAGACCCCCCACACGGTGGACGGACGACATCAAGAGAGTCGCAGGGAGTCGCTGGATCCAGGCGGCGCAAGACCGTGGCTTGTGGAGGACCCTACAAGAGACCTATGTCCAGCACTGGACGTCCATCGGTTGACGACGACGACGACGACGACAAGCCAGGGAAGCATCTATTTATCGCCGATGCGTTATCGCGTGCATATGAACCGGCGCCGGCCACGGCGCTTCATTCGAGTCGAGGCTCTCTTCACGACGAGGTGTGTGCTGTCACTCGCGATGCGGCTTCGGCGCTTACGCAATATTTTAAAAACGCACAGTTTGTAGCTTTACAGAAAGATACTGAGAATGATATTGAACTACAACTGAAATGGTAAAGAAATACATTAACAGAGGCTGGCCGGCGGAGAAGGATGACGTAGTGGAGGTAGTTAGGCCATATTAGAAATAGGGGTTGAAAGTTTGTATGAAAGTCCTTAATTTCTCAAGTTATAGCCATGAAACTTGATATATGAGCTGCGGGTTAAAAAATAAAAACATATGTGTTTCACAGTTCTTCAAAATTCCACCCCCGAAGGGGTGAAATAGAGGTTGAGAGTTTGTATTAATTTCTCAAGTTATAGTCATGAAACAGCATTTGGGCTTTCGTTAAAATATGTAGAAGTACATGTTTCACCATTATAGGAGGATTATACCGCGGGATAGTAATATAGGCTACTTTTTATCCCGGTAAATAAAGGAGTGCCTGTGGGAATTGAAAAAAAGTTATGCCACGCGAATGAGTGATGCTCAATCACACCAGAACGGTTGACGGATTTTGATGTACTTTGGCAACAAGATAGATTACAGTCTGGAATAACACAATATTTGAATATTTAACTAGGTACATCCAAATTTGTCCATCAGGGTTGCCTGACTAGATATGCTGCGGCTTTTCATACTAACATATCATTGTAACACATTGTACGAGACAAATTAATTGTATTCTATTAGATATATTCGAATTTCCGAACCGGTGGTAAAGTCAAAGCATGACATATATAGAATCGGGTAGAATATGACTTTAAGTATCACTTCGATTGCGTGAAAATAAAATAAAATAGCGATTTTAATTATTTCTCTGCCTTTCTGTTCAATTTCCATATTTTAGTATTCTAGTAAATCATCATGCTAATGCAAAAGTGTGTTTGTTTGTTGGTTTAGTGGTTTGTTGGTTTATTGGTTTGTCCTTCAATTACGCCACAACGGAGCAACGGATCACAGTGATTTTTAGCATGGGCAAAGACAATATATAAACCAGTATAAGACTGTTCTCTTCATACATTAAATCAAAGCTCGCTAAATGCGCATTAAAGTCGCCGGTACCTTGTAGTTCTTCGCATTATCTGAGATGGCGTAACTGTGCAAGCTGAAAAATAATTAATAACGAACATAGCTATTGCCATCTAACGAGTAGTAGTTGAATCATCAACTCGATCAAACTTACCTAGTGCCATCTAACGTATAGTTATATATCCATGACTGCCTCGTTGGTATAGTGGTTAGCATGTTGGACTGCTCACTGCGACCATAGATTAATTATAATACAGGTTTATATATTGTCTTTGACTGCGACCGACGAGGTCCCGGGTTCGAGTCCCGGGTCGGGCCATAACAAGTATTGGGTTTTTCTGGCAAGAAATTCTCAATACTAGCCCGGAGTTAGGAAGTTGGCGGTGTTTCAACCCCGTGCCTCGGAGAGCACGTAAACGTGTCTAATTATATTTTTTTTTTTTAAAACAATCTTGATCACTTGTTTTTGTGTTTTTTAAAAGTATTTCTTATATATGTTAGTTATTCTTGTTTTTTGATTCTTTCACAAGTCAGCCCTTGACTGCGATTCAACCTGATGGTATTTGATGATGTAGCCTAAGATAGTAGTGGGCTAATAAGAAGGGATATAACGGCTTGGTACTTATAATAAACCCCAAATCGATTTCTAGGTTGTGCCGGGGCTGAATAATAATTTAGAAAAATAAAAGGAGAATGTAATGAAAATGCAAAATGGAAAACTGTGAAAAGCGTTTATTGCGGAACTCTAAAAATGGGCACAGAGATACCGCGACTATGCTCAACGAGTAGGCACACAAATTTGTAGGGTCGTGGTGTAACGTGATGTCTGCTTTGACCTCGGTGGTAGTTAGGTACTCTCCTGGGTGATTGGCCGCGATGGTGAAGGTCGGCCCGGAGGTGAAGAACGCAGCAGATGGTCAACGTTGGGATCCCGAACGGTGCTGGTGTGGTGTGGCTAGATGGTCAGCCAGCAGGATGGTATAGTGCGAACGTTGCTCCTGGAATTGATAACCAAACTAGTTATCGTCTGGTATATCAAATTTTATTCTGGATCCGGCCCTGGCCTGTGTAGACCACAGGAGGTACTTTGACGTGATGGAATTGTCGGTGTGGTGGATCCAGAACGGAGTTTACAATAAGTATGAATTATTACTTGGCTGAAGGCCCAAAAATATGAAAAACAAGGATAAAATTAACGAATGAAACAAAAATGAGGGTGTTTTTAAAAATTAAAAAGATGATGCAATCTAATGGAAAGTTACGAACGAATTTTGATTAAACTATTTAAGAAATACTAAAACAAAGATTGCAATGGACAATTGAAATAATGATTTTACTAATTACTGAAATAAATTGACTAAAAAAAGTATATAAAAAACTACGAACAATGAAAATGAAATTGATTACGATTTACGTGTTTTAGGTACCATTCAAAACTTACCCTAATGCGGGAGAAAAGTTGCACTGAATTTACATATTATTAAGATTTAAAAAAAAAACGCATTTTAAATGGCGTCGCGTTCGGAAATTGGTTGTAAATATACTTACTTATGTATCTTAATATATAAATAATAAATATAATTTTAGTAAAAACATGGCTTTAAATTATAAATAATTACATTATAAATAAATAATACTTAAATATGTAACGCTTCGCTACATTACCCCGCTTCCCTCGTATGGATTTTATTTTAAAAATAAAATCCGTACTTTCAAACTAAATTTACCTTTATACAATATCCTAACACATCTTTCATACTAACTTTCATACATTCGTATCTTTCGCCCATCCATATCCCTAAAATTCATCACCTTTCAAAAGAGCGTCTTGTAACTAGGCGCTAATGACTAGTGCGTCAAAGCTAAGCGCTACAAGACGCGGCCTGACATAACATGGAGTCATATGCCTAGTGCGGCCTATGACTCGGTTGCAAAAAGTAAAAATAATCTTATGGGCGAGAGTAAAGGTAACTAGCAACAAATACATATTGCAGAAGGCAATATAAAATATTTACGTTAAAAAAATATTCAAATAAAGTATATAATGCAATAAAATGTATAATATATTAATGTAATAGACAAAATAGGTAAATATTATAAAATATTCCTATAATAATCGAAAAAAAAATAGGGGAAAGTTGTGAATGGTACAAAAAAATCTGAGAAAAAAGGAAATACTCCGTTCTGTTACAAAGAACTAAAACAGAACGTTTTGGTTTGTATTAATAAAAAATGAACAGTAACAAAAAAAATATTGAAAATGTTTGCAACTGGTGTGAATGCAGCGTTATAATCGCGTAGTATGTACTAGAACGTACAATACCACAAAAAGAAATTGGACAAAAAAAAACCTAATTATAAAATGGCGAAGTATGTACTAGCGCGGACAATACTCCAGCAGCAATTTCTAAAATGAGGTATGAACCAATAACAAAATACAATAGAAGTTTGTACTAATGCGCACAAAACTTCTAAAATATGAAAGAAAAAAAACAAAATGTCAATAATTTTTCTGCCGACTGTATCACTCTAAAAAAATTAATAAAAACGAACAGTGGCAACCATAGGCAAAATCGCTGCTTTCACCTCAATTGCTGCAAACCAAAAAAAAATTAACGTTTTACAAACACAAACACACACCTTACAAAACTAACACTATACCAGAAAAGTAAAAGCAGAAATCAACCACGTGAAGGGCGCCAGTGTGCCGGGGCTGAATAATAATTTAGAAAAATAAAAGGAGAATGTAATGAAAATGCAAAATGGAAAACTGTGAAAAGCGTTTATTGCGGAACTCTAAAAATGGGCACAGAGATACCGCGACTATGCTCAACGAGTAGGCACACAAATTTGTAGGGTCGTGGTGTAACGTGATGTCTGCTTTGACCTCGGTGGTAGTTAGGTACTCTCCTGGGTGATTGGCCGCGATGGTGAAGGTCGGCCCGGAGGTGAAGAACGCAGCAGATGGTCAACGTTGGGATCCCGAACGGTGCTGGTGTGGTGTGGCTAGATGGTCAGCCAGCAGGATGGTATAGTGCGAACGTTGCTCCTGGAATTGATAACCAAACTAGTTATCGTCTGGTATATCAAATTTTATTCTGGATCCGGCCCTGGCCTGTGTAGACCACAGGAGGTACTTTGACGTGATGGAATTGTCGGTGTGGTGGATCCAGAACGGAGTTTACAATAAGTATGAATTATTACTTGGCTGAAGGCCCAAAAATATGAAAAACAAGGATAAAATTAACGAATGAAACAAAAATGAGGGTGTTTTTAAAAATTAAAAAGATGATGCAATCTAATGGAAAGTTACGAACGAATTTTGATTAAACTATTTAAGAAATACTAAAACAAAGATTGCAATGGACAATTGAAATAATGATTTTACTAATTACTGAAATAAATTGACTAAAAAAAGTATATAAAAAACTACGAACAATGAAAATGAAATTGATTACGATTTACGTGTTTTAGGTACCATTCAAAACTTACCCTAATGCGGGAGAAAAGTTGCACTGAATTTACATATTATTAAGATTTAAAAAAAAAAACGCATTTTAAATGGCGTCGCGTTCGGAAATTGGTTGTAAATATACTTACTTATGTATCTTAATATATAAATAATAAATATAATTTTAGTAAAAACATGGCTTTAAATTATAAATAATTACATTATAAATAAATAATACTTAAATATGTAACGCTTCGTTACAAGGTACGCTAAATCGCTTGGCAGCACTTGGCTTCGCCGGTAGGGTTATAGCTAGCCATGACCGAAGGCTCTAAGCAGATCAGAACTAACGAGTCTATAGTTCTGAACTAGGTAGACTCTAGAGTAATGGTAAATTTAGTTTTTTTATCAAGTATTTCTTGAATAATGCACAATACCTACTGTAAATATTTTTTCTTGATTATTACCTAAGTACCTACCTAAATTATATCGCCATCAACCAGACTTCTACTGTAATTAGCTAGCTATAAATAAAATAATTATCTATATTATATTTATTTACTAGATGATTCCCGCGACTACGTCCGCGTGGACCAAATTTTTTCGATTCCCGCGGGAACTCTTAAATTTTCCGGGATAAAAAGTAGCCTATGTCCTTCCGCGGGATACAATCTATCTCTGTACCAAATTTCATCAAAATCGGTTGAATAGATGGGCCGTAGAAGCGTAGCAGACAGACAGACAGACAGAAAGACAGACGGACAGACAGACAGACACACTTTCGCATTTATAATATTAGTATGGATTTACATATTTCGGAACCCTGCATGTCGATAAATATATTATTATTAGCTAAATGGCTAAAGAATACCTAACAATTGCCAAACTTAACCTCAAAGATTAATCGTATAGCAGCAGAATCTCAGAGTGCAGAACAAGCGTAGGTCAGCAGTTATGTAGCAGGATCTCGGAGTCTATTAGTCTTATCACGGTCACAAACAAAAAAAAAACCGGTTAAGTGCGAGTCGGACTCGCGCACCGAGGGTTCCGTACAAACATGTAGGTATATCCTATAAGTAAAAGTTATAGTATTTTTATTCAACTTATCTAATATTTTAATTTCAATTTAATAACTGTTTACTTTTCTCTAACTGTTTACTTTTCTCTGGCTCAATCGATTTTGGCATACTGCATTACCTGTTGGGGTGGCTCAGGCATAACGTCTATGTTGAGACTTGAAAGGGCCCAGAGAATGGTGCTAAAGGTTATGTGTAATAAACCCATTTATTTTCCCACGGCTGAGCTTTATGCACATACGAAAGTCCTAACTGTGAGACAACTGTTTATTTTATGTACCATTTTGCGTAAACACCCACAACTTCACTACGATCCAAAAATTTACACAAAACGTAGACCTCACTCGGTGTGTACAATGCCCTCGACGCGGACAGCAATCTCGGGACGCCATTACCCTTTCTTAAGTTGTTTACTGTACAACAGAGTCAATAAATTGTTAAATATCTTCCCCCTCACAACATTTTCCTGTAAATCTAAGTGTTCCAAATGGCTTCAATCACTCTCCTACGAAGAGACAGAAAAACTTTTAATAATAGTTAAATAATTAGACTCATTCTTTTAGTACACAAACAAATATACGCACACATACACACACACTCACTCACTCAACACACACTCTCACACACACACACACACACACACACACACACACACACACACACACACACACACACACACACACACACACACACACACATACACACACACGAACAAACACACACACACACACACACACACAAAACTTAGTATAGTTATGCTTCCGTTTTAGGTTTTAGTTTTATTTTAAGAGATATCTGTACCTATTACTGTTTCGGAGGTGGGCGTTGACGGCTGAAACGCAGTTTATACTTTTTTAGCCGTCACCGTTCATAGAAATAAGATCAAATGTTGTAGTTTACAGAAAAAATAAATAAATTTCAAATTTCAAACCTCTACGCGTTCATGCGGAAAGGGGAAGTAAGTTTAAAATTATTAAAAATATTTTTTTTCTTATATGACTAGATGATGCCCGCGACTTCGTCCGCGTGGATTGATGTTTTTTTTTTATTCCCGCGGGAACTCTTGAACGCGGAAGCCTATGTCCTTCCCCGGGATGTAACCTATCTCTGTACCAAATTTCATCCAAATCGGTTGAACAGATGGGCCGTGAAAGCGTAGCAGACAGACAGACAGATAGACAGACAGACAGACAGACACACTTTCGCATTTATAATATTATAGTATGGAGTATGGATATAGTATGGCAGTATGGATGTAACTAAAAATTTATGCTTTTCGCAATTTTTCCTTTATCTGTGCTATAAGACGTTGCTTCGTACCAAATTTCAAGATTCTGGGTTCACGTGAAGTGCCCTGTAGGATTTGATTCCCTTGCGAGTGTCGAAATTTGCAGCAAATAATAATAATAATAATAACTTTTTATTTCAGGCTTCAACACCCATAACTTGTTAGTAACAATCACTTAACCTATGTTAGTAAAAAAACAACATAAAATACCTAAACTAACCTACCCTACTCTCAAACCTAAGCCTCGACACATTTACAGGTCTCTTTGAGGCCTCCTCATGAGAATGTGTGCACCATTCCAGCGCCTCCAGAGAGGGCTGTCCAGCTTAGTAGCCAACGTACTGAGGAGGGTGTTGGTGCTGCTCACTAGCCTGCACATCATAGACGCAGCACGCTTGCGCACGATCGCGTAGAAATCATCCACGCGAGCGTCCGCGAACATGGCCGACGCGCTGCAGTGTCGAGGCCTCCTCAGCACCGCCCTCAGCACATTGTTATATTGAACACGCAGAGCATTGTAGGTCCGCTGCGTATAGTCTATACACAGACTGCACGTGTAGAAAGACGGCAAAGCAAAAACGGCTATAGATCTTTTGATTGTGTTAGCTTAGAAGTTTGATTTTTTCACAGCTCCAAGGGACAGTAGACCTGAGTAGGTATTTGATATGAATTCCAGCTACCTACCTCCATGTGTTCCTGAGAAAAAGGGTCTGGACACACAGACGGACGGACAACAAAGTAATCCTAGGGTTCAGTTTTTTTCCTTTTGAGGTACGGAACCCTAATTATTAAAAATATTTTAATTAAATCATATAACTAAAAATTTATGCTTTTCGCAATTCTTCCTATATATCTGTGTTATAAGACGTTGCTTCGTACCAAGTTTCAAGATTCTAAGTTCACGGGAAGTACCCTGTAGGTTTTGATTCCCTCGCGAGTGCAAGAAAAATCGAAAATTTGCAGCATAAACGGCTGTATCTTTTGATTGTGTAGGCTTTTAAGTTTGATTTTTTCACAGCTCTAAGGGACCGTAGACCTGATTGATATGAATTTCAGCTTGATACCTCCATACGTTCCTGAGAAAAAGGGTCTTGACACACAGACGGACGGACAACAAAGTGATCCTATAAGGGTTCCGTTTTTTCCTTTTGAGGTACGGAACCCTAAAAACACAAGAAACGCACAATTCACTGAGCCGGCACCATAGATCTTACTCTTACTAATATTATAAATGCGAAAGTTTGGATGGATGTATGGATGTATGGATGTTTGTTACTCAATCACGCCCCAACAGCATAACGTATCTGGCTGAAATTTGGCACAGAAATAGATTATAGTCTTGAATAGGTAGCACATAGGCTACTTTTAATCCCGGAAAATTAAAGAGTTCCCGCGGGAACAAAAAAACCTCGATCCACGCATACGAAGTCGCGGGCATCAGCTAGTTAATTATAATACCAAGTACCAACCTGGTTTATAAGTATATCGTCTTTGGCCGGCACCAAAACAAGAGGAAAAAATTATTTTAGTGTATCGTCAGTTTGTGACGCCATCTATAGGAATGCAGCATAACTGCATGGTCCACTAGCTGATTATAACATAAGAATACACAGAACTTGTTTCAAATCGAATTACTTCTGCAAGTTAATTTTGTTAAAATTAATTGAATGTAAATTTGCTATTTGCTTAAGTGATTTTATCAAATTTTTGTATTTTGATAATTTTATATAAATAATTAATACAAACTGAACCAAGAAAATACGATATTTCACCGATTTTACTATAATCATTTGTCGAGCGAGCCTGGTAGCGCTCGATATCGATACCGATAACCTATCGATAGTATTAACCTAGAAAAAATTTTATATGGGAGTTAGCAATCTATACTTGGTTTATAATTAATCTATGGCATGGGTATAGTTGAGGACCTGGAAAAAATTAAAGAAAGAAATTTCCGCGGGAACCAAAAAAACTAAAAGCACGCGGACGGAGTCGCGGGCATCAGCTAATGAAAAATAAAATAAAAATGAAAACTAAACAGGCGTAAAAAATGTATCTAATTTTGGCCACCGGCCCAGATGAGTGTGTGGGACCTAACATAGCACAGAAAGTCAAGGTGACACTAGCTGTCGCTGTATAGAGGGGAAGGAATATCAAAAGCGTGTGACAAATTTTTCAAAATGGCGGATTCAAAATGGATGCCGAAAGTAGGCAACCATTTTTAACAGACTTCCAAAAAAGGAGGAGGTTCTCAATTCGGCGCGTATTTTTTTATTTTTTAGGGTTCCGTACCCAAAGGGTAAAAACGGGACCCTATTACTAAGACTCCGCTGTCTGTCTGTCTGTCTGTCTGTCTGTCTGTCTCCAGGCTGTATCTCATAGACCGTGATAGCTAGAAAGCTGAAATTTTCACAAATGATGTATTTCCGTTACCGCTATAACAACAAATAGTAAAAATTAAAAAAATATATATATTAAGGGGGTTCCCCATACAATAAACGTGTTTTTTTCGTATTTTTTTGCTCAATATTAAAAACGGTAACAGGTAGACGGTTCAAATTTTCAATTATTTGAACCGTGAAAATTATTTGAAATTAAATATTAAAGGGGGGCTCCCATACAACAAACGTAATTAGGGTTCCGTACCAAAATGGTAAAATGGAACCCTTATGGTGCGATTTTCTCCGTCTGTCTGTCCGTATGTCCGTCTGTCCGTCTGTCCGTCTGTCCGTCCGTCACACTCGATTATTTCAGTAACTACCGAAGCTATCGACATGAAATTTGGAATAGTTGTGTATATTAGTGGCCCAAAGACACTGGAATTAAAACAAATTGGAAATTATTTTTGTTCTTATTTAAAAAGGGGGGAAAATCTGAGGGTTGAAATTTAAAAGTGAGACAACTGTACTGTGTGGGGTATCATATGAAAGGGTTTACTTTGTACATTCTAAAACAGATTTTTAATTATTTTTAGTTATGATAGTTTTTGATTTATCGGGGAAAATGTCTAAAAAAATACCGTTCCCCCCCCCTTATCTCCGGAGTTAACCAATCGAAAAATTTGAAATAATTATGGTTAATAGGAATTTACGTATAATTTACAGGAAAACTATAGCCAATGCTCTAACTAGCATAGTTTTTTTGATATTAACAATAAACCTCTACAAACAAAGTTAGTCTTGCGGTTCATTAACAAAGGTAATTATTTATTAATAATGGTACGGAACCCTTCGTGCGCGAGTCCGACTCGCACTTACCCGGTTTTTTTTTATATTTACAGTAAACCTCTACAAACAAAGTTAGTTTTGCGGTTCATTAACAAAGGTAATTATACCTACTTCTTGAGTACGGAACCCTCGGTGCGCGAGTCCGACTCGCACTTGGCCGGTTTTTTAATGTATGTTACTGCATATCTCCGTGGTTTCTAAACGATTTGAAAAATTCAGTGGTTAGAGGAAGCTCGCGAGGTGGTCCCATAAAAAATTCTGACTCCAAATCCTCAATCCTGATGCTGTAGGTGTACCTACGGCTCAAATCACTCAATCACGGTAGGTATCAAGTCACGTGTATACGATTCAACTCTGTGTCCCGACTCCTCAACCCTGATACTGCAGGGTACAGAACTCCTTAGCGATTCAGGATGTTTTAATGGTGAATTCATATTGTAGGTGTCAAGCAACGACTTCATACTTAAACCCAAGTCCCAACTCCTCAACTCTGATGCTGCAGGGTACTGCATTACTAAGCCGTGGGAGTTAAGAGTACACTAAAAAGTTAAAAATAAAAATTCTTAACAAAAAACCGACTTCCAAAGCCACTGTAAAGTAAAAAATAATTTTGATGTCTACACACTATCTTGAAGTCGGGCGAGTATAACAAAGATATAGGCAAAGTTTAACGCGTCAACTTTGTCTATATCTTTGTGTGTAAAAAGAAACGAACAGAAAATACTGTGGAAATTTTGCGGCAACAATTTTTTAAAGTATTTTTTTCTAGTTGGCAAACGTATTGATGCATACATCCGACGAGCACCAAGGATGGCCAGTGTAGCATTGCACACGTCGCTTTTGCCGTTCCATTTTCCAAAGAAATTCTAATAAACATAAATAATCAAGTAGTGCCCGGCCCCAGGCCGGGCTCTTAGGTTCTATTGGGTTAATAAACCTAACAGATTACAATCTACCGAAAAATAAAAACAAATTAATCTTAAAGGTTATTAATAAAAAACTTCATTTTACTTTTGATTGTTCATTTTCCTTCCAGCGATTCATTTTATTACCTACCTTAGCCAAGTGTTGCAGTAATGAAGAATGAAATATTTATTTAACTAGGTACTTTATCATATTTTAATTAAATTCATAAAACAATAAACAAGTAACTTGTGTTTGGGGTAAGCAATGTTATATTTGGTAAAAAAAACAAATACGGTCAACTGTTCGTTTTTTTTGGCTCAGCAAATATAACTAAAATGAAAGTCATAAAATAAAATAATGGTTACGTCTAGTTAGTGAAAATACAAAATATTTGTTCTGAAATTATTTTTAACGGCATTTAAATATTTTTAAGGCATGCAATAAAAAGGAAATTAGCTTCAATTCTACAATACTTCAGGAAACACAATTTGGTGAGCATTTATTAATTTTGGCAGGTATTGGGAATTTATTGGGAGTAATTTAGGTGAATTTCTGGTCTAGGCATTTAAATATAAGCCTTATATTAAACCCATACCCCTAGTCGGTTTCTACACGGAATCGTACCGGAACGCTCAATCGCTTGGCGGTACGAGTATTATCAAAATTATATTCCTTATTTATTTTAGTTGCTAGGTTGTTGCTTACAAATATGATACCTATATCTGTCAGTTTAGTTGATGGTTAAAATGACAATTATATAGGTTTGAAACAAAAAAAAAGATACTCTGACAGGATTGAAAGGAGGGCTACAACGGGCATTCAGCGGGTAGAAAATTATCGTTTTCTGCTCAGCTGGGGCAGATTTTCTACCCGTGAATGAGGTATTCGTCTGAAATTGACTAGTTTCGGGTGGCTCAACAGGCATTGAAACTCGCATTTTCAATGCAGGTATATTTATTTAAGTAGGTACACGAACAAAATCTATATGACGGATGTTAGATCCACAGAAGTAATAAAATAAACAAGTTAAATGTATATCAGTAATGCAATCTAGGTATATCTATAAAACAAAATCCTATTTATCAGAACCCACCAAATCAACTAGCTTTAAGAACTTAACCGAACGCATCTTACACTTCTCTACCCTTACAAAGACAAATTGTTGAAAATATCAGAACACTCTATTATATTGTTATTGTGGGTATTATTTCCACAGTCGCTGCTGTCGTCGCATTCATCGCATTCGCTGCCGTCGTTGTATCCATTGCAGTCGTTGCCGCCGTTGCATTCATTGCAGTCGTTGCCGTCGTTGCATTCATTGCAGTCGCTGCCGCCGTTGCATTCATTGCAGTCGTTGCCGTCGTTGCATTCATTGCAGTCGTTGCCGTCGTTGCATTCATTGCAGTCGCTGCCGCCGTTGCATTCATTGCAGTCGTTGCCGCCGTTGCATTCATTGCAGTCGTTGCCGTCGTTGCATTCATTGCAGTCGCTGCCGCCGTTGCATTCATTGCAGTCGTTGCCGTCGTTGCATTCATCGCAGTCGCTGCCGCCGTTGTATCCATTGCAGTCGCTGCCGCCGTTGCATTCATTGCAGTCGTTGCCGCGGTTGTATCCATTGCAGTAGTTGCCGTGGTTGTATCCATTGCAGTCGTTGCCACCGTTGTTTTTATTGCCGTTGGAGCCGCATCCAGAGCCTGCATTTTGAACACTTTCTACCGATGTCACCTGGCTCTGGAGATTTCCTAAGCCATCGTTGGAGCCGCATCCGGAGCCTGTATTTTGAACACCTTTTACCGATGTCACCTGGCTCTGGAGATTTCCTAAGCCATCGTTGGAGCCGCATCCGGAGCCTGCATTTTGAACACCTTTTACCGATGTCACCTGGCTCTGGAGATTTCCTAAGCCATCGTTGGAGCCGCATCCGGAGCCTGCATTTTGAACACCTTTTACCGATGTCACCTGGCTCTGGAGATTTCCTAAGCCATCGTTGGAGCCGCATCCGGAGCCTGCATTTTGAACACCTTTTACCGATGTCACCTGGCTCTGGAGATTTCCTAAGCCATCGTTGGAGCCGCATCCGGAGCCTGCATTTTGAACACCTTTTACCGATGTCACCTGGCTCTGGAGATTTCCGAAGCCATGGCGATCTGTGTAAGTTAAATGAATGAGTATAATTTACTGACTACAAAAAAAAAGTACCTACTAATGTCCTCCCGGCTGAATTTCTGGCACGGCAGAAGATTGGGAATCACTTAACAGAGATTAGCAATCTGCGCGGGAGATATTAAAGTACACAAGGGCTTGTGCCTTAACACAGATGCGCTCTCTATTCCCTTATAATATACTCGTGTGCTCTTATAGCCCGATGGAACAGAAGATGCAACGCAATCTGTGTTTTAAAAAAAACGCACTCCCTTCGCTCGCGCTCGTGATTACCATTCCCATTTCCCCCGCCCAGTTTGCTTCATTCCATGATGCCTCGCCAGGACTCTCAATCAATATTCATTTATATTCATACAGCAGCATCCGCTGCTCGCTACTTCGTTCGCGTGGCATAAGTTTTTTTAATTCCCACAGCCACTCCTTAATTTTCCGGGATAAAAAGTAACCTATATCACTCTCCAACTACACCCATGCAGAAAATCACGTTGTACCTTTGCTCTGTCACGGCGTGATTAAAGGACAAACTCTCGTTTTAACTTCCTTGGGGATATTTTATATTCTTTATTTTTAATCCGCAGCTCATATACCAAGTTTCATGGCTATACCTTGAGAAATGACGGACTTTCATACAAACTTGCACCCGCTATTTCACCCCCCTATGGGTTGGAATTTTGAAAAATCGAAAAATATTTGCTAGTTTCTTTGAAATAGGTTTTGCTTTTGTTACCCACCGAACCGGCAAAGGCGTACCTACCGCCAAGCGATTTAGCGTTCTAAGACTGCATCATCACTTACCATCAGGTGAGATCGCAGTCAAGAGCCAATTTGTAGTGCAATAAAAAAAATTAGTTTAAAAAAATTACTCACTTGGTGCAGCCAAAGTTACAGCAACCAGGCACTGAAAAAAAAAAAAAACTAGATAACACCCGCGACTTAGTCCGCGTGGGTTTGGGTTCTTGAAAAATCCCGTCGGATCTCCTGCATTTTCCGGGATACAAAGCAGCCTGTGTCCTTTCCCCGGGATGCAACCTAACTATGTACCAACGACAAAATCGTTTAAAAAGTTGGGCCGCGGATGCGTAGCAGACAGACAGACACACTATCGCATACTCATATTATATGAGTAGCTTAGTAGGTAGATATAGATAGAGATAGATAGCTTAGTAGCTTAGAGTAGATAGCTCAATAGCTCAGCTTAGAAGATATGCATGTGTAAGGAAAAAACCGGCCAAGTGCGAGTCGGACTCGCGCACCGAGGGTCCCGTACAAACGTTGGATGGATGGATGTTTGTTACTCAATCACGCCCGAACGCCTGAACGGATCTGGATGAAATTTGGCACAGAGATAGATTATAGTCTGGAATAACACATAGGGTACTTTTTATCCCGGAAAACTAAGGAGTTCCCGCGGGAACCCGCGGTTTACGGGAAGTAGGTACCCTGTAGGTTTTGATTGCCTTGCGAGTGTCGAAATACTCGAAAATTTGCAGCATAAACGGCTGTATCTTTTGATTGCGTTGGCTTAGAAGTTTGACTTTTTCACAGCTCCAAGGGACAGTAGACCTGAGTATTTAATATGAATTTCGGCTTGATACTCTTGATTGAACTCTATGTGTTCCTGAGAAGAAGGGTCTTGACGGACAGACGGACGGACAACAAAGTGATCCTATAAGGGTTCCGTTTTTTCCTTTGGTGGTACGGAACCCTAAAAGAGTAGAGGGAGAACAAAGAAAATATGGATGGATTCTGTGAAAGAGGATATGCGTATAAAAGGGGTGGATAATAGATTGACGGATGACAGAAGTGAGTGGATGAAGAAGTAGACCCCAACATCCCACCACCACCACAACTACAGCCCATTAACGTCCCACTGCTGGGCACAGGCCGTCACTCTTTTAGGAGAGAGGGAATTAGAGCTAAGGCCCACCACGCTGCTCCAATGCGGCGGGCGGGCTAACCCAACATAGCTTGGGATAAAATCCATACTAATATTATAAATGCGAAAGTGTCTCTGTTTGTCAGTCTGTCTGTCTGTCCGTCTGTCTGTCTATCTGTCTGCTACGCTTTCACGGCCCATCTACTTAAAAGATTTTAATGAAATTTGGTATGGGGATAGTTTCCGGGGAAGGACCTAGGCTACTTTTTATCCCAGAAAATTAAGGAGTTCCCGCGAGAATTAAAAAAAACTCAATCCACGCGGATGAAGTCGCGGTAATCACCTAGTAAATAAATAAAATATTTATTTGCAAAATTAATTTACTTTTCTTATTGGTAACTCCGGCCTCCTACTCGGTAGGTCCATGGTTCAAATCCCGGGATACCGGCCGCTAACATACCTAATACGGTAATACCTATAGTTCAACAAGGGCTTGTATCCACTACAAGTTACCACTTGTGGACGTTATCGTCAAAGTGAAATGGGCCCAAAAACTTTTGATTTAAAGTCACACACACCCCACACGGTGGACGGACATTAAGAGAGTCGCAGGGAGTCGCTGGATCCAGGCGGCGCAAGACCGTGCCTTGTGGAGCTGTGGACGTGGACTACTATGTCCAGCTGTGGACGTCCGTCGCTTGACGAGGACCGCTTAGTCTAAGTTTTTACATTGCAAATTCAATTGATCGTATTGAGCGTTCGATTACGATAGCGTCAAAGTGAAAAGGACCCAAAAGCTCTTGATTTATAGTCACAAATTCAGTACAACCGATTCCTATTTTGAAAATAGAAACGTATAGTTTTGAGCGGTGGTTGTGAATGCATACTTTTTAGGGTTCCGTAGCCAAATTTGGCAAAAACGGAACCCTTATAGATTCGTCATGTCTGTCTGTCTGTCTGTCTGTCTGTCTGTCTGTCCGTCCGTATGTCACAGCCACTTTTTTCCGAAACTATAAGAGCTATACTGTTGAAACTTGGTAAGTAGATGTATTCTGTAAACCGCATTAAGATTTTCTTACAAAAATAGAAAAAAAAACAATAAATTTTGGGGTTCCCCATACTTAGAACAGAAACTCAAAAATTTTTTTTTCATCTAAGCCATAGTTGTGGGGTTTCTATGGATAGGTCTTCAAAAATGATATTGAGGTTTGCAATATCATTTTTTTCTAAACTGAATAGTTTGCGCGAGAGACACTTCCAAAGTGGTAAAATGTGTCCCCCCCCCCCCCCGTAACTTCTAAAATAAGAGAATGATAAAACTAAAAAAAATATATGTTGTACATTACCATGCAAACTACCACCGAAAATTGGTTTGAACGAGATCAAGTAAGTAGTTTTTTTTAATACGTCATAAATCTTAAACCGCAATTTACCTTTCATTCAATCAACTCAAATATTTAAAAAAAACATTTAATTTAGAATTTACTACAGGTTTGTACGGAACCCTCAGTGCGCGAGTCCGACTCGCACTTGGCCGGTTTTATTAAGGTACATTTCACTTCGAAGCTAATGTGATCGAACGCTCGATACGATCAATTGAATTTGCAGTGTAAAAACTTAGACTAAGCGTAAGTATTTAAAAAATGGAAATTTCTTACCAAAACACCGACAACTGCAAATGTTGTTCTCATATTGCTTCTTGAAAGTCGACTTATATCTTGAGTGTATGGTATGATTGTAATGAACTATCAAATGCAGAAGTCTTTATATACCAAAGACATTGAAAAGGTTTTGAAAACTGCATACCTTCGACTGTAAATAAATTACAATTCGATTCATCAATTGATTAGTTTGAAAAGGTTTTGAAAACTGCATACCTACCTATTATTTTAATGCAATTGAGTAAACATCGACTGTAAATAAATAATAATTCGATTCATCAATTGATTAATTAGTATAGTTTCAATGGATACCAACTTAGTAAATAAAAAGGTTAAAACTATATTGTAAATATTATAAATAGGTATAATAGTCGATATTTACTCAATTGCATTAAATAATATGCAGTTTTACACGGCCTTTTCAAAGGTTAAAGCCCTTTTAAAGACTTCTGCATTAATTGATAGCGCATATTACAATCATATTCATACCATACACTCAAGGCATAAGTCGACTTTCAACAATCAATATCAGAGCTACAGTTAGAGCTACAGAATATCAGTTTTCGGTGTTTGGTAAGTTTCTTCTTTTTTATTCCTCTACAACCTTCAACAACAATCCTTACTGCTCTCCATTCTCGATTATGCGGACGCAATCTATCTCGATATTACTTACTAGCGGACGCCCGCGACTTCGTTCGCGTGGTATAAGTTTTTTAATTCCCATAGGCATTCCTTAATTTTCCGGGATAAAAAGAACCCATGAAAAAACCCGTCGATCCGTTGCTCTGTTGCGGCGTGATTGAAGGACTATTTAACGTCATTTGGGATAGAATTTATAAAAACTGTGAATTATGTACTTATTTCATAATTTAAACCGGTAGCCCTAATATCAAGTTTCGTGGCTATAACTTAAAAAACGCCGGCCTTTTACACCAACTTACAACCCCCATTATACCCGTTTGGGGTGGAATTTTCAAAAATGGTGAACCACGTACTTCTGCATATCTAACTGAAAGCCCAAATGCTAAGTTTCATGACTATATAACTTGAGAAATGAAGGACTTTCATACAAACTTTCAACCCCTAGAGTCATTAGGGGCACTTTTGTCTTTAAGGCTTTATTTAGCCGAAACTATTAAGATGGCAGAAACAAATTTATAGTACATTTTGTAGCACATTTATTAGGCTTCTAATTGATATAAAGTTCAATAAGATAACTATCAAGATTCATTGATTATAAAGCAAACGGATGAAATGATGAGACTGCGTAATTTTACCCCGGCATAGGGGTAAAAGTAGGCAATCGTAAGGGTTCGCATGTAGGATAAAAGTACAATATTCAGGATTCGTACCTTTTGTTAGGTAATAATAAAAATATAGTATTAAAAAATAGATTTATGTAGACAAGTAATAAAATTAAATTTTTTAAAAAACCCACGACGAACTGTAGAGGTCCATTATGACCTTTATAACTTTGAAAAACAACAATAAGAACTTAGCAAAAGTATACATAACATAATATCTAAAACACAGAACTGCATCAGCGTGGTGGACTATGGCCAAACCCTTCTCATTCCGCCATAAGACTTGTGCTTAGTAGAGGTGTCAAATAGTGTTAAATTTTAATATTCTGATAAATAATTGTTAAAAAAATATATCAGATAAAAAAGTAAGTAAAAAAATATCATGGATTAAAAACCAAACTGTGATCACTTAAGGAGGTTTAAAGTGCTTGTCAAGATAAATCAAAAGAGTCCAAATACGACGGGTTTACGATGAGAACTTAAGGAGTTCCTATGACCACCTTCTGGCTCCAT
Source organism: Erebia epiphron (assembly GCA_963932025.1). Taxonomy (NCBI): domain Eukaryota; kingdom Metazoa; phylum Arthropoda; class Insecta; order Lepidoptera; family Nymphalidae; genus Erebia; species Erebia epiphron. The sequence goes on along the minus strand of OZ009949.1, from coordinate 3,294,401 downwards.
CATGAGACCCTAGGCAGCATCTAGGTACAAGCTAAATATATCTAATTCAAAAAACCGCATCTTAGTCAACACAGTAGTTTTTATGAAAAATGGTAACATATTGAAAAATTAAAATCATAGACTACATCTCAGCGTGGTTGTCTATGGTCCTAAAATATATCTAAAAACCTTCTCACAAACTATACATGTCTAATGCAAAAACCGCATCTCAATCGGCCCAGTACTTTTTGAGAAAAATGGTAACATAATGAAAAATTTAAATCATAGACTACAGCTCAGCTTGGTTGTCTATGGGCCTAAAACATATCTAAGAACCTTGCCAGAAGTTATACTTATCTAATGCAAAAAACCGCATATTAATCGGTTCAGTAGTTTTCCAGGAAAACGGTAACAAAAAAGTGCACAAACAAACAAACAAACAAACAAACAAACAAGCAAACAAACAAACACACAACCTCTTAGGGCAAACACATATACCGTCTCCGTTTCGTCGAGGGTAAAAAATCAGTACACAATTAAAATAAATCAGATATAATCAACGAAAGAAACTTAAAATACTTCTAAAAGAACATAAACTAAGATATCTCACTTTGGTATTGGTAAAGTCAATAATAATAATAATCTTTATTTCAAGCAACTGGGGCTCAACTTGTTAGTATTACAATTGACTTAAAAACTAATGTTAGTAATTATTATAGATTATTAAAGCATATATTTATATTTATCATAACTGTGGCCTCACCAGCACCTGAATAAGGTGTTCAAGCATCGGTGAGTCCATCTTCCTCGCAAACATATTCAGGATGCCGTTGGTACCTGTGCGCAGCCTTGTCAGCAGTGACGACGACTTCTTCCGCATTATAGCATAGAAGTCATCAGTTCGCTCATTCGCAAACATACCTGACGCTGAACAAAACCGCGGCAAGCCCAACAGCATCCTGAAGCCATTGTTATATTGAACTCTTAGTGCATCCATGGCCTTTTTCGCATAGTTGACCCACAGGCTTCCCGAGTAAAAATTTTGGCAGTATGCTTTGAATAAAGTAATTTTTGCATCTTTACTACATCGGGCGAACCTGCGGGCCAACATATTCCACCTTACTGCCAAGGCCCTTCTTTCTCGCTCAATATCAACATGATCTTTAAGGTCCTCCGTAACGTAGTGACCCAAGTATTTGTATTGTGACACACGTGTGAGCGCCACCCCGTTCAGTGTAATTCTTGGCTCGTATTGCACCTGCTTCCGTGGGGCCTTAAAGATCATGTACTGACTTTTAGCCACGTTATAAACTAAACCATGTCTGGCAGCATACTCCTGACAGGTTTGAAGTAGTTCCCTGATTGAGCCAGCCGTTGGGCCCAGCAACACCATGTCGTCAGCATAGCTTAGGTTGTTTACACAGACTTCGTCTATCCAACACCCGACTGGTTTGTTGCTGAGTTCCTCGATCAGCCCGTTCACATACAGGCTGAAGAGCTTCGGTGAGGTCAACCCCCCCTGCCTCACCCCGCACTCCAGCCCGTATGACTCAGAGAGCTCCTTTCCCCACCTAACATTATTGGTTTGGTTTGCATACCAGAATTGCATGATTTTGAGCAACTCCAGTTGCACGCCTGCCTCCTCCATCTTTTGCCATAATATATCATAAGAAACTAAATCAAAGGCTTTTGAGAGATCGAGGAAACAGGCGTACACAGGAGTTTTTCTGCCCGTGTAATATTGTACAGTCTGTTTCAAAGAAAATATAGCAGTCTCAGTAGACAGTCCGGGACGAAAGCCGAACTGAGCATCATGGAAATCGAGTGTTTCGCTCAGCTTCCTGTCAAACAGACTGTCCAACAACTTAGCAATAATGGTGGCAAGCGATATGGGCCTATAGTTGGACTTATCAGAGAGGTCACCAGTTTTATTTTTAGCAATAGGGACCACTATCGTCCTCATCATATCAGCCGGGATGTACGTGTGACTGACGCAGAGTGAATAAAACATTGCTAGCACCCTGGGTAAATGGAAACCCGCATACTTCAAATGTTCGACGCTGAGGCTGTCGTACCCAGGTGATTTTCCTCTGGTCATTTTCTGAATAGCCTCTAATACTTCCTTAGTGGAAAAACTCAGCAATTCTTCATCACGACTTACTTGAGCATCGAACACTCGAGTGGACGGCCCCAACGGTGATGACACCCTAAAGTGGCCCCTAAACATATTGGCTATTTCTTTCTGAGTGCTACAACCGGCGACACTCACTGGTAAGCTCGGTCGAGCGTTCAATTTGTTGGTGGAATTCCAAAATTTTGAAAAGTTTTTGGCAGATCTATGAGAAGCAATTATGTCCATTTTTATTTGGTCTTGATGGTTTTGACACCATCTTAACCGACTTCTAAATATTTTATGGCTCTCGCACATCTCATCCCAAAACCTTCCAGACCTGGGTTTATTATTTAACAACCACAATTGATACTTCGACCGAGCCTCACAGTGCGCGGCACGGACGTGCTTATTCCATCCAACTATCGGACCCTTCCTGCCAATACTGCTAATGTTCGTCTCAATCGCGGCATCTGAAAGAACCCCTACTATCTCTCTGTACATATATTCAAGACTTTGCCTGTGTTCGGGTCAAAAGTCAAAAGTCATAAAAAAATAGATATTGCAATTCACTTAGGTTTTGAGGAGATCAAACACATGTTATATTAAAATTTCAAAAGTTAATTGGAATTCTTATTATCTAAGATACATAATATGTATTTTTAATCTAAAATATTACATCAATAATTAATATAAAAAATTCTTTTTCGTACCACTTGCTCAAAAAAGTGACATTCTATGCCACTAAAAGCGAACATAACAATAGTCATTTTTAATCTGTTAAAAACAGGGAAAGAAAATTGTACTGAATTTCATTCATCCTCTAGGGGGAGAATGTGATTTAAATTTGGAATATATACTTACCGAAATTTATACTGAACTACATCTGTGTTTACACCATTGAGTTTGTATACTATAAAGCAATAAACATCTTTTTGAAAAAGGAATACGCATTTAATAAGCAGTTATGATTATTAAATAAAATTACGAAAACCGACGAGGCCGTATGAGCTTGATGCCTTTGCTTTTCCGACAAAAAAATATTAGTCTAGGAATTTTCCGCGTTTTTGTTTTCTTCAAATACATAAACGTTAAGTTTATTTTAATTTCTTATATATAAAATTCTCGTGTCACAATTTTCGTTCCCATACTCCTCCGAAACGGCTTGACCGATTCTCATGAAATTTTGTGAGCATATTGAGTAGGTCTGAGAATCGGCCAACATCTATTTTTCATACCTCCACGCGGACGGAGTCGCGGGCATCAGCTAGTAATCCTATAGGAAAAAATCAGAAATGGTACGCGGACGATGTCGCGGGCGACCTCTAGTATTTTTATAAATAAGTTGATGTTCTAAAATCTAAACAGTTCCTCAGACGCAAGAACAGAGAAATACTCAAATCAACTCATCAACAATAAATGTACCAAACAAAAATGTTACTCTCTCTATCAATAATTGGACCAATGTTACGAATGTTAACTTTTACTTTTAATTGTCATTATTTTTAATAAATGCTTATCTCATATTATTATTGTGTTAATTTTTTCGCAAATGGTACGAAAAGTAGAGTATTTTCCTCGGTGATAAAGCTGTCTTAGTCTTGGGGTAACTTAAATCCCTCGCTACACTCAGGACTCGTCTTAAATCCCTCGTTTCGCTCGTGATTTAAGTTTTTAACACCCTCACTACGCTCGGGAGTAAGCCTCGAGTCCTTCGTTACGCTCGCGATTTAAATCGTCACCCGCGACAGAAGACACTGCTTTATCCCCTTGGTTAATAATCTACTATTTCGTACCACTTGCTCAAAAAAGTGACATTCTATGCCACAAAAAGCGAACATAACAATAGTCATTTTTAATCTGTTAAAAACGGTGAAAGAAAATTGTACTGAATTTCATTCATCCTCTAGGGGGAGAATGTGATTTAAATTTGGAATACTTACCGAAATTTATACTGAGCTACATCTGTGTTTACACCATTGAGTTTGTCTACAAAGCATTAAACATCTTTTTGAAAAAGGAATACGCATTTATTATGCAGTTATGATTATTAAATAAAATTACGAAAACCGACGAGGCCGTATGAGCTTGATGCCTTTGCTTTTCCGACAAAAAATATTAGTCTAGGAATTTGCCGCGTTTTGTTTTCTTCAAATACATAAACGTTAAGTTTATTTTAATTTATTTTTATAAATAAGTTAATGTTCTAAACAGTTCCTCAGAGTTTAGACGCAAGAACAGAGAAATACTCAAATCAACTCATCAACAATAAATGTACCAAACAAAAATGTAACTCTCTCTATCAATAATTGGACCAATGTTTCGAATGCTAACTTTTACTTTTAATTGTCATTATTTTTAATAACTGCTTATCTCATATTATTATTGTGTTAATTTTTTCGCAAATGGTACGAAAAGTAGAGTATTTTCCTCGGTGATAAAGCTGTCTTAGTCTTGGGTGAACTTAAATCCCTCGCTACACTCAGGACTCGTCTTAAATCCCTCGCTTCGCTCGTGATTTAAGTTTTTAACACCCTCGCTACGCTCGGGAGTAAGTATTTAAGTATTTAAATCGTCACCCGCGACAGAAGACACTGCTTTATCCCCTTGGTTAATAATCTACTATTTAAACAACCGACTTCAAACTCCCGCGCCAACTTTACAACAACAAGCACACGCTATACAAAGTACTTATTTTATTGTTGATATTTTAAAAACCGCTCGACCAATTTCGATAAAATTTATATGGAACCACAAGGGGCCCTTTCAGATAAAAAAAGAATCATCCAAATCGGTCCACCCAGTCAAAAGTTCTGAGGTAACAAACATTAAAAAAAAAAAAAAACAGTCGAATTGAGAACCTCCTCCTTTTTTTGAAGTCGGTTGAGAATACTATATACAGGGTTAATTGTTAAATACCAACAACCTTCTACAGGCAAGTTCTATGCACCAAAGTAAATAACTTTTGTTCCACGACTTTTTAAAATTTCAAAAAAATAAAAAATAAAATTTTCTTACAAAAATAAAAATATTTATTTTTCTGTTCTAAAATTTTAATAACTCTACGCGGTACGTGTCAAAGGTAACATGGCGGCGCGCGGCGCGGCGCATCAGACGCAAGTCAATTCAGTCGCTTTCAGTCGGTCGCACGCGCCGTTATTCGATATTCGCATAGGTACAGTGTTTGCATAGGTTCTGGTTCTGTGCCTCCTGCCTAGTGCTTAAACGATGGCCTATCGATATTCTAACATTGAATACACGAAAATGGTTCGAGTGCTCGCGATATGTGGTGATAACGCAAGGCGATTCCCTAACGTACGTAGGCCAAGCCGCGTGACAATTCTGGCTGCCACACAGCGATTAAGGGATCACGGATAGGGCTTCCAATACCGGGATCCCGGTATTGGCTAATACCGGGATCCCGGACTTTTTTCGCGGGTTTTCAATACCGGTATTGAAATGTCTAATACCGGGATACCGGTATTGGCGACACTATAAACGAAACAGTGACTATTGCATATATTTCTTGGTACATGCCACTGTATTTTATTTGGCTAAGTTTAAAACTTGTATTCATGCATATTAGCTCATAAAAAACGCCTTTATTGCTTAAAACCAGTGATGAAAAGTCGTTTTTGTTCACTCATGGGGAAAAAATTGTGTTTGATTTTAGATCCCTGTGGCTTGGCATTTCTATTTCATTCTCTCAAAACGTTCAGAAATCTGTTTTATAACGAATACATATTTTATTATGGCGTATTTTTTATTAAATAATAGCTATTGAATTTAAGATTAATTAGTTTTTTGACAAAATTATCGTTTTCTTCGACTTCAATCGACTTTTTACAAAAATATCGTTTATCATATTTTAGTAGTCACAATACATTTTACTATAGCGTTTTAACGCTTTATGACCTCAGCAGAGTTTCTCAACACCTGAGCTTATATGAATATAAGCTAGACGAAGATCATGTCTAATGCACACGTTCAGCCCCACCCAGTGTTAGTTGAGAACACTGCACTCGAAATTGTTGATGAGTACATAAGATACTTGGGACATACAGTCCAGTTAGGTAGGTCCAGTTTCGAGAAAGAGTTCAACCGCTGAATCCAACTCGGCTGGGCAGCGTTTGGGAAACCACGACATCTTCTCGTCCAAAATTCCTCAGTGCCTGAAGACGAAAGTTTTCGAACAGTGCGTGTTGCCAGTGATGACTTACGGCTCCGAAATATGGTCGCTAACTATGGGCCGGATAAGAAGGCTCAGGGTCACTTAGCGGGCGATGGAGAGAGCTATGCTTGGAGTATCTCTGCTTGATCAAATGAAATGCGACAGAAATAAGGAGATGCGTAGACGACCCAGAGTAACCGACATAGCTCGAAAAGTCGCCAAGCTTAAGTGGCAATGGACGGGACGGGGCACATAGTTCGTAGAACCGATAGGCGTTGGGATCCCAAAGTGCTAGAATGGCGGCCTCGCACCGCAGCGTTGGACAACTCCCCCAGTAGGTGGATGTCCATCCACCTCTCAAACGTGTAGCTGGGAGCTGCTGGAAACAAGCGGCACAAGACCGTGCTCTGTGGAGATTCATGCAGGAGGCCTTCGTCCAGCAGTGGACGTCTATAGGTTAAGACGACAACAATGATAGTGGTTTAAATTACAATTTTCGGCACTTATTTCACTCATTATTTAATATTTCCAGCTTATTCATTTCTTAATATTTATTTAATTATGAGTGTAAATTGAGACAGTGCGTCACAAATATACTTTATATTGAAAGTTTCTAAATTCAATGGAGGCTATAAATATATTTTTTCGTAAGACTTTATCCAAAAATAGTTCTATATTGAAAATCATACAGGTGATGGTATACTGATTGATAATTAAAAAGAAATTGATTATTTGATAATAATATAAGTATGTATTTATAAGATTGTATATAAAATAATGTGATGGAGTTTCAGAACGTTACGTCATACGTTGTCCGTAATTTTCACCATAGACATAAAACAAACGATATTTTCGTAAGAATTAACTCTACGCATAAATAAATATCTCAATTCTCAAAACACAAATAAATCTAAAAATCTATACTTGGTGATTTTTTTAAAGAAAATACAATTTCATACAATATTGCATGATGTAAGATAGAGTGAAGGAGTTATTAAACGTTTCATGAGACAATGAAATAGACATACCAATCCACAGTGTAAAAATCAACCACAGAATTTAAGCAGCATTTTGAGTTGATTTGGTGAAAATTTTTTTTTATGTAAAAACTGTTTGTTATGGTGCCGTTTGCTTCAGAAAGTACCAATTTTAAGTTAAAAAACATCTACGCCAATTTATTTTTTTCCAATACCGGGATCCCGGGATCCCGGTATTGAAAAAAATCTTTCCGGTATTAATACCGGTATTGAAAAAAACCGGTATTCGGAAGCCCTAATCACGGACAATTCCAGCCTAGATCTAGGGATCGTGGTCGGCCACCGAGGCACACAGTGCGTGAAGAGGAAAACATACTATACGATTTTTTGAAGATAATCCAGCAGCAAGTACCAACGATGCAGCCCGAAGGAACTCACCGATCCCGATAAACCAGCGCAGGTTGCTTTTTGTAACTGGCTGCTAGCAGAGAAGCCCACAGGATCACGACCCTCAGCAATGAGGAATACGACACATTCAGAGATGCTTAAATTCAAGTCTCGAACAGATACTTAGGTGTTAAGTTTGTAAGTAGGTTAGGTGGTAAATAGGTACCTACTAGGTAGTTAGGTGACGCGTTAGGTAGGTAGGTTAGATGTTAGGTAGGTACGCTGGTTATGTGTGTATTTTAAGTGTTGGTTAGATTGATAGGTATCTGAGGCATTAGGTAGCCTGTTCGTGTTGACTGGATCCCACATCTGAAGTGTAATAGAAGGTGGGTCAGGATGGTAAATAATTAATCCGTATTTAACTTTACACACTTTACTCAAAAGCTGTGCTCGGGACGAGTGTCACAAAAGGTACCTATGGCATGAGCCACTCAAAATACAACATCGCCGGCACCAAGCTATAGTAATCTTATTATAGTTACATAAGCAAATCTTATCTTACACTAAGCCGAAATAGTTAAAGGAAATAACAAAAGCTCCGTACTGTGAACGCGATCTCATAACATTAAACATAAACGTCTCTAGCCGCCAAACAAATGCCCTTTGATAGGTACCTACTAATAACGCATGATCGGGCGAGGTATAAACATACGGTCAAGTCATTAATGAGGCCTAGCAATAGGTGTATGAAAAAATTCTATAACATTCGGCCGGTTAGGTGTGAAGAATGTAGTTAGGCAGGTGAATAATCTAATAAGGGTTTGATAGGTAGTAATTTTGCCCTTCCGTAAAAAGCGCGGGCAATAGGGAATATGCATGTATTTTTTTTATTATTTTAAACCATTCTTTAAGTGATTATATAACAGGAAAAATATATAACACTTGCACAATTTTATTAAATAAGCTAAGAAAAAATAATTAAAACTACTATCATTTTTGGACGATTTAAACGCCCCCATTTTGGCGCGCTCGTTCTGTGACGTCACGGTGCGTTCGTTGTCGCCGTTCGACGTCGTTTATTCATAGGAATAAATTAACAACGAAGTGTTTGATTCACAGATTTAATAAAAGTGAGTGAAGTAAAGCGTAAAAGATTATTATATTGTGATGGAAGAGCACCCAAAAGCTTATTATAAATATTGTATTGTCCCTATGTGCAAAAATAATATTAAAACTGCACCTGACAAGATTTATTTTCATATGCCCAAAGATGCAAATATAAAGAAAAAGTGGTGTAAGGTGATGAGGAGAGAAAATGTATCGTGCTTGAGTAGTTTATATTGTTGTGAAGATCATTTCGACGTGAGTATTAAATATGTATACACGGTGCTTTTTTTATAGTCGTTGAAAAGCAAACCAGTTAATGTACCCAATGCCTACAGTCCACTGGTAAAATACAAAAAAAAATAAAGAACATTTCAATGAGTTTCATTTAAAAAATAAATAAAAAATAGCTTCATTTGAAAACACCCCATAGCGCACGTAAATATGGCGCTAGCGGAACGGCGGCGCTCGAGTACCTACAGTAGCACGGCGCGGGCACGTGTCCCTAAAGGTCATTCACTTTAACGAAAATGTACTGGAATACGTGCAATAAATGCAGTAACCTTTAAGACTATGAGTTAAGACCCTCTGCTGAGAAGTTACTTGTTAGTCAAGTACGTCAAGTTACGTACGCTACTTACGTAAAAATTGCCGAGTACCTACCAAGGCACAGACCGTGTGCCTCATTCGATCAGCTGTTTGCAATGCAAGCTCGTATTATTGATGTATGTAGGTACTAGGTACTTATTTACTTAATTTCAATCTTCGTACTTTCGTACTTTTTACGGACTTTCGGAAACAATAATTGTTCTAAGTACATGAAATAAACATTTCATTTCAAATCCAACTAAAATGTTCAACAAGAAATGGTAGGTAGAAATGGTACCTACTTACTCGGGTTTAAAAAATAAGTAGGTGGTTCTCTTTCTGAGTCGTATTCCTCATTTCTAAGGGCCCTTTCCATTAATCACATAATGTCAAGGGTTTTGTTTTTCTTTCTTCTTTTAATAATTCGGTGGGTATGATTAGGAATTAAGTAAGTAGTCAATTGTTTCAGACTCATCAAGAAAGTACCTAGGTAACAAACTTACACTTTTTACCAGCTATTTCGATTAAAATCAACAAAATTAGGTACAGTACCTTTCCGTAATTAATTCCATAGGTATGTTCATGCCACATGAGTAGATTAACACACAAACCACACAGAACAGAAAAGTTTAACCTATCTTCCTGTAATGAAGTAATTATTCGAATTGCTTGCTGTTTTGCTCCAAACAAAAGAGCATGTTTTTGTAAGTCATAAAAATGTTTGAGTTTAATCACTTTCACTTCGCGCTGTATCTACTGGTAGTTTAGACATCTAACACTACGCTGTACGTCTTACAGTAACTCAAGAATTAGACTTTGTACCATGTTTTAAGAAAAATAATAATTACGGAAACAACAACGAAAATTATGCGTAGGTGCTATACTTCCGCTTTCGCACGTTCGGTGGCCGACCCGTAACTGAGTAAATCTATTTTTTGCATTTTGCTATTTCCTGTAAAAAGGGGGCGGGGCCGATGGGTCAAAAGGATAGCGCGAGCGCATGATTGGACCTCGGTCCACGTGGACTTTTCAAATAACCATTCGCTATTGGTTCACAAAATTTCTCTTGCACGATTAATGTGAGGAAGAGAATTCCTTGAACTTGTAACAGAGGTTACTTCGCATGTACTTTCGTAAACATAATTAAACAGGATGTTTCAAATTTTTTCGAAATTTTAATAAATTTTTTTCGCTAGTGTGTGTATTGACATGAGGTCATTTTTAATATTGCTCAAGGATATCTTATATCGGACTCATAACTGGGGCCGCTTTTGCACGACGGTGGCACAGGCACCGTGTATACCTACATATCAAAAATCTTTTTCATTAGGACTCGCGAACAATATATACAATAAACTAACTAACTAACTAAGATGTTCCAAATTTATAAATATTATGATTTTCATTGCTGACTATGAGTGTTGATTTTGGTTGGGCTTTAGTATACTGGACGCGGCGGAGGGGGGAGGGAAGGCGGGGGGAGGGAGGGGGGAAGGGGGTGAACCCTCCCTCCAAGGGAAAAATTTCGGAACTCAATAGTTTCCGAGATATTAATTTTTTAAAATTTTGAGGTTAGGTTTTACTTTTATACGTTTTAATTAATTATACCTACTTTAAAGTACCTTACCTTTTGTTTTAGGTAGTGGAAAAGGTTAATTTCTTAATTAGAATGGGCTACGCCAGAAGACTCGCTTCGTCGCCCCTGAATGAAGCTTCGCCTACTCGACCTTCGTTTCGCGCCGGAGGTCGCCGGCTCGCTTCGCTCGCCACCTCCCCCCTTCGCTCTACTCGGCCTCGTAGGCTCGCTTCATTCAGGACCTCCTACGCGAGCTTCTGGCTTCGCGCTTAAAAAAAACACTCTAGGGGCAGGGCAGACAAGACTGCGTGGAGTCGGGGTGTGCCGATTCGGTTTTGTGTATGATATGCTCAAGTACCTAATTATAAATGTAATAACACACCTTTATACCTTTTTTAGTTAAATAATTAAACCTATAAACCTTAAAACGTTTTTTTTTTAACCTTGTAACCTTAAAACTGAAAAACGCGTAAAACGATAACTCATAGATTTGAATTTTGGCGCCAATGCACGCGTTCCGTTTTTCCAATAATCGGTACACATATAATATGATTATTACTCGATTATTAACATTTTTTATTACTTTTTATGTTTGGAACGGATTTTATTACGTAAAACGAAACTTTAGTACGCCAACTAAACGTCAATAAGTCTGTAATCTATGGCAAATGTTGTAATAAATAGTGAAAAGTGTTGTGAATTGCGAATTTTCAAAAAATTATTTCTCGAAAAGTATTAGGATTCGACGTAAAATATTTTAGTGCAAGGCTTACCACATGAAGATCTTTCTGTAAAAAAAATATGAACGTCCAACTCCGCGTCCAGTATACTAAAGCTGAGCCTTGATTTTGATCACAAAACGTTATAACTAGGTTTTTTTGTTTGCACTGTTGATAAGTTCTATTGGAAAAGAATTTCTCAGTTGCTTTGACAAAACCGCTTTCAGTCATTGTGGCGAGTCTTTTTACCCGACTGCGGAACGCACAGGGTTATTTCACAAGGAATCACTGCTTTCGGTTAATAATTCCCAACAACACAATAATTTATCATAAATAGCGGCAAAACAATGACAATAAGCTTCAATAATCATACAAAACAAGCGACCTGTCAACAGTCGACGCAGACTAGAGTGGATGGTGACGTCATGTTTCGTTCCGCCAATAGCGTTGCGTTTTGGCGGAATTTGAAAAATACTACTTTTAAATAATTAAATTTATTAATAGAAACATGATAATTTGTAAAAATAATCATCTGAATATATTTATTTAGCAAGAAAGAATACACATAATTTTTTTTGTCCATTTCTAAATCACATGCATATTCCCCATTGCCAAGTAAACAACACGCTTATCATAGGTACTTAATGACTGTCCTACACTTACGTCTGTCGCCGTGAGAAGTTTTTTTGGTGTTCACGACAAACGCTAGTGTAGGGAGAAATTATTGACCTGCAGACGATACCTCAGGCCGATACTAGTAATTTACGTCCAAAGCATTTGTAAATACGACAGAGAAGCGATAACTTAGGACGTTAATTGTTGCGCAGTTAGTAGTCGACGCTTCATCACGCAGGTGTGGAATAGGCATTACATAGATTGACCATAGTGTTAAAAAACTGACCGACTTTTCAACAAAAACTTAGAATTTTTTTTTTGTTTAATTTATTGAATTATGTGAAAAGTCGTTGAACAAATGTTGTTCAGTATCAAATATAGAAGTTATATGTGGGAGGTTGTTGGTAAATTACAATTAACCCTGTATATATCTAAACTAGTGTTTCGCTCTGTGCGCGAGCTGCTAAAGCAGCTCACGGGATGTGGTTTTTGGGATATTAGGCATCCTCAGGTATCGAATTTGAACGAAATCGCTACAATGATAAAGAATTTCAAAATGGCGCTGGTTTTTTTAAATTTTGGTAAGAGTTTCCTGTTTTGTAACCCTAGGGAGTCCTGAATATCGATTTTGATCGAAATCGGTCAATTAACAAAGAATTTCAAAATGGCGCCGAATTTTTTAAACATTTGGTATCACTTTCCTGTTTTGTAATCCCAGGGAGCCCTAAATATCGATTTTGAACGAAATCGGTCGATTTACAAATAATTTAAAAATGGCGCTGATTTTTAAAACTTTGGTATATCAGTTTTCCGTTTTATAATCCCAGGAAGTCCTAAATATCGATTTTAACGAAATCGGTCAATTAACAAAGAATTTCAAAATGGCGCTGATTTTTTTAAATCTGTTACCAAGATTTTAAGAAGATTTAGAAGTTTCCAGGGGGGTTACTAAGGGGTTACTATCATCATTTAGAAAACCATTATGATACCTACAGGAACATCTTGTTTCAATCTCTTTCTAATATTACTGAGAAAGCTACCATGACCCTACAAAACTATTATGGTTTTACTCTTGCCTACATGATGGAAAGAACGAACGATACTCTTATCATTGTCTATTCCTTACTTTCAGAGTAAGCGAGATGTAGCTATATTTTTTCTAACCCTATTTTTTCCAAAAACGGGGAGATTCTGAATTCGGTGCATTATTTTTCAATTGTATTTTTTTTTAATTTATCCGAGATTTCTTATAACCGATTTGTGTACGGAATCCAATCAAATAACCTAGAACTAGAACAGCTGTTTTATGTAACTACTTTAAAAGTAAAATATCTAAATCAATAGCACCTCTAAGCTAGTCTGGATGGTATCACGTTGAAGGTGTCACGAAGATAATACAGCATGATACTTAAACGAAGTCTGGAGGTTGATTACGGGTACTTTTCAACCGACTTCAAAAAAAGGAGGAGGTTCTCAATTCGACTGTATTTTTTTAGGGTTCCGTACCCAAAGGGTAAAAACGGGACCCTATTACTAAGACTCCGCTGTCTGTCTGTCTGTCTGTCTGTCTGTCTGTCTGTCTGTCTCCAGGCTGTATCTCATAGACCGTGATAGCTAGAAAGCTGAAATTTTCACAAATGATGTATTTCCGTTGCCGCTATAACAACAAATACTAAAAATTAAAAATATATATATATTAAGGGGGGCCCCCATACAATAAACGTGTTTTTTTCGTATTTTTTTGCTCAATATTAAAAACGGTAACAGGTAGACGGTTCAAATTTTCACAGAATATTAACTTGTATATTACCTTTCAAAATAAATAATTAAATATCAATCAAGTAAATATTAAAGGGGGGCTCCCATACAACAAACGTAATTTTTTGATATTGACAGTAAACCTCTACAAACAAAGTTAGTTTTGCGGTTCATTAACAAAGGTAATTATACCTACTTCTTGAGTACGGAACCCTCGGTGCGCGAGTCCGACTCGCACTTGGCCGATTTTTTTTTTTTATGTTTGTTACCTCAGAACTTTTGACTGGGTGAACCGATTTGGATGATTCTTTTTTTATTTGAAAGGGCATACTTTCCAGTAGTCCCATATAAATTTTATCGAAATCGGTCGAGCGGGTTTTAAAATATCAACAATAAAATAAGTACTTTGTATAGCGTGTGCTTGTTGTTGTAAAGTTGGCGCGTGAGTTTGAAGTCGGTTGTTTAAAAAGAATTTTTTATGTTAAATTATTTATATATCAACCTTTAAAAGGATAAATATGAGAATCAATAGCATCTCTAAGCTTGCCTGGAGGATATACCTACGTTGAGGGTATCACGAAGGTATAGCATGATGCTCAAAATAGTCTGGAGGTTGACTGCGGGTTAACGCGAGGGTTCATAACAAAACGTTAAAGTACATAGTTAGTTTGTTGGATAAGAAACGTCACAATTATCATTTTAGACGACGAAACCACACAGGGTTATACCAATATGATACAATTTTTTTGTTCCGGTGGAACTTCGTGATGACGTCCAGGACTTTCAGCGCTTACGTGTCGGTTGGCGGCGAAGATATTCACCTTACGACAACGTTGGACCATTGTGTTAAAAACATACAGTTAAAACAAAACCAACTAGGTCTTGGTATAAGTAACATCAACAAAACCGTGCCTCCTTGGAAGATAGCAAAGTTCAGACTATCAACATATTTTAGTTCCCTGTAGGATCCGGACTGGTTCCTACATTACACGGAAAATCATGTGAGCGTAAAGCTCCCTGTCTTCATCATTTATGCCACTGCTAAAAGATCCCTAAACCAGCTTTCCGAACCAGTGGTAGAGTCTTGACGTATCATAAGTGACACAAGTTGTCCTATGTGAAATAAATAAATCATTTACCATTTAAAGAGACGAGACGCTTCTCGAAGAAAAACTTTCAAATACGTCACAGATTGCAAATCGGAAATCTCGCCCTAAGGCGACGTCTATACTAGTACCTTCCCATAGCTGTACATCGACAACGCGGACTATACTATATTCGGGAAACGAGACAGGCCTTCCTCGTCACGCCTCGCGCAGCAGGGGGGGGCGAAGAGGACATCCACGAGCAGCGACGGCGTATCGGCGGCCGGCGGCGATGACCACGCGTGACGCGACCTCCAGACAGAGCAAACATCTTGCTGACATACGGCGAGAGATTAAGGTACCCACAATCTACATGCTGGTCGTATACAATCCATGCGAAAGTGTGTATGTCTGTCTGTCTGTCTGCTACGCTTTCACGGCCGACCTACTCAACCGATTTTGATAAAATTTGGTACAGAGATAGGTTGCATCCCGGGGAAGGACATAGGCTACTTTTTATCCCGGAAAATTGAAGAGTTCCCGCGGGAATAATAAAACATGAATCCACGCGGACGAAGTCGCCGGCATCATCTAGTATTTTAATTATCCAAAAATTTTGGCAGAAAGTCCGCTAGATAAAAAGTCTTGGATTGGATTCATAATTCCAAATCGCCATGAGGTGATACCATGTAAAGTTTTCAACTATATGTACCGTCAATACATTTTTTATTAACATCAAACATTTAATATTAAACTCGATTTGTGAGTTTGACCCACAGCTAGATCAATTGATTTCTAGAATATTCTAATCAATCTAAGACTCAAAATCTAAAAAATTAATTTAAAAAATTTGCATAATGCAATTTTATAATAAATTCGTTACTCAAAATCATTATAAGTACCTATTAAGAATTATATTATGACAGCTTGCAAACCAATAGGTACTTCATAGCGGTTTTATGTCTACGCTATATTTGAAGAAGTCTAATTTAATTATTGATACCGATCAACCGATCTCAAAGAAAATTTTGAAATAGTAATTAAGTTACTTATGGTGAAAATTTAACTCAATGAATTTATACCAATGCCCTTACGACATGGTCTATGGACACCGAGAACTTTCACAAAAATTAAAACCAGTAGTGTTATCTATTTATGCAGGTACGACGATATTGTTCTAAGTGGTTGTCCTTTGTCTAAACTTCTAAACTAATATTATAAAGAGGAAAAATTTGTGTCACGAATTCCCGTTAAGGTCTATATATTCCATGACTAGATACAACCTAAGACCGATTGACTAACTACGGATCTTTATTTGGAAGTTCATAAAACTACACGTGGGCATAGAACGGGCATATTTTTGGGTAGTAGCGAACAACTTCGCTACCCACAATGTACCTTATAGAAATCCTGAAATAGCACACTAACACATGTGTTAAAGATTACTCTTAAAATGCATCAGAGATTAAATAATAAATAAATAATAAATTGGAACGATACAACAAAGGACTTACTGGCATTTCAGCTATCATCTCGCACACACTTTACTTTCCAACACCACGTCTCAACTCACTCTATACACAAAAGTATAACACTGTATATATTATGATATATAAGAATGTACACAGCACAGGCGTGCACCTCTGATGGCGAGCGATACTCAACTTCCTGTTTACAGAATGACGCCCGTATTTATACACAATGTCTTTTTCGCCTACCCTCTACCAACTCTGAATTCATTAATAGTGCAATACCAACATGAAATCAGTATTGCCATTCTATAAATAATAAATAAATGTTGCCAGTCGAACACACGATCACGACATTTGTTTGTTTGTTTGTAATGGATAAACTCAAAAACTACTCAACCGATTTTAAAAATTCTTTCACTTATAGAAAGCTACTTTATCAGCGAGTAACATAGACTACATTTTATTTTAAAATATATTAGAAATCCCTTCGAAAATTACAATAATGTGAATTAAGTCGGAAAAATTCACCTAATTTAACTTTTTACGTTAAACCTCTAGTCGTCTATTAATTTAGACTGTCTTTTATGTCATATTTGACAAGACACTTTTTTTCATATTTGACAAATAAGTGACAAGACAAACATAATAAATACAAGAAAACTTACCATATTTTTTAACATTTTAATATCTAACTGCTGTGGACAGCCTGCGAAAAGCCTAAAAGATCAAGGTCTCAACTTTCTAAACATAGTTCCCAAATCCCAGGCGAGGGCAGTGAAAATACGTCGTATTGGAGAATTATCATTTGAAAATTAAAATCGTCTTGCAAGTCAGAGAGAATACCTACCTACGTGTCGCAATCGCGTGCCACCTGGGGATTACAAACGGATACCGACGGGTGCTTATAATATAATAGAAATTATGTAACATTACCAATGTAAATACCTCATCTGTAAATTGTTTACTTTGTTTTTTTTTTTCACGATAAAATCACAAATCTGAATTGCACCCGTGCGAAGACGAGGCGGAACGCTAGTACTGAATATTTACGTAACGTAACCATAGACTTAGAATTTTTTCGCTACGCTCAATAGACTGACAAAGCGTGGGAGCGAGAGGTATTTAGTTAATAAATACTGCCGCGAGCGAAAAAGAGATAGCGAAACAAAAGGCCAGTATGTCATTGTTTACGCGAGTGAGAGGCGATAGCGTCCCGGCCTATTCCAAGCCGAGGTGAATTTTATGCATTTAATTAATAGTCTTACGATTAAAACTTAAAATATTTGTTCTGCCACCATGGTGTCTTGTTCAGTGAATGAATGTGACGTTACAAGACGTTTGGCGTGATTGCTCATAAGCTTAAGTGTGTAGAGTACAATATAAAAACCGGCCAAGTGCGAGTCGGACTCGCGCACCGAGGGTTCCGTACAAACCTGTAGTAAGTTTTAAATTAAATGTTTTTTTTTAAATATTTGAGTTGATTGAATGAAAGGTAAATTGCGATTTACGATTAATGACGTATTAAAAAAAACTACTTACTTGATCTCGTTCAAACCAATTTTCGGTGGTAGTTTGCATGGTAATGTACAACATATATTTTTTTTAGTTTTATCATTCTCTTATTTTAGAAGTTACGGGGGGGGGGACACACATTTTACCACTTTGGAAGTGTCTCTCGCGCAAACTATTCAGTTTAGAAAAAAATGATATTACAAACCTCAATATCATTTTTGAAGACCTATCCATAGATACCCCACACCTATGGGTTAGATGAAAAAAAAATTTTTGAGTTTCAGTTCTAAGAATGAGAACCCCAAAATTTATTGTTTTTTTTTTCTATTTTTGTAAGAAAATCTTAATGCGGTTTACAGAATACATCTACTTACCAAGTTTCAACAGTATAGCTCTTATAGTTTCGGAAAAAAGTGGCTGTGACATACGGACGGACAGACAGACAGACAGACATGACGAATCTATAAGGGTTCCGTTTTTGCCAAATTTGGCTACGGAACCCTAAAAACACTACTTTCCTGTAAAAGAAAAGAACGAAATAAATATTTTCCTTAATTTTTGTTTTATTTGGCGTGTCTTAGATTTCATAATATGTATATGAAATATATATACAGGGTATACTGTATATACTGGTGATTCAGTACATTACTGTATTTAAGTACTTATCGGGGAGGTCATTAGCTATGACTTGAGCGCCATATATGGTTATTATTTATTTTTATTAATTTGTCACTTATACATTATATCAGAGTATTATTGTAATGAATCAAATTAAAACTACTTGCACCCTTTAAAAAAATAGCGGCGAAAAACCTAAAATTTTTATGAAAAATCCCTAAAATTGCTCTATTTCTCAAAAAAATTATAGTGAATAGTTTCAGGCAGATTTTTTAAAAAACATCTGTGTTATAAACGCCGCCGCCGCTGGCGACGGGCCGTGTAACGTAGTACTGGTGAGCTTCGGTAGGTGGCGCGAACACATCACATCACATCACACTTCACATCACATCACACTTATATCCTACTTAATAATATTATAAATGCGAAAGTTTGTGAGGATGTTTGTTACTCTTTAACGCGACAATGAATAAACCGATTTTGCTGAAATTTGTCTTTTTGGCACAGACATAGATTATAATCTGGAATAGCACATAGGCTACTTTTTATCCCGGAAAATTAAAGAGTTCCCGCGGGAATCAAAAAAACCTTAATCCACGCGGACCAAGTCACGGGCATCAGTTAGTAAGCTATAAAATAAAAAAAATGTAGTCTTAGTATAATTCTATAATAATAAAGTAAACAAAACAATAAAAAAAAATATTTGACCCATATTTAAATCAGATGCATATACCCTATTCGTTAATTATTAAGATAGACTATTCGAAAACAGACCATAAGTATTTGATGTATCCAGCTAATGATGTTGCTTTGTTTTGTAACGCTGAAAAACTTTTTAGAGAAAACATGGTCATCTCATCAATAAATAATTTGTTACCTAGCTGTAGCTTTGTTGCTATTTGTGTATTTTTATTTTAAATTAAAAGATAGTTTTATTTTATTTCGTTAAGCTAACTCATTAGAGTCCTATGATTTCACCAGTAAGACTATCGATAATACTATGCTAGAGTCAAGACAACACTATTTCACGCACACATTTACATTAAATTTTTTGTAACACCGTAATCTGTCACTGTTGGTCTTGTACATTTTAAGCCTATGAACGTAACCGAGAGACTTTAAACGTCAAACTGTTGCAGTGCTCTAATAAACACAGTTTTACATTATTATTATGTAAAGCATTACCGTGACTACCGCGCGGGTGCTACCGTCAAGTCTTTCAAGTCAATTACAGCACGGCGGTACCATCTTTTCAACCGACTTCAAAAAAAGGAGGAGGTTCTCAATTCGACTGTTTTTTTTTAGGGTTCCGTACCCAAAGGGTAAAAACGGGACCCTATTACTAAGACTCCGCTGTCTGTCTGTCTGTCTGTCTGTCTGTCTCCAGGCTGTATCTCATAGACCGTGATAGCTAGAAAGCTGAAATTTTCACAAATGATGTATTTCCGTTGCCGCTATAACAACAAATACTAAAAATTAAAAAAAATTATATATTAAGGGGGGTCCCCATACAATAAACGTGTTTTTTTCGTATTTTTTTGCTCAATATTAAAAACGGTAACAGGTAGACGGTTCAAATTTTCACAGAATATTAACTTGTATATTACCTTTCAAAATAAATAATTAAATATCAATAAAGTAAATATTAAAGGGGGGCTACCATACAACAAACGTAATTTTTTGATATTAACAGTAAACCTCTACAAACAAAGTTAGTTTTGCGGTTCATTAACAAAGGTAATTATACCTACTTCTTGAGTACGGAACCCTCGGTGCGAGAGTCCGACTCGCACTTGGCCGGTTTTTTTTATGTTGGTACCTCAGAACTTTTGACTGGGTGGACCGATTTGGATGATTCTTTTTTTGTTTGAAAGAGCATACTTCCCATGTGGTACCATATAAATTTTATCGAAATCGGTCGAGCGGTTTTTAAAATATCAACAATAACATAAGTACTTTTCGTACCACTTGCTCAAAAAAGTGACATATTCTATGCCACAAAAAGCGAACATAACAATAGTCATTTTTAATCTGTTAAAAACAGGGAAAGAAAATTGTACTGAATTTCATTCATCCTCTAGGGGGAGAATGTAATTTAAATTTGGAATACTTACCGAAATTTATACTGAACTACATCTGTGTTTACACCATTGAGTTTGTATATAAAGCATTAAACATAATTTTTTTGAAAAAGGAATAAGCATTTATTATGCAGTTATGATTATTAAATAAAATTACGAAAACCGACGAGCCCGTAATATGAGCTTGATGCCTTTGCTTTTCCGACAGTAAAATATTAGTCTAGGAATTTGCCGCGTTTTTGTTTTCTTCAAATACATAAACGTTAAGTTTATTTTAATTTATTTTTATAAATAAGTTAATGTTCTAAACAGTTCCTCAGACGCAAGAACAGAGAAATACTCAGATCAACTCATCAACAATAAATGTACCAAACAAAAATGTTACTCTCTCTATCAATAATTGGACCAATGTTTCGAATGTTAACTTTTACTTTTAATTGTCAGTATTTTTAATAAATTCTTATCTCATATTATTATTGTGTTAATTTTTTCGCAAATGGTACGAAAAGTAGAGTATTTTCCTCGGTGATAAAGCTGTCTTAGTCTTGGGTGAACTTAAATCCCTCGCTACACTCAGGACTCGTCTTAAATCCCTCGCTTCGCTCGTGATTTAATTTTTTAACACCCTCGCTACGCTCGGGAGTAAACCTCGAGTCCTTCGTTACGCTCGCGATTTAAATCATCACCCGCGACAGAAGACACTGCTTTATCCCCTTGGTTAATAATCTACTATTGTATAGCGTGTGCTTGTTGTTGTAAAGTTGGCGCGGGAGTTTGAAGTCGGTTGTTTAAAAAGTATTTTTTATATTAAATTATAATTCTATCGGATCTTGAAGGTTGGTCACTAAGTAATAAACTGATAAGTTTCAACTAGAGCCTTTTACAGACGCCCCCGTTTCTGGCTAGGGTACATTTTATGATGACGGAAGAGTTAAACTGTAAAATGAAATCAATTAGTGAGTTTTACAGCACCGAGTCATACTAGCTACTTAAAACTGATGGTGGTACATACAAAAATATACCTACATAATATAAAATATTTCATCACATACATCTATCTATGTTTTATAATCATATACATCTATTATACTGGTTATTATTAAAGTACCTAATAATTATTAATACTAAGAGGAATTAAGCTTATATAAGATAAATTAATCAAATGAGTGGCATTCAATATCCAATAATTTGACGTCAGAAATTCGAATATAATATGTTTAGGGTTCCGTAGCCAACTTTGGCAAAAACGGAACCCTTATAGATTCGTCATGTCTGTCTGTCTGTTTGTCCGTCCGTATGTCACAGCTACTTTTTTCCGAAACTATAAGAACTAAGTATACTGTTGAAACTTGGTAAGTAGATGTATTCTGTGAACTGCATTAAGATTTTCTTACAAAAATAGAAAAAAAACAATAAATTTTGGGGGTTCCCCATACTTAGAACTGAAACTCAAAAATTAGAACTGAAACTCAAAAAATTTTTTTCATCTAACCCATACGTGTGGGATATTTATGGATAGGTCTTCAAAAATGATATTGAGGTTTGTAATATCATTTTTTCTAAACTGAATAGTTTGCGTGAGAGACACTTCTAAAGTGGTAAAATGTGTGTCCCCCCCCCTGTAACTTCTAAAATAAGAGAATGATAAAACTAAAAAAAATATATGATGTACATTACCTTACATGCAAACTTACACCGAAAATTGGTTTGAACGAGATCTAGTAAGTAGT
Source organism: Erebia epiphron (assembly GCA_963932025.1). Taxonomy (NCBI): domain Eukaryota; kingdom Metazoa; phylum Arthropoda; class Insecta; order Lepidoptera; family Nymphalidae; genus Erebia; species Erebia epiphron. The sequence goes on along the minus strand of OZ009949.1, from coordinate 3,271,919 downwards.
TTTTTTTAATACGTCATAAATCGTAAACCGCAATTTACCTTTCATTCAATCAACTCAAATATTTAAAATAAAAATATTTTTAATAATTAAAAACTTACTACAGGGTTGTACGGAACCCTCGGTGCGCGAGTCCGACTCGCGGCCGGTTTTTTTTATTATAATGTTAGGATAGATACAGATCGAGACTCTTCCAAAAGACCAAAAACTCACATCTTCTGTTAGTTATAAGTTTGATTAATTATCATTTTAAACTATCGATTAAAGTGTGTATCGGATAAATTTAAATATCACCCACTCACACTGTACCTGCAGGGCGACCGCGTATCTATTGCATCAATCATTGATACTTCGCAATCACCTCCGTTTATGGTATTCTTGCTGCGTCAATGGATTTCGTCCAATAGTGGTAGAGTGTTAACCAATCAGAGGTGATTGCGATGTATCAATGTTTGATGCAAAAGATACGCGGCGCCCTGCTGTATTCATGCAAATAATGGATATTGAACTTATTGTAAAGGTCCACAATGCACTTAGATACAGTGGCTAACGGCAATTCGAGTAGCAGGCTAACTGGACGCTCTCGCGGTTCGCCTCGCTCACTCGGCTCCGGGGGTGCTGATTGTATGGACAGCAGCGACCCTGCCTTGTCCGGAGAGAGTACCTACCTACCTAGAAATAAAGCGCGTTTGACGATTTAATAATTTAGAAAATTTAATACAAGTGCATAAACACACTGATAAATTCAAGAAGAAAAGTGATTGTCATAATGTCAATACTAGAAATAAAAATAAACTTGTAATGCCTGCTTCTAGGCTTAGTAAAATTAGCAATTCATTTGTTGAAAACAACTGTCCGCTTCTACAATACGCTCCCAGAAGACCTGTTGAAGTTGTCTCTGAATAAGTTCAAAGTTAGTGTAAAACGTAAACTCATTGAAAAATCTTACGACTACATAAACGACAAGGAAGCTTGGCAATAATTAAACTCCCTCGGGGGCCACAGCGAATAATGAGAGACTTCGATTAAACATATTTTCACACCAGATGCTCGACAATGCCGAATTATGTCATGTAAACCTTATCTCTTGGCTTTAGCCGGGCTATAATGTTCTATTGAATTTATTATAACCCTCTGGTCAATAATGTGATTTTCACTTTCATAATTCTTATTGCTATGTTCATAAAGTCTAATTTCGCTAAACAGAATGTGTTCTCAACGGGCGCGGCCAACTAGATTTTCGAAAACCGAAGCCGTGGCCCACTAGATTCGCACTGAGACGAACTTCTATTGTTTTGTCAAATCGAGTAGGCCACGCCACGCCTGGTTTTTTATTGTCTCGCTTAAAGTGAGAAAAGTAGAGTAGGTACATTACCAGGATAAAACTGTTTTTTTCTTGGGCGCTTGAATCCCTTACTGCACTCAGGACTCAATCTTAATTCCCGAGCAAAAACACCCTCGCTGCGCTCGGGAGTTAAATTTGGAGTCCGTCGTTACGTTCAGGATTCAATGTAGCGCCCATGACATAAAACAGTGCTTTATCCCCTGGGTGTATAATCTACTATTATAACTACTACATAATATAATATACTTATGTATCTGTATATGTTGTACGTATGTGTATGTAGATTATTGCAATTATTGTAAACATACCATATATTTTTTCAAAAGAGCAACCACCGAGTTTCTTGCTGGTTCTTCTCGGTAGGGAGGGCATTCCGAACCAGTGGTAGATTCATTTGACTATATTCATAAGAACTTGTAAAAAGTCTATTTGAATAAAATCATTTGAATTTTGAATTTTATTGCATATTAAATAAAGATCTACGGAGCAAATAAAATCATCTATCTTCATCTTTATCAAATATAACAAGTATCTTTTTATCTTGCGCCGGTGCCTCAGTATACTAAACCTGCCGTAACAAATGTATGTAATATAGTACCTCTGCAATGGTGTCTGTCGCCATTTCGATGGAGTAGGTGACGGGCGCCTGTGACGTGGGCGGTGCTGATGATCCAAGCACCTGCCCGTCCAACTTCGACAGCTCCTGAAACAATTAACATTTATATTTTTTTCGTATTGTCATAATTTGAGATTCATTGTATCTACAGCTGTATGTCCTTATTTTAAAAAAAAACTAATAATAAAAGTTGCGTCAGCGTAAATTAATAGATTGGCGGGAACGCCGAAAATAGGAAAATTCCCCTGCTTATAAAAAAACGTACTGTACGATTCTAGAGCCGTAACTTAATAACAAAAAAATTGCGGGAGAAAATTCTCATGATATAAAATATAATTGGAATAAAAATTCTTTCCTAAAAAACCGCCTTCCAAAGCCATGACTGTAAAGTAAAAAATAATTTTGATTTCTACACCCTAAGTACGTTGAAGTCGGGCGAGTTTATCGAAGAGGCAAAGTTGGCGCGTCAGGCTCGCCCGACTTCAACATGGAAAGAATTTTTATTTTTAACTTTTTAGTATACCTACTCTTAATCCCCACGGCTTAGGAGTGCAGTTCCCTGCAGCATCAGAGTTGAGGAGTTGGGACTTGGGTTTAAGTATGAAGTCGTTGCTTGACACCTACAATAATTCGACGGTTAAAAGGAAATAGGGGATAAGCGACAAAAGATGAAATGTTCAGGAGAGCCGTTCAAAGTTTTAAATTTTAGAAAAACTGACGTATTTTTGTCATTTATTAAGATATTGTGAAAAGTGAAACAGTTATAAAATCAGATAGAAATGGAACAGTTACTGGTATTCTTAGTTTTAGTGATTTGACGTTATTTAAAGTAGTTTTTGTCGCTTATAACCACAGCTTTTAATTTTTGAATGAGGAAATATGTCATAAGATACAAATGACAAAATCAAATATTAAAGGATAAGAAGCATATGCGACATTCCAATTTTTCATTTCGCAAGGTAAAAGGGTATAAGCGACTAGACCGTTCAATCAATATTATAGGAAAAGAAGGATAAGGTACTTTTCATAGTTGTTGTATAAAAGATAATAGGGCACAAGAAACAGTCGGCATTCAAAACAATACCAGGATATAAGACATTAGTAACACACAATGTCGCTACGAAGCAAAGAAATATGGATGAAAAGCCACACCAAAAATAATGAAGTAGCGCAACCAACACAATCCTTCATCAGGAAAATATCTAAAACAGATATTACACGACACCGTAATTGGGTCTCTAACCTCTAAAGTAGGGTGAAATTGCTTGGGAGTAAATTTTCACAGAAACATACTAAGGATCTATCTCACTAAGAAGCCTATTACAGTATACCCTGCTATAATTTTACACTAAATGGTAGATTTTAAAGATATAGCTCGTCATTTCATATTTACTAACGAGCAGATAGTGCGATGTTTTTTGAAATAAAAAAGGAGTTTTTGTTAATACTTTATTAACTTACTTAATCAAGAAAAATCAAAATTAACCCCTTACTAATAAAAACACGAATCGCTTAATAAACCTATTTTAGCTAAAACACTGTTTTGTCTCTTTCTTTCATAACGCTGTCAATATTCTTTTTCTTGCCACTTACTTCCGGTTCCCACTCATCAGAGCTTCCAACATCGCCGAAGGCATTTAACAAAGCAACCTGATCATCGGACATGTAATCTAAATAAGCCGACTTCTTTGCGCGATGGGCTGTTCTCAATGTACAGGCTTGTGCATTTGTGGTATCATCGGTTGATATGCTTGGACGAACGTCAACAGATTGCTTCGATTTTCGACTATTTTTCTTTCTTTTTGCCGATTTTACTAAAGGTGAATTATTATTACTTTGAGACAATTCCGGTGGAGGAGGCAGACTTACTTCTGTGACTGTTGGCGTAGAATTTTCAATGATGGCAGATGTAGGGTCCATCTCATTTTCCTTTGCAGAACTAGGACGGACATTTCACTCATCTTCTGAGGCAGAGCCAGAAGGGGTGACGGGAGTTGCTACAGGATCAGACGCAAAGCAGATTTATATTGCAGCATCCAGTGCACGACAGTTAAAATGTTCCGACATAGTATCTTGAGCAGAACTGGTGGGGATGTCCGTCGCAGTTTCCGGTATTAAGTTGATCAATAAAGCAGACTCAGGCTTAGGGCTATTGAAGTGGTATGTATGTGCATTTGGTTTAGGGCTGGCATGTACGGATGTCGCAGCATCGGCATTTGAGCTGGAGAACAGGTCTGATAAAGTACCTACTGACGATTTTGTGAGGATATCAGTTGAATGTTGCGTAATGTTGACTGGCGCAGTATCCGCTTCATAGCTTCTGATGTCTGACGTCACGTCTAGTACAGAGCTGCTCAAAAGCTCAACACCTGGACCAGACAACGGCGTGTGCTGCTGCGGAAGAATAAAAATTGTCTGAATTAATTAATTAATAATAGGTAACGCAAGTCCTCATTTTCTTACTGTAGTAAGTACTATATAATCCAACCAACCCATCCAACCCAACCAACCAAGCTACCTACAAACCAATCCAACCAACCAACCAACCAATCAATCCATTCATACAACCAATCTAACAATCCAACCAAAATAATTGTATTGGTGTATATATAAATAGTATTTTTCCCGTAGGAATAAAACGTATTTTCGCCGTAAAAAGAATAACATGCGCCTGTGTGTTAATCTTTGGTATAAACTAACTAAATTTCATCCAATTCCATTTAATTCCTTTTGTGTGAAAGAATAACCAACAAACATACATACATCCATACATCTCTATATTCTTACCCTCTTTTACGTTTGTAATATGTAATAATATCAGTAGAATATTATAGATGTACTAGATACCTGTTTGGTACAGTCACGTGCAATGATAATGTATATAATCTCATTCTATTTTATACCTTTTAACCTGTTGACTTCAAGGCCATTTCTAAAATGTCCCTTTTTCGGCCTTTCCTTTCCATTGTTTAACCTAAAATAATACCATTGAATGAAATACAGGTAACATAGTTAACAATGCATGACTAATAAATAATCACAAATAATAAAAAGAGATAGCTTACCAGTCCTGTGGGTCCCGATATTATTATTTACAGGAGCGCACGAGTCGCGCGTGTTCACGCTGTCGCAGCGCGCGGCTGAGTGTTGCGGGGGGACAAGCGACGCGTTTAAAACTGGTTTTTGTGGTATCCAATGACATAAGCCCCGACTCGTTATTAAATCCTTATTTGGTATTGCGGTATAAGCGACGTATAAGTATGATTGTAGAACGTGGAAATATGTTATAATCGACACCATGATATCTAATTTAATTTAAGTAATATGGAATTAGCGACAATCGTATTTATATTAGTAAACGGAAGTAAGGTATAACCATCAGTGTCATATTAAAATCAATTTAGGTAATAGGGCATAACCGCCAGAGTAATATAAGTATGCATTTTGTATATAGGGCACAAACGCCATAGCTCTGTTAAATTACGAAATGGAAGTAAGCTTTAAGCAACATTTGTACTTTTCAATTGAAATGCTTAAAAGGCATAAACAACCAAAAGCTTGGCACCCTTGTGAAGTAAAAAAGCATTACCGACAACAAACCCTAAATAAATCATTTTTGTAGGGGTACAATCACCTTTATAGCAAAAATGACCAGAATTTTCGTCGGTTAACAAAAATAACACTATAAATTGTTTTTTTTTTGCTTGGGCATAAACGCCAAAAAAGTCATCGTAGAGCCATGGGAGTAAGCGCATTCGAAAGAGCAGAAAATTTTAAGTCCAATGGCATAATAACTCATTTTTGACCAAAATGTCGCTTATGCCCTATTTCCTTTTAACCGTCGAATTATGAATTCACCATATAAAATCCTAAATCGCTATTTTTAAGGAGTTCTGTACCCTGTAACATCAGAGTTGAGGAGTTGGGACTCAGAGTTGAATCGTTTACACGTGACTTGATACCTACTGTATGAATTCACCATCAAAACTTCCTAACTCCCTAGTTTTGAGTCGTAGGTATACCTGCAGCATCAGGATTGAGGATTTGGAGTCAGAATTTTTTATGGGACCATCTCGCGAGCTTCCACTAACCACTGAAAAAAAAAATTCAAATCGGTTTGGAAACCACGTAGATATGCGGTAACATACATTAAAAAAAAATATAACATACGCGCCAAATTGAGAACCTCCTCCTTTTTTGGAAGTCGGTTAAAAAAAAATTGACGGGAAAAATGCTCATGACTATTCCCACAAGATTCCCACCGACTTGTTTATAAAAAAAAACATAAGTACGATTCTAGAGCCGTAACTTAGTAAAAAAAAATTGGCGGGAGAAAATTCTCATGACTATTCCCACCGACTTCCCCTGTTTATAAAAAAAACCATAAGTACGATTCCAGAGTCGTAACCAAATTTAAAAAAATTGTCGGGAGAAAATTCTCATGACTATGAAAAAAAACGTGTACAATAGGTATGGTCCGAATGAATATATCAATAAATAAATAAATTGGACGACAACGACATCTACTAGCGCCGCTTCTAAGGCATCGCACTATTAAAATTCTACATCAATGTTCTAGAGGACTTTTTAAATCTTTTCAGGACTATACCAACCATAGATGTAGGAACAATCTACATTCGATTCAAGAGCCGATTACTCGGGCCGTTATAATAAATTAAAAAAAACAAGGTAACTGGCGGGAAATTGCGCAAATTAAAAAAAAATAACTTTAGCGTTTGGTTTGGCGGCAATCGAGTGTTGTTAAAAGTTGTCATTTAACTTTTCTTTAAAATTCTTTTTATTAATACGTAGTGCGTTTCTGTTTTTGATCATCGTTAAAGTTATTAGCGCAGGTTTTTAGTATTTAGTTTTCAAGAAAATTAATAAATTTGAAATTATTAATAAATTACTAAGTAAGTAGTTATTAGTTAGTTACCTGTATAAACCAAACCTATAATAGTAAAAAATACTATGAATAGATTCAATCTACGTAAGAAACCACGCGTAAACTACCATGAGCCTGAAGAATCGAGTTTTGATGAATATCTATGTAAGTTTTTTTTAAATTTATATCTATAACTTTTAGAATTTAGATGATGCTTCATATCTAGCGACTTCATTCACGTTTTTTAAGGTTTTTGATTCCCGGAGGAACTATATACTCAATTTACAAATTAGTTATTTATAACATGTATAACATGTAGGACTGCCTCGTTGGTCTAGTGGTTAGCATAGTCGACTGCGGATCATCGAGGTCCTGGGTTCGATTCCCGGTCGGGCATAAAAGTTAGGTATTGGGTTTTTCAATTAAGAAATTCTCAGTGCCAGCCCGGAGTTGGAAGTTGGCGGTGTTTCACCCCCGTGCCTCGGAGAGCACGTTAAGCCGTCGGTCCCGGTTATTATCACTAACATGATAATAATCGTTAAAGCCCGCCAACCCGCATTGGAGCAGCGTGGTGGGTCTAAGCTCTAATTCCCACTTTCCTATGAGAGTGGAGGCCTGTGCCCAGCAGTGGGACGTTAATAGGCTGTAGTGATGATGATGATGAACATGTAGGACATCCAGGTGTCTCATAAGTTACATCACGGTTTGACTCTACCACCGGTTCGGAAATTTCTGAAAAGTTTTACTGAGAAGAGCCGACAAGAAACTGAACAGTTGCTCTTTTTAAAAAACAATATATTAAGTAGGCATATTATGTTATAGGTATACAGTAGATATTACACTGTCCTGTGGGCCGCTGTGCCCAAAGTCGATTGCTTCCATACAACTTTGTCATAGACTCCCAATAATATGAATGTTTTTTTTTAAATAATTATAAGTAAGTAATTACCTTATATGTGTGTGTGTGTTTGTTTGTTACAGTTTGTATAGACTGCGGTGATTATGTTTTTGAATATTGCTCCATACACGGACCTCTAGTCGTTATTCCTGACGATAAGGTATAAAGGAGTGAACATAATTATTTATTTCAATTACTAGCTGATGCCCGCGACTTCATCCGCTTGGATGATTAAGTTTTTTTAATTAACGCGGGAATATGTCCTATGTAGTCTATTTCCTCCCCGGGATACACCAAATTTCATCAAAATCGGTTGCAAAGTTCGTTAAAGCGTAGTAGACAGAAAGACAGACACACTTTCGCATTTTTAATATTAATAGGTATATTAATGAAGAAGTATGGATTTTGGCACGAAACCCTAAAAACATTTATCCATCAGACAAACTCACAGTAGTAAGTTGATATTAAAATAAGACTTCCATACGTAAGGTACCGGAAAATTATACGTCTGACCATCCCATGATACCACGGGCAGCTATGACGATACCCCATGAGTTCTTGCATCTTGGGCCTTCGCTTATACCTGGTAAGTACCAAGTCATCTTATCATTTCAACCATTACATAATCATTTCATTTCATTTATTTCATTTTGGCCGGTCATGACGCCACATAAGGCTCTGCCTGAAAATCAGAGCTGCAGTTATCATATGGTAGGTACTCATATTCTTTGTATTCAAATAAACTTATTATAAGTGCTTTTGAATCGTCAAGTAAATCTACCGGAATCGTTCGGAATGGCATTCCATACTGTAGCAAAATGCTGAAGTAGCAGCCTCTTTAGCTAATGAGGGCTACCGTTTTTATGCTCACTAGTTAGCGCCACTTGCGAGTAAGGTCCTAAAGTATAGCTGTAAATTCGGTAAACAAGCATATTTCTGGAAAAAAAAACCCTTTTGTAAATAGTAAACATACAGGAACCAGGGAAATACTAACCTATGAATTAGCTGTTCTTTCAGCCCGCTTATTTTTGCACTTCTATTTCTTAGCCCCGCTTTCAAAGCACAGAGCACTGGCATTTATTGACACGTATCTTACATCTTCCATAATTAATCGGTTATTGCTAAATTTTCACAACATTAACTAAATAATTAGACTCGCGATAAAAGCCCAGTGATATTTGACATTTCGTAGACCTCACTCTACACTAGCGCCCCTAGCGGCGAATTTAAACGCGGTAGCCCTCATTAACACACACGTAGCAAGTAAATCTTGTATTTTGTAATACCTACTATGGTTTATTGTAAGTTTAGTAAGTAATTTGTTGTTAGTTATATTTTCTCGAACATGCTTGGAAATTTGAGCATTATTTTGACAACCTTCGTCGAGATAAATCGAACTTGCTGTACTAGCCAAATACATGTGAGCAGCGCCTGGTAAAGTTATATGAAAATCCATATCTGTCGTGGTTTAACGACCAAATAAATCACATAGGTAGTAAATTCATATCAGTCGTGTAATTTAAAAATGGAACGATCTTTTACTCCGAAACATGGCCAACCAAGGAGGTAACTTATCAAAGAAAGGTTTTATTTAAATTTCGAACTACTTAGTTTGCAAATAGAAAGCTGTTTATTGAAAAAAAAAACAAATGAACATTTGAACGCGGGAAAAATTATTGTTGTTCGTTGTTCGTCATTGATTTTGAAATGTATTTGACAAAAGTTAAAAATAAAAATTCTTTCCAAAAAACCGACTTCCAAAGCCACTGTAAAGTAAAAAATAATTTTGATTTCTACACACTATGTTGAAGTCGGGCGAGTATAACAAAGATAGGCAAAGTTGACGCGTCAGGTTCGCCCGACTTCAACATAGTGTGTAGAAATCAAAATTATTTTTTACTTTACAGTGGCTTTGGAAGTCGGTTTTTTGGAAAGAATTTTTATTTTTAACTTTTTAGTGTAGTCTTAATCCCCACGGCTTATGAGTGCAGTACCCTGCAGCATCAGAGTTGAGGAGTTGGGATTTGGGCTTAAGTATGAAGTCGTTGCTTGACACCTACAATATGAATTTCCCATAAAAAAGTTTTAAATCGCTATTTTTAAGGAGTTCTGTACCCTGCAGCATCAGGGTTGAGGAGTTGGGACTTGGGTTTAAGTATGAAGTCGTTGCTTGACACCCACAATATGAATTCCCCATAAAAAAATCCTAAATCGCTATTTTTAAGGAGTTCTGTACCCTGCAGCATCAGCGTTGAGGAGTCGGGACTGGAGTTGAATCGTATACACGTGACTTGATACCTACTATATGAATTCACGATCAAAACTGCCTAACTCCCTAGTTTTGAGTCGTAAGTATACCTACAGCATCAGGATTGAGGATTTGGAGTCAAATTTTTTTATGGGACCATCTCGCGAGCTTCCTCTAACCACTGAAAAAAAAAATTTTCAATTCGGTTTGGAAACCACGGAGATATGCGGTAACATACATTAAAAAAAAAAAAAAAAAAAAAAAAAAAACATATACGCGCCGAATTGAGAACCTCCTCCTTTTTTGGAAGTCGGTTAAAAATGAGTTCATGTGAAGACAATGAGTGTGATGAACTTACTTTAACGCCACCTAAAAGGCAAGAGCCGTAATAGAAAACTTGTTACCGCCAAAATTGGAAAGAAAAATATTTGAAAACCTATGAAAATTTTGTTCAAAGGAAGAATGAAAGAAAATCGATATCGAAGTTCTGTCTAGGTACTAGTTAGTTTTAATTTCCGCGCATTATTTGAGAAAAGTAGGTACAAGCCTTGCCCACAACTAAAAACGTATGTGTGCCGAGGCACACATAAGTCCTTTACACGTTCGTCCTTCCATGCCTGTTATGCTGGCCGCTGTAGTAATGTACTAAATAATTTCCCATTTTTGTGTTTCTTTTCTTTTTCTCTGTATCGGTGAAAAGCTAAATAAACTATTATTATTTGTTTAAATACCGTCCCATTGTTATTCCAATTTATTTATTTACAAAGATAACTAAACGTATTGTAGAAAAATATTATTTTAAGCAATTTTTCCTAACAGAAGCGGGTGTAGGAGTATTCAGCAGTGTGACTTTACCAATTGGGATCAGATTCGGCCCTTATCAAGGCCAAAGGACCAAAGAAGTTACCTCTAAGTATTGTTGGCAGGTATGTTTGTTACTCAATCATGCGCCAACGGCTGAACGGATCTGGCTGAAATTTGGCACAGAGATAGAATAATATAGTCTGGAATAGCACATAGGCTACTTTTTATCCCGGAAAATTAAGGAGTTCCCGCGGGAACCAAAAAACCTCAAATGGATGTTTGTTACTCAATCACGCCAGAACGGCTAAACGGATCTGGATAAAATTTGGCACCGAGATAGATTATAGTCTGGACTAACACATAGGCTACTTTTCATCCCGGAAAATTCAAGAGTTCCCGCGGGAACAACAAAACCTCGATCCACGCGTACGAAGTCGCGGGCATCAAATAGTTTTGAATAAATATGAGGAAAATAAATATATAGACCTTTAAAAAATGTTCGACCGAAATATGACGTGTTTGACTACATTATTATGACCATAGGGACCCAGAAACTACGGCAGAAAACATTGCCGTTTATTCCCAGATTATCTAGAAAGTAGTATGGATTTTTTCTATTCAAAAAACTTGAGAGGTGTGAAGGGACATCCGAATGGAAGGAAGTTCCTTCGTTCCTTTCGGTTAATTAGTGAAGGAATTGTAATAAAATTTACACAGAGAAAGTAGAAACACGCGCACGCCGCACGGCTTACAATATTATGACTAGATCGTAGTTTGAATAAAAGTTGATAATGAACACAAAACAACACATTTATTAATATATAGGTACAGCATGCAACAAGCAGTTGAGCGCCAGGAGGTTCTTCGTAATAGCTGATAAACAGGCACCCTGCCACACCAGAGACCGCTAGCCTCAGATAGACGGTTTATGTCAGGGTCGGTTTTGCGAAGAATACAAAAAATAAAAAATAATAAAATAAAATAAACAAATTTAAAAATACAAGAATTTACTCTTTCGTGAGTGGGATTCGAACCTGCGACGTTTTACGAAAACGCGGCACCTTACCGTAGGGCCCACGGAGATCTTAATGAAGATAGCGAATATATGCAATTGTACGTCGTATCAACAACTATAGCAAAAAGTGTTGTTACAACTTTCAAAAAGGGTCGTTACAACTTTTGGTCTTAATTTTTTCCGTCTAGCCCCGTTTCGTAACGCGCGATATGGAACTCCGTTCCAATATACTTTGAGCTACTTACTCGTAGATTTTGTAAAAGTTACCTTTTCTGAAAAACAAACTATCTTTTCTATTGAGGTCCGCTTCGTTGAAAATGAGTAAAATAACGCGCTTGCTACGCTCAAATAATTTTTTTATAGATATACGATTGCAATAACAGAAAGGCCCACGTAATAGACGGCTACGACGTAAACAATTCCAACTGGATGCGCTACGTGAACTGCTCTCGACATTGGTGCGAGCAGAACCTGGTCGCTTATCAGTATAGGGGGGAGCTGTACTACAGGTTTAGTATATTAATCCATACATACACCACTGCAGCCCATTAACGTCCCACAGCTGGGCACACGCCTCCACTCTCATAGGAGAGAGAATTAGAGCTTAGACCCACCACGCTGCTCCAATGCGGGTTGGCGGGCTTTAACGACTATTATCATGTTAGTGATAGTAACCGGGCTCGACGGCTTAACGTGCTCTCCGAGGCACGGGGGTGAAACACCGCCAACATCCTAACTCCGGGTTAGTACTGAGAATTTCTAATCAGAAAAACCCGATACTTAATTTTGGCCCGACCCGGGACTCGAACCCTTGACCTCGTCGGTCGCAGTCAAACATGCTAACCAGTAGACCAACGAGGCAGTTACATACACACATACATACATACAAACAACAAACATTTCTATACTACAGGTTCCATACAGACTTACCTACATATAGAGCAAAACAAGCCGTTGGACATCCGGTAAGAACAAAGTTACTTTCGCTATTGTTTATAGGTACCTACTAAATATTATAAATTCGAAATTTTGGATGGATCTTGATGAAATTTGGCCCACGGATAGATTATTAGTCTGGAATAACACATATGACTTTTTATCCCGTAAAATTAAAGAGTTTCCGCCGGCGCCAAAAAAACTCAATCCACGCGCATGAAGTCGCGGGCATCAGCTATTCAGCTAGTTTTACAAATTACTCAGAGCTGCTGTACTAAAAATAATAAAACTTTTTAGGACAATAAAAAGCATCCCGCGTTACACAGAACTGCTGGTCTTTTACGGTGCAGAATACGCTAATAGCTTGAAAATTAACATCAGGAAATACAACTTACCAGACGGTATCACTCAATTGGGTAAGAATCCACTCCTCCTCTCATCGTTTCAGCAATTTGATTTAGAGCTTAGCAATGGCAACTGCAGTCTGATCAAATGATTAATTTATTGTTGTTGTGATGCTTTGGCCAAATTTTGTAGTTTTGTTTACATTAAATCTCTACTTTGTTTATTTATTTAAATCTCTACTGAAATCACTACACGTTGTGACCATTCGCTCGTGCACGTTTTGAAGAGAGTACAAACATATTTTAAAAGTAATTTTAATTATTTGCCCACCTCTGGAATTATGCTTACAATGACCACCATATTGCCGTAGAGAATATTAAGAACTAATAATTCCCGCGACTTCGTCCGCGTGGATTAAGGTTTTTTGATTTCCGCGGGAACTTTTTAATTTTCCGGGATGAAAAGTAGCCTATGTCCTTCCCCGGGACACAAACTATCCCTATACCAAATTTTATCAAAATCGGTTGAACAGATGAGCCGTGAATGCGCTCAGAATGAAATGAAATGAAATGTCAGAATGAAATCAGACAGACAAACTTTCACATTTATAATATTAGTATGGATTCTCAGGCATGCAGGTTTCCTCACAATGTTTTCCTTCACCGTTAAAACTAGTGATTTAATTTCTTAAAACGCACATAAATCCGAAAAGTTAAATTCACTACTTTTTTGATCACTTTTTTTTAGTGCAAATATTTAAATTTGAATAAATATGTTTTCATTTCAGCAATTGAAAAATCTGCAAGTGGAGATAAAAAACAAGATACAAAAATAACTAACGAAGAAAATAATATTTTAAGCAATAATAAACTAGAAATAGTCAATATTAATAAGATTGAAAATGTAATATGCATGGACTCTAATGGTATTAGAGCCAGAACTAACAATGTTTTAGAAGCACTTAATGCTATAGAACCTAAATTTCAAATAAATAGAACAAATAGTAACGAAGAAAAGGCTCCAACTGACGCGGACGTAAATAACAATAAAAATGGCGATAGCAAATATTTCAATGAAACACCCAATATTAAAATAGATCTAAATACATTTTCTTGTGAAATATGCAATTACAAAGCCAAAACAAAAAAGATTTTGGAATCTCATGTTGTTTTACATAACGGCGAAAATAATTCAAAAAATGTATATGTGTGTAGTCACTGTCAATATTTGACTAGGAGAAAGAATTGTTTAGAAAATCACATGAGAACTCACACTGGTGAGAAGGCTTTCTCATGTGAATTGTGCTCATACAAAACAACAAGTAATTGTAGTTTGCTGAAGCACGTGAGAACTCACAGCGGTGAGAAACCTTTCACGTGTAAAATATGCCCATTTGAAACTGCACGGAATCGTTCCTTAATGAATCACATGAGAACTCACACTGGTGAGAAGCCTTTCATTTGTAAAATATGCTTATTCGAAACTGCATGGAGTCAAAATTTAGTGCAGCACATGAGAACTCACACTGGTGAGAAACCCTTTTTCTGTAAGTTATGTCCCTTCGAAACTGCAAGGCGCCAAGGCTTAGTGCAGCACATGAGAACTCACACTGGTGAAAAACCCTTTTCCTGTACGTTATGCCGCTTCGAAACTGCAAGGCGCCAAGGCTTAGTGCATCACATGAGAACTCACACTGTTGAGAAACCGTTCTCATGTAAATTATGCACATTCAAAACTGCACGGAATCGTTCTTTAATGAATCACATGAGAACTCACACTGGTGAGAAGCCTTTTAAATGTAAAATATGCTCATTCAAAACAGCAAGGCGCGAAGGCTTAGTGAAGCACATGAGAACTCACACTGGTGAGAAACCGTTCTCATGTAAAATATGCACATTCAAAACAGCAAGGCGCGAAGGCTTAGTGCATCACATGAGAACTCACACTGTTGAGAAACCGTTCTCATGTAAATTATGCACATTCAAAACTGCACGGAATCGTTCTTTAATGAATCACATGAGAACTCACACTGGTGAGAAGCCTTTTAAATGTAAAATATGCTCATTCAAAACAGCAAGGCGCGAAGGCTTAGTGAAGCACATGAGAACTCACACTGGTGAGAAACCGTTCTCATGTAAAATATGCACATTCAAAACAGCAAGGCGCGAAGGCTTAGTGAAGCACATGAGAACTCACACTGGTGAGAAACCGTTCTCATGTAAAACATGCACATTCAAAACTTTACGAAATAGTTCTTTAATGAGTCACATGAGAACTCACACTGGTTAGAATAGATACCTTTTCATGCCGTGATTTTTAGAATAATAATTGCACGTAATTTATTATAGACCCGTCGTAAACTTATTCGTAGATAATTAATTTATGTAAGTTGATTTTTGGCTGATTTTTAATAGTATATTGTGTGGGTTAACCTTTACGCGAGGGCTGGCATCACCCGTCAAGTCTGAAATCGTGTTTCATCCCGTGTCACACACAATATTTTTCATATAATCCGCATTAAAAGTGCGAGTTTTATTAAATAGTTATTTGTGTTATATGGGGCCAAAGAAAATTTTTGTTCTCCGAGGGCGCTATTTTGAATTCAGAACGAAGTGAAGAATTCTAAAGCAGAATCCTGAGCGTAGCGAGGAATTCAATATACGCCGCCCGAGAACAAAAAATTTGGCCCCAAGTTACACACACTATTTTTCATCATTACGTATGAGAAAAATCTAGGAGTATCAACCTACTATGTATGGACATTATACCTATACGTTTAAGCACCAATCAGAAGCACGAACGCAGACCAATCAGAACAGAGAAATGAAAAGTCCCATGGGCCTAAAAATTACATTTTGCTCCCGCTATCCTCTGAAGCCAATATTCGTTTTTTTTTTTATTTATTTATTTAGTACCAGAAAGAAGGAATTTATGCGAAGAAAAACAGATAAATAGTGGACAAGGAAGCACTTATCTCTATAAGAGATCTCTACCAGTGACCCTTGGCAGTGAGAAAGGTTGTAGAGGAAGAATAGGTACAACAAGATATGAGATAGCATGAAATGAGATATTATATCATAAACTTACATAAACACACAAATACACATACTAATGACATAAAAATATAATATATATACATAAATAGGTAAATACATATCAACATACATATTATATAATATACGTAATACTTAATGATATAATAGATTATATTATTATTTATAATTATGATAGAGAAGATAGATAATGATGTTTCAGACGAAGTTTAAATGTGTGAATAGATGGGTTATTCATAAAAATACTATCAGGTAGTGAGTTCCATAGGCGTGGTTCCATAACTTTGTGAATTCAAAACATCATTAAAACCTATTTACTTCTACCTCTATGGTGCCGAATTTCCATACAACCGTTTTTAATTTGTTAAAAACTCACACTCGTAACCTTCTTGGTGTACTTTTTTAATTTGCTTTGCGCGCACCATTTTCTTTCACGTCATGTCATTTCCTCGCTGAGGTGGGATGAAAAGTTACCTGTTGCACTCGAGTGAAAAGATTTTTCACCTCGTGCTTTTTTGATTCCCTCGCTGACGCTCAGGATTCTAATTTTTGTACCACTCGCTACGCTCGTGAATCAATTTTAGAATCCTTCGCTTGCTCGGTCATCAAAATTGAGCACGCGGTTAAAAAACAATTTTTCACTCTTGTACTCGTATAACAAATAACTATTAAATGCAGATTATTAGTTATTTAATCACTATTTCTGATAAAATGATTGTATTAATTAGATGATTTTCCAAAAGCTATAATTGAGCTTTTAACTATAGTGAATTCCACTTATTAAACTGAAATAATCGTTATTATTTTGTATAATATTATTGTTTTATTTCATGACTCTGATGCCCGCGACTTCGTCCTCGTAAGGTTTTTTTTATTCCCGCGGGAACTCTTTAATTTTCTGAGATATAAAATAGCATAGACCTACAACCCTGGAACACAACCTTTGTACCAAATCTCATCAAAATCGATAGAAAAGGTAGATTTGAAAACTTCAAAAACAAGCAAACTTACATTCGCGTTTTATAATATTAAATTTAAGTTTCATAGTAAATAGGTACTTATAATAAAGGTGGGTAATTTATCGATTCGATTCGACCATGCTCGGCTAGTTTAGTGGACGCCAGGCTTTACACTGATTCCCTTGTCTCCGAAGCCGTACAAAAGTGATAAATCGTAAACACTTGAGAATAAAAGGGGTGAAAAAGAATACGTAATACATAAGTACCAGCTAGAACTTATATGTATAATTGTATTGACGTGGTACTTATCTATTTCTACTGCACGCTTTTGTCTAAAGAAGCTATATCTATGGCTTTATATAAAAGAACTATATTTTAAAGATAAAAATATGGACGTCACCACCAATACAGCCCATTATTAACGTCTCACTGCTGGGCACAGGCCTCCATTCGCATAGGAGAGAGGGTATTAGAGCTTAGACCCACCACGCCGCTCCGATGCGGGTTGGCGGGCTATAACGACTATTATCATGATAGTGATAATAATAACCGGGACCGACGGCTTAGCGTGCTCTCCAAGGCAAGTTGGAAGTTGGCGGTGTTTCACCCCCGTGTGTGAAACACCGCCAACTTCCAACTCCGGGCTAGTACCTACTGAGAATTTCTAGTCAGAAAACCCCAAAACTTAATTATGACTCGAACCGGAGACCTCATCGGCCGCAGTCGGAGATGCTAACCACTAGACCAACGAGGCATCCAAATATGGGCAAAAATGGAAGAAATAATTTCTAAAAAATAAATATATTTACTGTTCAATAAAAAATATTAATCCGTCAATGTATTTGATTTAGAAAACAAATGATATTTTTACAGCATATTATAAGGAGACAAAATTGCTTAAAAAGGTAAACTAAGGGGTATGTTTATAGTACCTACTATTGTTATACGAGTAGGGAAACCAACCCATTCACGCCAGAGGTATTTATACAATTACCTGACTTTGCTTGATGACCCTTTGGCCCAGAGGTTCCCACGGGTGGACTATTTGATTAGGGTTTTATTTTATTTTTTTGTTATAAGGATTTGTTTTAAATTCATTTTATAGTCAGTTTAATATAATTTAGATGTCAGCATATTTAAAATGTCAATTTGCTTTCATTTGAATAAATTTCTTTTTATTTCAATTCTATTAATTAAATATACCTACGATGTTTGTAAGATTGCGATACTAAAAACCCCGGCTGAGTTTGTTGTGTAGCTTTAGTATAAAGATAAAAGATTAAAAGATTATAAGTTTCGGACGTCAGTATGTATACAGTGTACCTACCTAAATTTATTAAATAAATATTGAAATTGCTATGAATGGTAATTTTTTCCGAGTTAAACACTTTTCATATCGAATATGAGGAAAATAAATATATAGACCTTTAAAAAATGTTCGACCGAAACATGACGTGTTTGACCACATTATTATGACCATTGGGACCCAGAAACTACGGCAGAAAACATTGCCGTTTATTCCCAGATTATCTAGAAAGTAGTATGGATTTTTTTATACAAATATAAATATATATAAATATACAAAATAAAAAAATAGTTTTGTACCAAAAAGTTATTAAATACGTAGAAAAACAGAAACATAGTGGACAAGGAAGCACTTCTCTTTATGAGATCTCTACCCTTGCCAGTGGGCAAGGTTGTGAAGGAAGAATAGGTAGGTCCGCTTACATCTTAGACTGCATCATCAATTACCGTCAGGTGATATATCGCGTTCAAGGGCTAACTTGTAGTAGAATTTAAAAAAATCGCGAGTATCATCTTCTTTAAGATATAAAACTTTCGCCCTTGGTTTTAAGGGCTGACGGTAAAGCGGCATATCGATTAAAAGGCATGATGACAGTAACCAAGAATCAATGAAATTATGAATTTATTTAATGAAATAGGATTCATGGATTATAAAAAACGTATTTATTTTTCTATTTCGAGTGAGATTGCTATTTATTTTGATAAAATAAAACTATAAAAATACAGCAATCCGCCATATTGGATAAAACACCAAAAAACCGGCCAAGTGCGAGTCGGACTCGCGCACCGAGGGTTCCGTACTCAAGAAGTAGGTATAATTACCTTTGTTAATGAACCGCAAAACTAACTTTGTTTGTAGAGGTTTACTGTTAATATCAAAAAATTACGTTTGTTGTATGGGAGCCCCCCTTTAATATTTACTTTATTGATATTTGATTATTTATTTTGAAAGGTAGTATACAAGTTAATATTCTGTGAAAATTTGAACCGTCTACCTGTTACCGTTTTTAATATTGAGCAAAAAAATACGAAAAAAACACGTTTATTGTATGGGGACCCCCCTTAATATATATATATTTTTAATTTTTAGTATTTGTTGTTATAGCGGCAACGGAAATACATAATTTGTGAAAATTTCAGCTTTCTAGCTATCACGGTCTATGAGATACAGCCTGGAGACAGACAGACAGACAGACAGACAGACAGACAGACAGACAGACAGACAGACAGCGGAGTCTTAGTAATAGGGTCCCGTTTTTACCCTTTGGGTACGGAACCCTAAAAAGCGAATGACGTCACAATTGTTTGTTTTCGAGCTTTGACAATCACACTATTGTTTAGGTACTGCACACTGCACAGAGTACATTGGTAAAAACAATAGTGACGTCACAAACGACGCCATGACACCGCAGAACGTTTTGGCGTGAATTTTAAAATTTAAATTTCAAATGCCAATTTTATCTACTAAACCTTATTTTTCTGCTGAAATAAGATATTATTTCGAAATAGTACCTAGATACTTCCGAACATAATCTGACCATTTTTCAAAATCAGTCATCATGCCTAATATTGTCCAATGCCATCGTATCGATTACTGTAAAGTCGGATTGCTATCTGTTTTCCATAAACGGAAGGTCAATTTCATGGTTACAGTTCTAGCTATATCTACTATCTATCTATAGATACGTTACTTTCTACACGTTGTTGTAATTGTAAATTAATTTATTCAAAAGAGCAACCACCGAGTTTCTTGCTGGTTCTTCTCGGTAGGAATGGTTTTCCGAACTAGTGGTAGATTCACAAGCACTTGTCAAAGTCGACTTTAAAATAAAAACCGGCCAAGTGCGAGTCGGACTCGCGCACCGAGGGTTCCGTACTCAAGAAGTAGGTATAATTACCTTTGTTAATGAACCGCAAAACTATCTTTGTTTGTAGAGGTTAACTGTTAATATCAAAAAATTACGTTTGTTGTATGGGAGCCCCCCTTTAATATTTACTTTATTGATATTTAATTATTTATTTTGAAAGGTAATATACAAGTTAATATTCTGTGAAAATTTGAACCGTCTACCTGTTACCGTTTTTAATATTGAGCAAAAAAATACGAAGAAAACACGTTTATTGTATGGGGACCCCCTTAATATATATTTTTTTTTAATTTTTAGTATTTGTTGTTATAGCGGCAACGGAAATACATCATTTGTGAAAATTTCAGCTTTCTAGCTATCACGGTCTATGAGATACAGCCTGGAGACAGACAGACAGACAGACAGACAGACAGACAGACAGACAGACAGCGGAGTCTTAGTAATAGGGTCCCGTTTTTACCCTTTGGGTACGGAACCCTAAAAATGCCCGCGCCTTCACTCCCGTTGGAAGATGGTACTTATTTGGTCTGAGATGGTAGCGGGCTAATCTGTTAGGGGCATAGCAGTTATGTCAAAGTCCCTAATCAGTTTCTACACGGCATCGTACGGAACGCTTAATCACTTGGCAGCACGTCTTTTCCGGTAGGGTGGTCTAGCCACGGCCGCAGTCTCCCACAAGGTCAGACCAGAGAAAATTCAGAAATTATAAATTCCCAAATTAACCCTGCCGGGAATCAAACCCGGCACAGTGCTCACTGCTCAACAATACGCTTGGGAGCCTGGGAGGTCATCAAAATCGTATATATATAATAGAATAGAACTATACTGAACAATTTGATAATAGCCACTGGAACAATTCATTCCCTTCATTATGTCTTCTGGGAGTTTAATATGCATCTGTCACCGTAAGATCGTAATAACCGTTTGATTATAATATACCTCGCAAGATTGTGAACTGTCGAAAGATTGTGAACTGAACATACGGCTTACAATTTAACGCATTATTTTTCGGTAGATTATAATCCATCGAAGTGAAACTGTTAACAATCTGCCGCGCGTTAAATTGTCAGCTGTCCGAAGGCCGTCCCTGATTGGTCGGTGTTGATAGATAGGCTCAATATCCGACATTGTAAATGTTATCAAATGAGATCACATAGGTTCACGCGCATAAAAAATATTAAAACACGCAAAATTTCTGTAATGTAAGGCTATGTTCAGTGACGAATACTAACTTATCTATCATTCAAACTGCACTTCTTTGGTTAATCATAGAGTCATTTTACTTCCACAACAATTTTATGTAACGATTTCTAAAGCTGTGAGTTATTTTCAACACGAAATCAATTTACAATCACCAAAACACTGTTTGTTTACATTCGACAACAAATGAATTATCAAACAAATATGGCGACGCATGGCATATGCCGTTCAACCAATCAGCGCGCTAGGTGCGTTCCGTCGCACGGTATTTCACAATTTGACGGTTTTACTTCGATGGATTATAATCTACCGAAAAATAATGCGTTAAATTGTAATCAGTATGTTCAGTTCACAATCTTTCGACAGTTCACAATCTTGCGAGGTATATTATAATCAAACGGTTATTACGATCTTACGGTGACACATCCACCCGAACTTTCGCATTTATTAACGCTAACAACTACCTACTTATGAAATTGAATATTATATAAGTTACCGTAGGATTGCAAAAACAAAAACTGTTAGATTGCAATCTAACTAGCGAAATTGTAAACTGTCGACAGATTACAATTTTTACATTATTTTTCGGTATAGATTGTAATCTGTTAGGTATATTAACCCGATAAATACGTCTACCTCTACCTCTAACTACCTGGTTATTTATGTCGAACCCTAACCTAACCTAAAAGAAAGAGACAAGAAAACGTAAATGAAATCAATATTTCAAAAATTGACACTCAGAACATTGAACGGTTCACAATCTGTCGACAGTTTACAATTCTGCTGGTTGGATTACAATCTAACAGTTTTTGCAATCTTACGGTGACATATAGGTATATATACTTACTAACTGTATTAAATGTTAATTAGGTATACGGATGTCGTGCCGTGCGGTGTCTTGCACAATCGTAACTAGATTTTGATTTCGAGTCGAGTCGGAGCAACGACCTAGTGTGATCAATATTATTAACGACAGTATGTACTCTGTCAGTCATTGTCAAAAACAGAAAACAAAACCTATTGAAAAATAAAAATAATAAACTATCGTCCATAAAAAAAATCTTTCACGAGTATTCTATTTTTAAGCTATTGCATAGCTTCTATCGCGGGCCTTGAGCGGGGAGACCGAATCCAGAAATTCCATAACGAAAAAAATATTACAATTTGTCAATACGAAGGTAAATTTCGCCACCATCTACAAGGTTAAAGTAGCTCAGGTGGGAAATGGGCGGTCACGATACCAGAAGACCCCGGTTCGAATCCAGATGTCTCCAGTCCGATTTTTTTTTTCGGTTATGATTATTTTTATTTTATTTTTCGATTATAAATTTTTTTATTTTTATTAAATTTTAATTTAATTTAAATTGATTTACCAAAAAAAATTTAATTGTTAATAGTTTTAACCGTTTTAACCCGTTTTTAAATCATTATTTTTATCGTTTTATCGTTTCATCTTTTTAGGGTTCCGTAGCCAAATTTGGCAAAAACGGAACCCTTATAGATTCGTCATGTCTGTCTGTCTGTCTGTCCGTCCGTATGTCACAGCCACTTTTTTCCGAAACTATAAGAGCTATACTGTTGAAACTTGGTAAGTAGATGTATTCTGTAAACCGCATTAAGATTTTCTTACAAAAATAGAAAAAAAACAATAAATTTTGGGGTTCCCCATGCTTAGAACTGAAACTCAAAATTTTTTTTTTCATCTAATAATCTATAATTCTAACCCATAGGTGTGGGGTATCTATGGATAGGTCTTCAAAAATGATATTGAGGTTTGTAATATCATTTTTTTCTAAACTGAATAGTTTGCGCGAGAGACACTTCCAAAGTGGTAAAATGTGTGTCCCCCCCCCGTAACTTCTAAAATAAGAGAATGATAAAACTAAAAAAAATATATGTTGTACATTACCATGCAAACTACCACCGAAAATTGGTTTGAACGAGATCAAGTAAGTAGTTTTTTTTTAATACGTCATTAATCGTAAATCGCAATTTACCTTTCATTCAATCAACTCAAATATTTAAAAAAAACATTTAATTTAAAACTTACTACAGGTTTGTACGGAACCCTCGGTGCGCGAGTCCGACTCGCACTTGGCCGGTTTTTTAAATACATTTTTCATTACTCATACACGGAAAGTAGGTCTGAAGTTGCCTGAGAAGCGGGTTGAAAGTAATACTTTTCAGCCCTAGGGAGAATCGTTTTCAACTGACAGCTGTCAAATAATTAAAAAAAACTAGTTGTCACATTTTTATTGGAGTTTAAATGAAACACGACATACCCGAGTGCATCCATAGACAAGAAGAAAGATAGACTTTATTCATAAAGTAAAGACAACTGATTCATAGACATTCATAGACAATCATAGACAATACTTGACTATTAAAAAGCTAAATGCATAGCCCGCCGGCTAGGCCAAAGAAAAAAAAAAGGCGGGAAAGTGGCAAGCGGCAATCCGATCTTCATTTGTTTTTCGAGTTGTAGAGTTTTGTTTAGGCTTCTGTTTAACAGTGATTTTTATTGACACAATGAGTTCCTCTGATTCAGATATGGATTTAACGCCTGATTTTGTGAGAGAAGAGGCTCAAGCAGTAGTGGAAAACCTTTTACCACCTAAATCAAAACAAAGATACCTAAAATCATACGACGATTTTATGAAATGGCGCGCTGAGAAAAAAGTGAAATCGTTATCAGAAAACGTTTTGCTAATATATTTCAACGAATTATCAAAGACTTATAAACCTTATCAACATTATGGAGCGTGTATTCTATGTTAAAGACAACATTAAGTACTAAACACAACGTCCATTTAAAGGATTTTGAGAGACACATCATTTCTCAAAAGACAGTCTGATGGGTTTAAATCGAAAAAATCCAAAGTTTTCACTTCTCAAGAGGTAGAAACCTTCTTATACAAAGCGCCTGATGAAATATACCTAGTGGTATGAAGGTAAGTTAAGTTAATATATGAAGGTAAGTTAATCTTTTTATTGTTTACGCACATAAGTAATTTGTATCAAATTGTAACTTTCTATACATATTTTATTTATCTCGTCTCAACCCCTTTTTATGTCCCACTGCTGGGCACGGGTCGACTCCTCTCAGAATGAGAGGGATTTGGCCATAGCCCACCACGCTGGCCAAGTGCGGGTTGGTGGGCTTCGCACACCCTTAAGAACACTTATGTGAACTCTCAGGCATGCAGGTTTCCTCACGATGTTTTCCTTCACCGCTAAGCAAGTAATATTTGAGTTTTCGAAAACGCACATAACTTCGAAAAGTCAGAGGTGCGTGCCCGGGATTCGAACCCGTGACCTCCTGATGAGAGGCAGAGGACTGAACCACTAGGCTATCACTGCTCTCATATATTTATACATCTATTAGAGAAATATTTTTTTTTGCAAGTAGTGTTAATATTGGCAATAAGTGGCGCTTGCAGAAGTATCGAGCTAGTAAATATGAAGGTTGATGACATTGAAAAACAAGGTGATATAATATTGGTGAATTTACGTGGCACTAAAACCAAAGTTGACCGAACCTTCGTCATTAAAAAAGAATTTGTAAATATAATAGAAAAATACCAAAAGTTACGACCAAGTGGTATAGAAACGAACCGTTTTTTCATAAACTATCATAAAGGGAAGTGTCTTCGGCAAGTAATTGGCAAAAACAAGATGTCGAGTATTCCTAAAGAGATAGCCACATACCTTAATTTGCCGAACTCACATCTATATTCGGGTCACTGTTTTCGCAGAACATCGGCAACTTTGCTAGCCGATTCTGGTGCCGATTTAACTGTCATTAAAAGACATGGAGGTTGGAAGTCGAGTAAAGTAGCTGAAGGCTACATAGAAGAGTCAGTGGAAAATAAAACTAAGATATCACACATAGTAACAAAAATGATAAATCTGCACTCCACTGATACCCCACAGCCGAGCACTTCAAAAGATTATCGGGTGGAATCCAACAATATAACTGTAACAGCTGAAGAAAAGACACCAATACCAATGTCGCCAACATTCACCCAAGAATCCCTGGATACTGTAGAAACTCAAGTTTCCCAGAAAATATCAAATATCAATATACCCGGCAAAAACCTTTCACTAACTATTACTAATTGTTCTAATTTTAACATAAACTTTAAATAAATATCTCACCAAAGTTGTTGATTTATGTAAAATAAAGTTCACTCAATTTTCTTTAGCTAATTTCTATTTTTATTTTGACTTTCCTTATATTCGTAATGAAAAGCACAGTGTTTACCTCGGGATAAAGACTTATTTAGTCCCTCGAACTATAGGCCCCCTCGCTACGCTCGGGCGCCAAACCCCGTCTCGGGACTAAATAAGTTACTTTCATCCCTAGGGTAACAATGTACTATTAAACGTACTTCAATCGCATCGCCATGGCCGACAAGCAACCGCTCGACCAGAGGCCGCCGAAACAGGGAAGAGGACGAACAGGATTCCGCGCGCAGTGGTACGCCGGAATATAATGGACCAATCCATTACCCCGTTCCCTGCCGCCGAGTTCGTCAGTCGTCCTCCGACCACTACTACTACCGCCGCCACCACCTCGCCGATAGAATCGGAAACAAGCGAAGACAGCGACGACGATACGCCTGCCATCGTAGCCCGCGTAGTTGTACCTACGCCTGGCTTCGAATTGGCCAAGCGCGCACGTCCGAGCTCCTCCTCCTCAGGCTCGTCCGGAAATCAGGAGGACAAGCGGGTTAAGCTTAGCTTAGCCCTACCCGCACCGCCCCCTGACTACCAGGACTACAGGCTATGCAAATTGCAATAGCTTTACCGCGGCAGTCTCCGAGTGCCACACGTCTTCTTTTTGAACAAACTTCTTGCAATGTCACATGTCATCCAATATTTACAACATCGTTGTTTATCCTTTTCAACCGACTTCAAAAAAAGGAGGAGGTTCTCAATTCGACTGTTTTTTTTTTTTTCTTTTTTATGTTTGTTACCTCAGAACTTTTGACTGGGTGGACCGATTTGGATGATTCTTTTTTTATTTGAAGGAGCACACTTCCCATGTGGTCCCATATAAATTTAATCGAAATCGGTCGAGCGGTTTTTAAAATATCAACAATAAAATAAGTACTTTGTATAGCGTGTGCTTGTTGTTGTAAACTTGGCGCGAGAGTTTGAAGTCGGTTGTTTAAAAAGTATTTTTTATATTAAATTATGCAATAAATAATCTCGAATGCTTGATCGACGAAATATCACAATATCACTGGATATACTGCGTCATTCTTTCATTTTACTTCTCCATAGGGTCCTTGCATAGAGAGTACGTCCAGGAAAGATAACTTTAAGAGCCGGGCAAAAAATAAAAACTTGCACATCGGCTGCTTGTTTGCTCGTAGGCTAAAATGCACTTCGTCGTCAGCGAATAGCGATGACAGTTTCCGTATGTATTTCTTACGTTGGGCGGTCGTAGATCACGTCGGCGGCGGTTGTAGATCACGTCAGGGTCACCAATATAGGGTCCTTTTGCCCACCTATGTGTTATGGAAATAATAAACTTGGTCCACGTTTACCTACATGTATATTAAATAAGATACAATAGATTTTGTAAAACTGTACAATAGAAATATTACAAAGGAAGCGTTGCGCTGGACGTCCAGCAATAGAATGGTGTGTCGTCTGTTGCTACAGCGCAGCTCCCGCGCGCAGGACGTTCCGAATCCAAAAACGTTCCAAAAGCAAGTTCGAATTCCGAACGCGAAGCTTGTGTGCGTTGCCAGCTAGCAAGGAGGTAACGCCACACATGCATGGCAGAGGCAGAACCTTGAGTTTAATAAACGCCGGCTTACACGATTCATATGGCGCCATGTGAAGGATAGCTCTAATGCATTTTTTTTGGACGGTAAAAACTTTATTCACTGCTGTCGAATTTCCCCAAATTACCAAATTAAAAGGCCATAGCGGAGAACTGAAGAGACATATCCATGGTAAGCTGTAAGAGCGATTTCAGTGCTAGATGTCAAACTTATCTTAAATTATTATACTTCAAAGTGCTAAAGAATGAAACGTACGAAATATAATTGACTAGAGGACGCCCGCGACTTCGTTTGCATGCAATGACCTTCTGTGTATAGAAGGTCATTGTTCGCGTGGCTTAAGTTTTTAATTCCCACAGGCACGCCTTAATTTTCCGGGCTAAAAAGAAGCCTGTGCCACTCTCCAAGTACCCAACTATACCCATGCAAAAAATCACGTCGATCCGTTGCTCTGTTGCGGCGTGATTGAAGGACAAACTCTCTATTTAACGTCCTAGGGAAATTTCAAAAACTGTAACATCCGTATGTCATCATTAGCGGAAGCCCAAATACCAAGTTTCATGGCTATAGCAGCTTGAAAAACGACGAACTTTAATACAAACTTTCAACCCTATTTAACCCCATTGAGGGTAGAATTTTAAAAAATGTGACACACATCGTTCTGTATTTTTACCAAAAGCCAAAATACCAAATTTCGTAGATTTAACTTAAAAAATATCTTGTTAAATAAAAGACTACCCTATTTTAACCCTTTGGGGGTAGAATTTTAAAATTGGCGAAACACGTGCTTCTTTATTTTAAACCAGAAGCCCAAATACCAGATTTCATGGCTTTATCTTGAAAAATGAAGGGCTTTCATACAAACTTTCAACCCCTATATATTTACCAAAATTTTACCCTTTGGGCGTAACATTTTGAAAAACTGACAAACGTACTTCTTTATTTTTCACCGAAAACCAAAATACCAACTTTCGTTGTTATAACTTGAAAAATATTTTGAGAAATGAAGGCCTTTCATACCAACTTACATCCCTTATTTCACCCCTTTGGGGGTTGAATTTTCAAAAACTGTGAAACACGTATTTCTTAATTTTTTTACCGGTAGCTCATATACCAAGTTTCATGGATATAACTTGAGAAATGACGGACTTTCATACAAACTTTCAACCCCTGTTTCACCCTCTTAGGGGTGGTATTTTGAATAATACTTCCTTAGTGAGCGCCTACGTCACAAAAGGAAGCTACTGTCAAAATTTCAAGTCTCTAACCCCAGCGGTTTAGGCTGTGCGTTGATATATAAGTCAGTCAGTCACTCAGACAGTCAGTAGGTACTTTGAATTTTATATAATAAAAATATAGATGATTAAACGAACTTACCTGTAAGTGAAGTTCTATCCCAATTATATGAGTACGTTTCATTCGAAGATATGATAAGGTCCCTCCCATCCCATTGCCCATATAATTGTGAAAATTTAGTAATAGGTACCGACTCTAAAGAATGGGAAAGACGTTCTACGGAGCCGGAGCATCAGATACTTGGGGAGTTTTTCTGTCTACCCCAATACTAAAATCAGTGCGTGTTGCAGTACCTACAATAAAAGATACTATCTTTGTGTTAATTATATCTTCGAACGAAACGTACTCATATAATTGGGATATAACTTCAATTACAGGTAAGTTCGTTTAATCATCAATAAATGATAGATAAACCTAGTCGCAAATTCGCAATATGTCAATGAGACACTTACCTACGTTGCATACTTAGTTAAATTGCCTAAAAATCCCGGACGAAGTCGGAGGCATCAGCTAATTTGTGTTAAATAAACTAATAAAATAAATAAATAATAATTTATTCATGAGAATGTAGGTGATATAAAGTTGACATGATTACAGTTTGAGAACCTTAAACATTCTACCAATTTATGGTGTACTAGAGGTCGCCCGCGACTTCGTCCGCGTACAATTGTTGATTTCTTATGAGATAATGACATTTTTCCGCTGCAAACAGCCTATCTAGCTTTATAATATAGCTTATGCAAGTTTTTTGATTATTTAAAACTGATAACTTAAATGTTGATTTTCATGTCTATACTTCAAAGGAATGTAAACTTTCACCCCCATTTCACCCCTTTTGGGGTGGATTTTCGTAAAATTGCTTTTACAGGTTATTATTATTTAAAGCTATTAAACTAAATCCCGATTTTCAAGTCTCTAACTTCAGAAACATAGGACTTTCATACAAACTTACAACCCCCATTTCACCCTCTGTGGGGTAGATTTTCCTAAAATTGCTTATACAGTTTATTATAACTTAAAACTAATAACCTAAATCCCGATTTTCAAGTCTCTTACTTCAAAAACTTGGAACCCTTATGTAAGCTTCCAACCCCCATTTCACACCTATTGGGGTACGTTTTAATAAAATTGCTTATACAGGTTTTTATTATTTATAACTATTAACTTAATTGCCTATTTTGCCTGCCGAACCGCGGCGCCACAGATCCGAAACGGCGTGGTCGAGCATAATATTTTTTCCTTTTTTCGCCTACAATTATCCTGTATTTTGACAGAATGGGAGTAGTTTTCAAAAATTCAAGATGGCGGCTGTCGTGGCTGCCGTTCAGTTTGAGGTACGAAAAAACGCAATTTTAAAATTCAAATTTCTCACAGTTGGCAACGTCGGATCGTTTCGACTTCTAGGGGGCGATTGTGTGTACTGACTCGAGGTATGGATTGGGGAAAAAAATTACCCCATTTCTCGGAAAGTTTTCAAGATTTACCCCAAAAATAAAAAAAATCGAAATACGTATTTTTTGCAAAGTTCGAGTACGAGCAACCACGTGTCCCACTTGTACGAATGACATTTGGGTATTTTCGTCGCCGAGGTCTAGCAACACTGGAATTTATCAAAGAAACAGTGATTTTCGACATGGTCTCTTTTCAGGAGCAATCATTTCGGCTGGGTGCGAGCGAGATGAAAAATTGAAACGTCATCAGGAGCGGTATATCCTGTAGTTTACGGGAAAATTATGAAACTAAGTAAAATGTTTCTGTGAAACGAGGTGGCGGCCATTTTGTATTCTTTTTGTGTTTTTGAAAATTTCGATCACGATTTTGAGGCAGTTGGCAACATTTGGGAAAGTTGAAATGTATGGATCGATTGTGTTACTCGTCCGGCAGTATCGAGATATCTAAACAGTGTTGCCACATTTGGGGTAGTTTTCGAGATTTTCCCCAAAAACTTCCTCCTGTGAAATTTTGTATGAACATTTTTTTTTTTTCACTGATGGCTTCATATAGATGTCAGAAAATATAACTTGAAGAAAAATATGGAGACACCTGATGATTGAGGATTTCGGAGTCGGATAAACATCACGGCCAAGGTATTGAAGATAGGTGAGGGGTGCTCGAATCCAATTGGCGGTGAGTTTAAAAAAAACTCCAAAATGGTTGATTCAAGATGGCCGTCATACAAATTTCGATAGTGTCTATCTCGGAGAGTATAAGAGATGGAAGAATGGTTTCTTGGCAAGAGATGATCAGGACGAGGGGTCTATTTAGCGAAATGAAAAAAAAATCAAGATGGCGGTTTTTTTTTTTCATACCAAATTATATGGCGTTTAGGAACTGTAAAAGACTGGGTAATTATGGTTCCTTTTCAAACTTTGTTTTAATTAAAAGACTCATTCTAACGAATCTTTGGGAGCAAAAATGTGAAGGGAGTTGATGATTGAGGATTTCGGAGACGCGTGAAGAGCAAGGGTATTGAAGAAAGAGGGGAGGTGAGAGGGGTTGAAAAAAAACAAACATAAAACTACCAACATACCCGCAAAGAGACACAAAACGATACAATGATGTATGGGAGAATTGTTCGGGTGCGGGATGGGAGTAGGGAAAAATTATGACATTTCGGAAAAACAAGATGGCGGCCGACGTGATTGCAAATCTTTTGATTTCGTTACAACTCGCAATTATTGAAGAAATTAGTAAACGATCAATAGAAACTTAACTGATGACTTATGCTTGTTCTAGACTCTGAGATTCTGCTGCTATACGATTAATCTTTGAGGTTAAGTTTGGCAATTGTTAAGTATTCTTTAGCCATTTAGCTAATAATAATATATTTATCGACATGCAGGGTTCCGAAATATGTAAATAAATAAATATAATATAGATAATTATTTTATTTATAGCTAATTACAGTAGAAGTCTGGTTGATGCAGGCGATATAATTTAGGTAGGTACTTAGGTAATAATCAAGAAAAAATATTTACAGTAGGTATTGTGCATTATTCAAGAAATACTTGATATAAAAACTAAATCTACCATGACTCTAGACTCTACCTACTTCAGAACTATAGCCACATGAGTTCTGATCTGCTTAGAGCCTTCGGTCATGGCTAGCTATAACCCTACCGGCGAAGCCAAGTGCTGCCAAGCGATTTAGCGTACCTAGAAATCGATTTGGGGTTTATTATAAGTACCAAGCCGTTATACCCCTTCTTATTAGCCCACTACTATCTTAGGCTACATCATCAAATACCATCAGGTTGAATCGCAGTCAAGGGCTGACTTGTGAAAGAATCAAAAAACAAGAATAACTAACATATATAAGAAATACTTTAAAAAAACACAAAAACAAGTGATCAAGATTGTTTATTAAAAAAAATATATAATTAGACACGTTTACGTGCTCTCCGAGGCACGGGGTTGAAACACCGCCAACTTCCTAACTCCGGGCTAGTATTGAGAATTTCTTGCCAGAAAAACCCAATACTTGTTATGGCCCGACCCGGGACTCGAACCCGGGACCTCGTCGGTCGCAGTCAAAGACAATATATAAACCTGTATTATAATTAATCTATTGTCGCAGTCCAACATGCTAACCACTAGACCAACGAGGCAGTCATGGATATATAACTATACGTTAGATGGCACTAGGTAAGTTTGATCGAGTTGATGATTCAACTACTACTCGTTAGATGGCAATAGCTATGTTCGTTATTAATTATTTTTCAGCTTGCACAGTTACGCCATCTCAGATAATGCGAAGAGCTACAAGGTACCGGCGACTTTAATGCGCATTTAGCGAGCTTTGATTGAATGTATGAAGTGAACAGTCTTATACTGGTTTATATATTGTCTTTGCCCAAGACTAAGACAGCTTTATCACCGAGGAAAATACTCTACTTTTCGTACCATTTGCGAAAAAATTAACACAATAATAATATGAGGTAAGCATTTATTAAAAATAATGACAATTAAAAGTAAAAGTTTACATTCGAAACAGTGGTCCAATTATTGATAGAGAGAGTTACATTTTTGTTTGGTACATTTATTGTTGATGAGTTGATTTGAGTATTTCTCTGTTCTTGCGTCTGAGGAACTGTTTAGAACATTAACTTATATAGAAAAATAAATTAAAATAAACTTAACGTTTATGTATTTGAAGAAAACAAAAACGCGGCAAATTCCTAGACTAATATTTTTTTGTCGGAAAAGCAAAGGCATCAAGCAAAGGAGAACGCGCGCTTGGGCCGCCATTATGTGTCAACACTTGGAGAGCGGTGCGCGCGGTATGCCGCGAATTATGACTCAATAAGTTAAATTATGGTAAAAATTCGTATTTTTGTGTTCTACGGAAAAGTTGGTGACACTCAATCTTATGTTGTTATCAAGCTAAGCTTTTTTCCTTGTTTTTGTATAATTATTAAACAATTTATTTCAAACTTACATGCTAACCTAGCATTATTGAAATTTTTACTATTGCTCTTTGTTTTCGTTACCAGCCAAATGGGGTAAAAGTACGGGGGTAATAGTACGCGTACTATTACCCCCGTACTATTACCCCATCTACATAACCAAATGGGTAGTTCTACAATTAATACAAGAAAAGCTTGAAGTCAGAGATTATAAGATCCACTCCTTTTAAGAAACAGTTAGAAGAGAAGAAAAATGTAGAAGAAAAAAATAAAGAAAAATTTGAAAAACTTAACTTTGATGAACCAACTAGCACTCGAAAGAAGAAACAAAAGAGCGTACCTTAACCTGGACCATCTGGTCTTAAAAAAACAAAAATGTCATCGAGAAAAGTTACAAAAATTCAAAATAAGACTGGAAAAAACAAGAACGAAGAATTTTTTTGCCCAATTTGTAATGAAAAATAAAAAGACCCACCCATCGAGGGCTGGTTAGAGTGCATTGGTTGTCAAAGGTGGTTCCATGAAGATTAAACGGTATACGAAACTAGTGTTTCGCTCTGTGCGCGAGCTGCTAAAGCAGCTCGCGTAACCTATTTCACTATCTTCGGGTAACTGGAACCGTATCAAAATGTTGCATAGTTCTACACAGTCTTGTAATTCTCTTCAATAGTCTCTTCAATATTGGCCATATATTATTTTCTATGGAAAAATAAATTCCGCCATCTTGAATTTTTTTCCTGTTCATCAAGTAGACCTTCAGGTCCTGATCATCTTTTGCCAAGAAACCACACTTCCATCTTTTATACTTTCTGAGATAGACACCAAATAAATTTGTATGGCAGCCATCTTAAATCCGCCATTTTGAATTTTTTTTTTGCTCATTGTCTATTGGATGAAGTTTCGAATGACATTTGGTCGAGCACCCCCCACCTATCTTCAATACCTTGGCCGTGCTCTTAACCCGTCTCCAAAATCCTCAATCATCAGGTGTCTCCATATTTTTCTTCAAGTTAAATTTTCTGACTTCTTTAAGAAGCCATCAGTGTAAAAAAAAATTTCATACAAAATTTTACAGGAGGAAGATTTTGGGGAAAATCTCGAAAACTTCCCCAAATGTGGCAACACTGTTTAGATACCTCGATACTGCCGGTCGAGATACACAATCGATCCATATATTTCAACTTTCCCAAATGTTGCCAACTGCCTCAAAATCGTGATCGAAATTTTCAAAAACACAAAAAGAATACAAAATGGCCGCCACCTCGTTTCACATAAACATTTTACCTAGTTTCATAATTTTCCCGAAAACTACAGGATATACCGCTCCTGATGACGTTTCAATTTTTCATCTCGCTCGCACCCAGCCGAAATGATTGCTCCTGAAAAGAGACCATGTCGAAAATCACTTTTTCTTTGATAAATTCCAGTGTTGCCAGACCTCGGCGACGAAAATACCCAAATATCATTCGTACAAGTGGGACACGTGGTTGCTCGTACTCGAACTTTGCAAAAAATACGTATTTCGATTTTTTTATTTTTGGGGTAAATCTTGAAAACTTCCCGAGAAATGGGGTAATTTTTTTCCCCAATCCATACCTCGAGTCAGTACACACAATCGCCTCCTAGAAGTTGAAACGATCCGACGTTGCCAACTGTGAGAAATTTGAATTTTAAAATTGCGTTTTTTCGTACCTCAAACCGAACGGCAGCCACGACAGCCGCCATCTTGAATTTTTGAAATCTACTCCCATTCTGTCAAAATACACATTCTGTCAAAATACAGGATAATTGTAGGCGAAAAAAGAAAACAATATTATGCTCGACCACGCCGTTTCGGATCTGTGGCGCCGCGGTTCGGGGTCGAAAAATCAAAAATTTCAAAACACTACAGCTCGGCCGCCATCTTGTTTTTCCAACTTTTTCCACTTTTTCTGTAGATCGTTTACTAATTTCTTCAATAGTTGCGAGTTTTAACGAAATCGGTTGGAAAACAAAAGAGTTGCGAGAATCACGTCGGCCGCCATCTTGTTTTCCGAAATTTCAATAGTTTTTCCTTTCCCTCATCCCGCACCCGAACACATCTCCCGTACATCATTGTATCGTTTACTGTCTCTTTCTAGGAGAAACAATTCTGTCAATGAGTGAGTGAGTGGTAATTGAGCTATATATAGTATAATAATGGGATTGTTCAGATGTGATTTCTGTAATGAGTAGTTAATAAGTATTTTTAATATAATATATTTAGGAAACAGAAGTGGAGTAAAGTGAAACTAAGCAAATATAACAAAAAAACCACAATTTATTCTAGTGAACGATTACAACATATCACACATAAAATAACCAAAAAGGAACACACTTAAATCTGAACACAATTATGACTCATTAAGAGTTTCACAATAACGCAGTTTACAGCTCGGAAGGTGACAAAAGAATGACCACGCGGTAATACAGAGAGCGCTTTTTATACACGTTCCTGCCCGCTTTTATAGGTTTCAGTCGGGTACCTACACTACTCACAATAATTTTGCTAACTCGGCCTATCCTGATTGTGCGCCGCCCTCGGCTGCACCGGAAACAATTTCATCAGAAGCAGGAAGGGCTGGTGTGCGTATGCCATCTTCATTAGCTCCCCCTCTTGCGGTGTCTCCTGAACTAGTGAGGGCACCCAAAGATTCACCCGCATCGTCACAGTTACTGTCATCAGAACCTGCATAAGACACAAATGGTTGATTATTCATGACGATGCACGCTATTGCCTATTCTGACATTCATCACGCATACGAGGCCCTCATTCAAAATAACAACTTTCGCTACACAAAATAAAACGCTTCACATTCAAAAGTATGCATACTTCTCCAGACATTACATCTCAGTTAATCTCATACCTGAACTTGCAAGTTCACACACACACCACGTTAAAAACGTGCCAGGACAGAGCCTGATGCGCATTCAGAGAACGCGACTTCCCAGGACAAAACCTGCCAGGACACAGCCTGATGCGCATTCAGAGAACGCGACTTTCCAGGACAAAACCTGCCAGGACACAGCCTGATGCGCATTCAGAGAACGCGACTTTCCAGGACAAAACCTGCCAGGACACAGCCTGATGCGCATTCAGAGAACGCGACTTTCCAGGACACAGCCTGCCAGGACACAGCCTGATGCGCATTCAGAGAACACGACTTCCCAGGACACAGCCTGCCGACATAACCTTCTTCTCAATCTGCCCACTACATACAACGCTGTCCGCTGTCATCCACTAGCCTAACAGAGCCTAAAGTAACCTAACCTAACATGTAAGCTTACATTTTGACCTAACAACTGAACTAATAAGTAGCCTAACGTTTGACCTAACAACTGACCTAACGTCTGATTTACGACTAACCTAACTTTACTAGAGAAAGCATGTAACTAAATTGGATGACAACAAGCAGAGCCATAGGCAATGTTTATGCAAATTAAGTTGAAAGTGTCTGTCACCGAAGAACGTGCCGCGTAGTCCGAAGCACGACTTCGAGGTACCACTCCAAGGCACCGCTCCAGGACCCCGCTCCAAGGCACCACTCCAGGGCACACCTCCAGGGCCCCGATCCAGGGCACCACTCCATGGCGCCAAACATGTAACAGAAATTAAAACCAAATCGTTATCACGAAACGACGTGATCATCGTGGCTATCCATACATAGCAGGTAGTCAACGCATAGTCAATTACCTTCACAAGCACTCTGACTTAAAAGTTCATTACCAGCACAGTTACCAGTACCAGCACAGGTACCAACAAAATTATTTGACTGCTTCAGCAGAGCTCATACATACAAAGCCGATAGAACTCACAGAACCTGTGGAGCTCTCAATAGAGCCGGTAGAACTCCTAGAGACAGTAGCGCTGGTAGAGTACCAAGACACAGCAGAACTCGTAGAGAAACAAGAGACAGTAGAGCTGGTAGAGCATAACGAGTCAGTTGAGCTCATAGAGCAACAAGAGTCGGTAGAGCTGGTATAGCACAAAGAGTCAGTAGAGCTCATAGAGCAACAAGAGTCGGTAGAGCTGGTAGAGCCCTCACTAAAGGTCGCTCAACCATAGTACAAACTCACAGTTGTACCATGTCGAAACAACTTTGAACATTCAAAACATCAAACATCATCATCGATGAACACAGAAAATGAAGAAAGTTTACTCATACCAGTTATGTTCAACCATATCGAGTAGGCTAACGAGCAGCCTCGCGCACTATACAAGCACGCAGCCCTGCGCGACCAGTAGACGCGCAGTGTCACGCCTCACAGTGTGGCATGCGAGCGCGCAGCATCGCACCCTAGGCGAGCGCACAGCCATGCGCAACCAGGAGCGCGCAGCATCGCGCACTAGTTGGGCGCGCATCCCTGCGCGACCAGTGGACACGCAGTGTCACGCCTTAAGCGCGGCAGGCGAGTGCGCAGCACAGCGCACTAGACAAGCGCACAGCCCTGCGCGACCAGCAGACGCGCAGTGACGCGCTTCACACACGCGGCATGCGGGCGCGCAGCCCAGCGTGACCAGAACGCCTCACACGTGGTGAGCGCCGAAGACGGAAGGAACATAGAACAGAAAATGAACCTGTGACCTGTAGGTCACAGCACACACGTCATGTCCATCACAGGTTCAGAGTACCTTTACGAGCAATTCATAGCATCGACGATCAATTGTCCTAACCAGCTGCCACTGTGCCTCATACATTCACAACTGAATTTTAACTTCATTGCACTTTATGTAATCCTTGTTTAGTGCGGATTACAACCATTTTGTTTATAAAAGCCTCGTATCTAAAATTACTAACGAGAAAAGATTCTGACAGGTAGGTATGTAGACTCGTAATCGATTTGTATGAAATCAAACTTTAACTATCCATGAGGGTAGATAAACAATACTTCTCTAATCAAAATAGAATGCAACATTCAACAACAAATTACGTAACCTGGTTCGGTAATATTAACCTGTAAAACTCAAGTTAATTTTAACGTTTATCAGAACTATAAATATGTTTGCTCGTCCATACCTGACCATAACAATTTTTATTAAAATCGAGAAGGTATTCGCAAAATCTATTCACGTTAACTATTCAAAAACGCATTGATATCTCAGGAACACACAACCAACTTACTTTGAGACACTTTCTATGTAACAAGTCATGTTAAATAAAACAATGAAATCGTAAAGTAGGTAGGTAACAATTTTTACGTATCGTAATTCAATTCAATTCCCAGATGTTGGCTTTTAGCTATGTTTACGTATGAAACTTTTGAATTGCGGTTGGTTTGTGTCCGATCGTAACTAGGTCAAGAGTTTTAAATAACAACCCTCATTTTAAATACAAAAAACCAAATCACGCAAAAACAATTTATCCGTACATCATGCTTTAGCAAAACATTACTACTTTATGTGTTCAAAACTCAGCAAACTTAGAGGCCTCAAGTTATGCATTCAAACGTAGGGTATGAGTCACCTATTTTTCTCAAAAATATTTCTGTACCCGGTCGGTACCCACAAAGGCTCCACTTTTGAACAAGATGTTTCGGCTAGACCCTTTAAACTGTTCACAAACTAGCATTCAGGGCGGTTTAGGGACTCAAATGTATGCGTTATGCCAATAACAACCACTGAGCCAACACAGCTTGTTAATTTAGTGGGAAATTATCATAAAATGGAAATCGCGTAAATACAATTGGGGTCTAAACCTTTTCTTATCACAATTAACAGTCAATTCAGTAACAAGAATTACTGTTCATTTACTTTGTGGCTACGCTTGGTGGGTATTACATCCTTAAGCAAATAAATTAAATGGCCTTACTGATGTCGCATATTACGTCATATCACCAGAGGCTCGATGGTGTCATCACCTCACCACCATTCCAGGCAAATGCCAGGCGTAACACGGGAAAGCGCGCAGCACCGCGGCTCCGAGGCACGCAGCAAGGCACGACAGCGTGTCGCGCAGACTGAATTGCCCTCGTGAACGCTGCCCAGAGCGCCCACGTGGCATGCCAGTTGCACACCCAAGCGCACTCGTGAGGCGCCTCAAGCACACGAGCTGTGCAACACCACATCTCGGCCACACTCCGCGAGCCAGCGTTACCAATCACATGAAAACAAAACACAACTTTAGCACACAAATAAACACTGCACATTACGCGAGTCACCCTTCGAGAGATATCTTGATCGGTCACGTGATCAACTTTAAGCACTTTAAATTTGGGTATGTTCCTTTTTGGTTCATCTCGTATGTGGGCCTATTTAGCGGTCCTTTATCCCACTTCTGAATTTAGGAAACAGAAGTGGAGTAAAGTGAAACTAAGCAAATATAACAAAAAAACCACAATTTATTCTAGTGAACGATTACAACATATCACACATAAAATAACCAAAAAGGAACACACTTAAATCTGAACACAATTATGACTCATTAAGAGTTTCACAATAACGCAGTTTACAGCTCGGAAGGTGACAAAAGAATGACCACGCGGTAATACAGAGAGCGCTTTTTATACACGTTCCTGCCCGCTTTTATAGGTTTCAGTCGGGTACCTACACTACTCACAATAATTTTGCTAACTATATATTTTAAAATATTTAGATATAAGTATGTAGTATTTTTGATATAATATATTAGATAAAAAATACATATTAAGTATCTTAGATAGTAAGAATTCCTATTTACTTTTGAAATTTTAATATAACATGTGTTTGATCTCCTTAAAACTTAAGTGAATTGCAATATCTATTTTTTTATGACTTTTGATTTTACCAATGCCAAAGTGCTAGATATCTTAGTTTATGTTCTTGTATTTTAAGTTTATTTCGTTGTTTATATCTGAATTATTTTAATTGTGTACTGATTTTTCTACATAAATCTTCTTTTTAATACTATATTTTTTTTATTATCTAACTAAAGGTACGAATCCTGAATATTGTACTTTTATCCTACATGCGAACTATTACCCATACGATTGCGTACTTTTACCCCTATGCCGGGGTAAAATTACGCAGTCTGATCATTTCATCCGTTTGCTTTATAATCAAAGAATCTTGATAGTTATCTTATTGAACTTTATATCAATTAGAAGCCTAATAAACGTGCTACAAATGTACTATAAATTTGTGTCTGCCATCTTAATAGTTTCGGCTAAATAAAGCCTTAAAGACAAAAGTGCGTGCTTTTACCCCTAATGACTCTACATAGTTCAGTATAAATTTCGGTAAGTACATATTCCAAATTTAAATCACATTCTCCCCCTAGAGGATGAATGAAATTCAATACAATTTTCTTTCCCTGTTTTTAACAGATTAAAAATGACTATTGTTATGTTCGCTTTTTGTGGCATAGAATGTCACTTTTTTGAGCAAGTGGTACGAAAAAAATATTATTGCTGGTTGTTTACCGTTTTAACAATTGATGAGCATTAAAACAACATTATTATATCAATAATCAATTGATGTTATAATTTTGTGCCACACTGAGTGTCAAATAACTTGGGAAACAATATTTTTCTGATAGGTGTCAGGAACGCATTCTCTGAACGGCCGAACATTAATTTCTTCAATAGTTGCGAGTTTTAACGAAATCGGTTGGAAAACAAAAGAGTTGCGAGAATCACGTCAGCCGCCAGCTTGTTTTCGGCTTTTTTTCCTTTCCCTCATCCCGCACCCGAACACATCTCCCGTGCATCATTATATCGTTTTCTGTCTCTTTCTCGAAGAAACAATTCTGTCAATGAGTGAGTGAGTGAGTGGTAATTGAGCTATATATAGTATAACTAGTGTTTCGCTCTGTGCGCGAGCTGCTAAAGCAGCTCGCGTAACCTATTTCACTATCTTCGGGTAACTGCGACGCGAGAATGATCAGCGCCTTTTGTAATATATATAAATAGGTAATTTACAACGGCAGTAGCTGTGGACACTTCAACATTAATTTGACAGTTGTACTTAAGGAGTGAGGCGGCTTTGTATGAAACTACCCAACGATCATTGATTTTAATTTTTCTACCTCTATATGTTATTTCAGCTAACTGCCTCAAAAACGTGAACGAAATTTCCAAAAACACAAAAAGAATACAAAATGGCCGCCATCTCGTCTCAGAGAAACATTATACATAGTTTTATAATTTTCCCGTGAACTTTCAATTTTTAACCCAGCCGAAATATGATTGCCCCTGAAAAAAGACCATGTTGAAAATCACTTTTAGTTTGATAAATTCCAGTGCTGCAA
This sequence comes from Erebia epiphron, assembly GCA_963932025.1. Classification (NCBI taxonomy): domain Eukaryota; kingdom Metazoa; phylum Arthropoda; class Insecta; order Lepidoptera; family Nymphalidae; genus Erebia; species Erebia epiphron. The sequence continues at coordinate 3,230,702 of OZ009949.1, read as the reverse complement.
AACCTCGGCGACAAAAATACCTAAACATCATTCGTACAAGAGTACGTAGTTGCTTGTACTCGAATTTTGCAAAAAATACGTATTTCGATTTTTTTATTTTTGGGGTAAATCTTGAAAATTTCCCGAGAAATGGGATATTTGTTTTCGCAATCCATACCTCGAGTCTGTACCTACACACCATCGCCCCGTAGAAGTCGAAACGCTCTGACGCTGCCAACTGTGAGAAATTTGAAGTTAAAAATTGCGTTTTTTACGCAATACGATACGCCGTACGTTCAATTCTTTCTTTCTTTCTTAAAGGTACGTTCAAATCAAAGGTTCCTGAAAATTTCGGGGTTTAAGTTAATTGGTTAATTAACAAAGAATTTCAAAATGGCGCTGTTTTTTTTAAATTTTGGTACCTAACAGTTTCCTGTTTTGTAACCCCAGGGAGTCCTAAATATCGAATTTGAACGAAATCGGTCAATTTACAAAGAATTTCTAAATGGCGCTGGTTTTTTAAATTTTGATAACTGTTTCCTGTTTTGTAATCCCAAGGATCCTCAGATATCGATTTTGAACGAAATCGGTCAATTAACAAAGATTTACGAAATGGCGCAGATTTTTAAAATTATGGTAACAGTTTCCTGTTTTGTAATCCTAGGGAGTCCTAAATATCGATTTTGAATGAAATCGGTCAATTAACAAAGATTTACAAAATGGCGCTGATTTTTTAAAATTTTGGTAACAGTTTCCTGTTTTGTAATCTCAGGGAGCGCTATAATGATAATAAGAATGGAAAATTGACGACAGTACAATTGCAGGATGTGTGCGATTTGGGGTGTACGTACGGGTATGTTGGTAGGCGGGTATGTTGGTGGGCGGGTATGGTGGTAGGCGGGTATGATTGTAGGCGGTTATGGTGATAGGCGGGTATGTAGGTAAGTGGTTATGTTGTTAGACGAGTATGTTGGTAGGCGGGTGTGTCGGTAAGTGGGTATGTCGGTATGCGGGTATGTTGGTAGGCGGTTGGTAGGTAATTTTATGTTTTTTTATTTTCATGCATTTGGTCCAACCCCATCTTTCTTCCGGCCGTGCTCTTCATCCGTTTCCGAAATCCTTAATCGTCAACTCGCTTCACATATTTTGTGCTCCCAAAGATTCGTTAGAATGAGAGCCCTTTAATTAAAACAAAGTATGAAAAGGAACCATAAGTACCCAGTCTTTTACCCAGTATTTTGGAGTTTTTTTTTAAACTCACCGCCAATTGGGTGAGGTTCGAGTGACATTATTTTGTTCGAGCACCTATCTTCAATACCTTGGCCGTGCTCTTTGCCCGTCTCCGAAATCCTCAATCATCAGCTGTCTCTATATTTTTCTTCAAGTTATATTTTCTGACTTCAATACGAAGCCATCGGTGAAAGAAAAATTTTTCATACAAAACTTTACAGGAGGAAATTTTTAAGAAAATCTCGAAAACTACCCCAAATGTGGCAACACTATTTAGATATCTCGATACTGCCAGTCGAGTTACACAATCGATCCATACATGTCAACTTTCCCAAATGTTGCCAACTGCCTCAAAATCATGATCGAAATTTTCAAAAACACAAAAATAATACAAAATGGCCGCCACCTCGTTTCGCAGAAATATTTTTCTTAGTTTCATAATTTTCCCGTAAACTACAGGATATACCGCTCCTGATGACGATTCAATTTTTCATCTGGCTCGCACCCAGCCGAAATGATTGCTCCTGAAAAGAGACCATGTCGAAAATCACTTTTACTTTGATAAATTCCAGTGTTGCCAGACTTCGGCGACGAAAATACCCAAATGTCATTCGTACAAGTGGGACACGTGGTTGCTCGTACTTGAACTTTGCAAAAAATACGTGTTTCGATTTTTTTATTTTTGGGGTAAATCTTGAAAATTTTCCGAGAAATGGGGTAATTTTTTTTCCCCAATCCATACTTCAAATCTGTACACACAATCGCCCCCTAGAAGTCGAAACGCTCCGATGTTGCCAACTGTGAGAAATTTGTATTTTAAAATTGCATTTTTTCGTACCTCAAATCGAACGGCAGCCACGACAGCCGCCATCTTGAATTTTTGAAAACCACTTCCATTTTGTCAAAATATAGGATAATTGTAGGCGAAAAAAGTAAAAAATATTATGCTCGACCACGCCGTTTCGGATCTGTGGCGCCGCGGTTCGGGGTCGAAAAATCAAAAATTTCAAAACACTACGGCTCGGCCGCCATCTTGTTTTTCCAACTTTTTCCACTTTTTCTATAGATCGTTTACTAATTTCTTCAATAGTTGCGAGTTTTAACGAAATCGGTTGGAAAACAAAAGAGTTGCGAGAATCACGTCGGCCGCCATCTTGTTTTCCGAAATGTCAATAGTTTTTCCTTTCCCTCATCCCGCACCCAAACACATCTCCCGTACATCATTGTATCGTTTACTGTCTCTTTCTAGGAGAAACAATTCTGTCAATGAGTGAGTGGTAATTGAGCTATATATAGTATAATAGAAGATAGATAGAAGATGAATATTTGGTAAAAATTCAAAATTGTATTACAGTTGAAAAAGAAAATTGGTATATTAAATTAATATTATTTGCAAGGTCATACAAAATTACAATTATTTTTCTTGCGGCGATATGCGTCAACTGAAATGCAAACACAGGAACTATTATAATTTTCATCCATTGTATTATTAAGTGAATAAATATGACATACGTATACATAAGGTAATAAATTTTATGTAATAAATGAAAACATTTTTTAACCGACTTCAAAAAATATTTTCTTTTTCAAGCTTTTTTATCCCCTACAAGTAAGTAAGCCATTGGCAGCAATCTCACCTGATGGTAAGTGATGATGCAGTCTAAGATGGTAGAGGGCTAGACCTGTTAGGGGCGTGGCAGTTATATTAAACCTATACCTCTATTCGGTTTCTCCACGGCATCGTACCGGAACGCTACGCTTGGCGGCACGTCTTTTCCGTAAGGGTGGTAACTGGTAACTAGCCACGGCCGAAGCCAGACCAGGGAAAATTCAAAAATTATAAATTCACAAATTGACCCTGCCGGGGATCGACCCCGGGACCTCCGCACGTTAACACAACAGCGCTCAACAGTGCGCTAGCGAGGTTGTCAAAAACTCAGTGCCAACTAGCTAGGTGACGGCATTCAAAATCCAATATGGCGGAATTCCAAAGATGGCGGACTAGTTATTTTTATACACCCCATAGTATGGGTGTATGTACGTTCCGGCTTCCGTTTTACGCTCCTCTTTTAACACAGGTACCTAAAAATCAAATGCGAAATATAACTGCCGTACCCCTAACAGGTTAGCCCGCTACCATATTTGACTGCATAATCGCTTACCATCATGAGATTGCAGTCTAGGGTTTTTTTTTTATTAGTTTACTAGAATAGCGTCAATGTAATTTTGTCACGCATGTTGTGGGAGGTTTTTTTCCGTTAGTTCCTACGACAATTTATTTTGTATAGCAACCTTTTTCTCTTCTAGATAATTATATGATAACTTTTCAGTTCAATATATTTATTTGATATCTTTTTTTTACCTAAGCCTAACTTTAAGTTCAAGATTATATGATTGCTAGCAGTTAGCCCAAAAAAAGGGGCTAACTTTTAGTAAAATAATATATTTACTAGTTAGTTACCGAATATATTTTAGCGAAATACGTAAGAGAAAAATAAATATGCACGCATATGAACAAACAATACAATGCAAATAATCCTTGAAAATTGTTTAGTGTAGTTTTAAAAACGTCTGTAGAAATATGTACTTAACTGTATTTGCGTTAATTCTGGTGCTTTTGTCAACGTTGGTATAAAAAGGAGAAGGAAATAATTAGGTATCTGCACCAGAACCCGCATATACCTAGTAAGTAGGTATCTACAACCGGAAGCCAAAAGTAAACGTATTAAAATGAAGTTCTTGTTGGCAATTTCTCTAGCGCTGTTGGTAAGTACTATTTAACTATCACTTTTTCTTACTAGTTCTTTTCGGTAGGAAAGGCATTCCCAACCAGTGGTAGATTCACTCGAATATTCAAAAGCACTTGTCAAAGTCAACTTGAATAAATAAAAAAGTAATTTAAAAACACAAAAAGCCCGATTACTGGGATACCAAAAAGTATAAAACAAGATGTAAATTTCATTATTATCAACTAGCTGATGCCCGCGACTTCATCCGCGTGGTTTAAGTTTTTTTGATTCCCGCGGGGACTCCATAATTTTTCGAGATAAAAAGGAGTAAATGTCACTCTCCAGGTCCTCAACTATATCTATGCCAAAACTCACGTTGATCTGTTGCTTCGTTGTGGCGTGATTGAAGGACAAATCTGAGGTGATGATATAGGATATACCTATGTTATAGGGCTAACACTCCGTAAAAGATAAACGCGTGTAACACTGGTAAAATATAAGAAACAATATTTTGCATTACAATATGAATAGTTATCAGGTATATAAAAATACAAAGCAGAGGAGTTGATAAAAGCACTATACTAGATGCTTATCGTATTATGGCTTGTGTACCTACCTAGTAATGGCCATCTTCTTTACAGCGCAGTTGTTCAGCACATGCCTCGAAATTTGAACATTTGAAAAATAGACTTCGAAGCTATGATCAGCCAGCGTCAAAGGAGTATGCACGCCACAAACCAATAATTTAATATAAAAAATACTTTTTAAACAACCGACTTCAAACTCCCGCGCCAACTTTTATTGTTCATATTTTAAAAACCGCTCAACCGATTTCGATAAAATTTATATGGGACCACATGGGGAGTATGGTCTTTCAAATAAAAAAAAAATCATCCAAATCGGTCCACCCAGTCAAAAGTTCTGAGGTAACAAACATAAAAAAAAAAAAAAAAATACAGTCGAATTGAGAACCTCCTCCTTTTTTGAAGTCGGTTGATAAATCAACAAACAAACACACTTTCGCAATTATAATATTAGTATGATTTACATAGTATACCTAATACTTTTAACGAAATAATAAACAAAATAATATAACGCAAATAAGTATTCTCTCATCTCACGTTCTATAATATTTTTTCCCTTATAAATAATTTTATAATTATTACAAGTTATCAAGGCGCAGTCGCACGTTAAAGTTTGTTGGACGTGCGACTTCAAATTTCAGACAGAATTTTCGGACAGACTCAAAATTTTTAATGCTAACTTAAAATATTTTTTAAGAATACTAAAAAACTAATAATTTAATATAAAATAGTATATTGTGATACAAGGGTGGAAAGTAGGTTATTGCAAACGAGCTGTCATTAATAAGCACGAGCCGAAGGTGAGGGTTTTTAATGTCACGAGTTTGCAATAACCTTCACACCCGTGTATCACACGACGTTTTTCAATGCAGTTGTGGGAAATAGTACAAAAATATAATCATTTTATCACATAAAAAATAAAAAATTTCAGCAAATGGCGCGTATTTACACCTGGACATATTTTTTTTTTCAACGAAACTAGGCTACGGGTTCGTACCTACGCGTATACAGCCTATTCGATTTTTGTCAAGTGTTGAAAATAATTAAATTAAAACTGGTAATTAAATATAATCAACAACCATTTAAAAGAATTTTTCAATACAGTTGAAAATATAATCAATTTATCACATAAAAAATAAAAAAATTCAGCCAATGGCGCGTATTTACACCTGGACATATTTTTTTTTCAACGAAACTAGGCTACGGGTTCGTACCTACGCGTATACAGCCTATTCGATTTTTGTCAAAGGTTGAAAATAATTAAATTAAAACTGGTAATTAAATATAATCAACAACCATTTAAAAGAGTTTTGAAAATTCAATGCTAAAACGTACGGATTCATTCATTTTTCCTCGTAAAAAGCCTATCCGATTATATTCTATGTATGAAAACTCCTTGCTAATAAACTTTTTTAATTGACTTGGAAAATTTAAAACTAAACTGCAAAAGTAAGTGTCGAGCTTGTAAAAGTAAGTCACGACCGTGTAAAAGTAAGATGCCTATGCGAAAGATTCAATTTTCGAATCATAACTACAGCCTCTGAAAGTGCGCCATGTTTGACAACTGTATTGAAATAGTATATTGTGATACAAGGGTGGAAAGTAGGTTATTGCAAACGAGCTGTCATTAATAAGCCCGAGCCGAAGGTGAGGGTTTTTAATGTCACGAGTTTGCAATAACCTTCACACCCGTGTACCACACGACGTTTTTCAATACAGTTGTGGGAAATAGTACAAAAATATAATCAATTTATCACATAAAAAATTAAAAATTTCAGCAAATGGCGCGTATTTACACCTGGACATTTTTTTTTTCAACGAATCTAGGCTACGGGTTCGTACCTACGCGTATACAGCCTATTCGATTTTTGTCAAATGTTGAAAATAATTAAATTAAAACTGGTAATTAAATATAATCAACAACCATTTAAAAGAATTTTTCAATACAGTTGAAAATATAATCAATTTATCACATAAAAAATAAAAAAATTCAGCAAATGGCGCGTATTTACCTTTGATTAGGTATATAGAGGTATTTACACTTGGTCATTTTTTTTTTCAACGAAACTAGGCTACGGGTTCGTACCTACGCGTATACAGCCTATTCGATTTTTGACAAATGTTGAAAATAATTAAATTAAAACTGGTAATTAAATATAATCAACAACCATTTAAAAGAATTTTGGAAATTAATGCTAAAACGTACGGATTCATTCATTTTTCATCGTAAAAAGCCTATCCGATTACATTCTATGTATGAAAACTCCTTGCTAATAAACTTTTTTAATTGACTTGGAAAATTTAAAACTAAACTGCAAAAGTAAGTGTCGAGCTTGTAAAAGTAAGTCACGACCGTGTAAAAGTAAGATGCCTATGCGAAAGATTCAATTTTCGAATCATAACTACAGCCTCTGAAAGTGCGCCATGTTTGACAACTGTATTGAAATAGTATATTGTGATACAAGGGTGGAAAGTAGGTTATTGCAAACGAGCTATCATTAATAAGCCCGAGCCGAAGGTGAGGGTTTTTAATGTTACGAGTTTGCAATAACCTTCACACCCGTGTATCACACGACGTTTTTCAATACAGTTGTGGGAAATAGTAATAAACAAATCAAAGAATTACAAGTTTATTTCAACATACATACGTACATAGTAATTAATTCTGAAAATTGAGAGTAAAGCTTGAGCAATTACTAAAATTCAGTGAAATTTGCTGCTGTGCACGGGTTGAAGATAGCTCAAATCATATAGACTCAGTAGTTTTTACAGTGGTATTTTTCTCGAAACATGTAGTTTCACTGAATTTTAGTTGCTGTGACTGCCGTTTCATGAAAACTGATAATTTTAGGTAACTTTGGAGATCTATGTCATTATTTGTTTTGAGAGTAGTTTTTAACATGGAATAACTTGACCACAATGTAGATGGTTTATATTTTCCACTCAATTCATGAAAATAAGCTAACAAAACATTTTCTGAGAATGACTTAGTTTTTTTATGTTTTCTCCATGAAATAAAATTATTGTAAGCCGTCATATATCTTTCTCGAGATTTTGGGGGCAAAATTCCATCTTGCGCAGTTTTCGCCTCAGATAAAATATCTGGTGAAGTTAATTCCATTTCATCATTAGTACTAGAACTCATATTAACAAAAATATAATCAATTTATCACATAAAAAATAAAAAATTTCAGCAAATGGCGCGTATTTACACCTGGACATATTTTTTTTTTCAACGAAACTAGGCTACGGGTTCGTACCTACGCGTATACAGCTTATTCGATTTTTGTCAAATGTTGAAAATAATTTAATTAAAACTGGTAATTAAATATAATCAACAACCATTTAAAAGAATTTTGGTAATTCAATGTTAAAACGTACGGATTCATTCATTTTTCCTCGTAAAAAGCCTATCCGATTATATTCTATGTATGAAAACTCCTTGGTACTAAACTTTTTTAATTGACTTGGAAAATTTAAAACTAAACTGCACAAGTAAGTGTCGAGCTTGTAAAAGTAAGTCACGACCGTGTAAAAGTAAGATGCCTATGCGAAAGATTCAATTTTCGAATCATAACTACAGCCTCTGAAAGTGCGCCATGTTTGACAACTGTATTGAAAAATACTTTTTAAACAACCGACTTCAAACTCCCGCGCCAGCTTTACAACAACAAGCACACGCTATACAAAGTACTTATTTTATTGTTGATATTTTAAAAGCTGCTCAACCGATTTCGATAAAATTTATATGGGACCACATTGGAAGTATGTTCTTTCAAATAAAAAAAAATCATCCAAATCGGTCCACCCAGTCAAAAGTTCTGAGGTAACAAACAAAAAAAAAATACAGTCGAATTGAGAACCTCCTCCTTTTTTTGAAGTCGGTTGAAAAGCTAAAAAACTATCTGATTGAAAAATGTTACTACAATATTAATGAATTCTTAAATGATACTGACAAACACTAATAAAATCGGTCTCCCTACCACCATGTATTGTTCTGTTGCCACACCCAAACTGGGTATCCATAGCATGCCTTATTTACTAATGAATATGATATGTTAATTAAGAAATAATGTAACTATTGAATTGCAATTAATAAAGAAACTTAAGAAAAGGAATAGAAAGAATATATTATGTTTGTACTTATAGGTACTTATATTCATTTTATATTTATGTTTTTTTTCAGAGCCTTTTGGCTGCAGAGGCATACCCGAAATGTAAGTGGATGCTATTTTTATTAATTGTCTTCCATAAGCTTTACATTCTTCCCTCCCTCTTATGGGTTCGTACCAAAATGTTAAAAAAGGAACCAAGTCATATGCTGGACTTACTCGTACGTAAGTAAAACAGTACTAGTTATTATTCTGTGGTAAAACCGATAAGTGTAATCATGGCCTTAGGTACTAGTGTCGTGATCGTGTAGATTGGCAACATTTATTTATTATTTATAGAATGGCAATTCCGATTGTCATGATTTTATTTAAAAAAAGAATGTTGTTTATTTTGTATAGGATCAGATAAATTTCAAGACACAGTATTTAATAATAATTATTTATTAGTGTGGCAATATTAAATAGCTGGTCACACCAAATACCGAACGAAAAGTGAGGTGACGCTGGTGGTGGGGCTGATAGCTACGGCCTCTCAAAAAATTAAGGATGAGTCAGATCATCGAGGCACGGACTGGAAGTAACACCTCTACAAAGTATTATTTCAACATCTCAGAAGTGTTCAACCTAATACCCACAAAGTGGATATAATACTATATCTCTGATAATAGGTGTTATAAATTTTTAAAATTATGGGTTTTGCAGAGTGAATCCTTTTGAGTGCTTTTAACGATGCCTTTGGTAAGATTGATGTAATATTATTATTTTTGAGTGAATTGTCATGGGGCGATCATTAATGTGGGGTCACACCTTATAATCGCGTAATATCGTATGAGGGTTTCGCCAGTATGAGAGTTGGCATACTGGAATAAGTTTCACTAGTACTGGCTGTCTGAGCAGCCATTTTAGATGATTAAATGCGATACCTTACAGCTTGGTTATCACTACTGGTTAACCTGAGATATTGTTCGCTATATGAAATAGGTAAATAATTATCAGTTCTAATAAACTTAAGTATTTGTGAAATACCCTCTGGACCATTACTTTGGATGAACGTTACCTAACGTTTCATTGAGTCTTACTCTTAATGTAGTTAAATGATTATTGAATTTAAAAGCGTCCTCGTGCCTTCAAATTAGTTTACTGAACGAGATTGTAGTTTTTTTTACGCACTGTATTTAGTTTCGAATTTGATTTTACAAAGATTTGATTTGAAATTTATATTAACCAGGCATAGATTAAATTACTGGTTATTCACAAAGAGAATTCATGGAGTGAATAATAGTAATAAATGAGAAGTGAATATGTCAAATGAGATACCCTCATATCAATACTAGGATGCAAAGCAATTTATTGAACTCTGATTAGTTCAATGGGTGTTATAAGAAATGCGATAAAAGTTGGATCTAGTTTTAAATTCTCGATATACAGTGTATTTTCTGGTATACTTATTCTATCTATGTGATCTAGATAGTTTACTCTGGTGGTAGTAGACTTGATCAAAACAGATGTATGAACAAGTTGTAGTCTTTAAAAAGTAATTTTTGTAGAATAGCGTAGAGTGGCAGGGCAACTATTTTTATTAGTGCCGCGAGTGAACTTACATTACATTAGTGAAGAGGGTTGAGGCTTTCTTCGGAAATTTGAAAAGAGGAGCCCAATTCTCGCTTCCAAGACTAGTTTTGGAAAGAAGGATTGCAGGTAAGAGAGTTCCAGGTCGCCAAAGGCGCAAGTGGTTGGATGATATAAAGAGGTGGACAGGGCTTAGCTATTCAAAACTAAAAGATGCGACTCAAAATAGAAGATTTGAGAGAACTTCGTTTTGAAAAAGGCACACGCGATGATGGTGATGATGATGAATAAAACGTGAGCGTGCGTTTTATTGGTTTTGTGTAGACATGACTCATGAGCGTGTGTCGCGATGGTAATAAAACGTGAGCGTGCGTTTTATTGATTTTGTGTAGACACGAGCGTGTGTCGTGATGGTAATAAAACGTGAGCGTGCGTTTTATTTGATTTGTTTGGTAGACACGAGCGTGTGTCGTGATGGTAATAAAACGTGAGCGTGCGTTTTATTGATTTTGTGTAGACACGAGCGTGTGTCGTGATGGTAATAAAACGTGAGCGTGCGTTTTATTTGTTTTGTTTGGCAGACACGAGCGTGTGTCGTGATGGTAATAAAACGTGAGCGTGCGTTTTATTTGTGTTGAGACTTATGATAGACACGAGCGTGTGTCGCGATGGTTATAAAACGCGAGCGTGCGTTTTATTTGAGTTGATACCATCGCATGTACTGCGATATTGATTACACGTGAGAGTGCATTTTATCTGAATAAAGGTTTTTTTTAGATGTTTGATAGACATGCGAGAGTGTTATGTTGTCAATAAAATGTAAGCGTGCGTTCTATTTGAGTTGAGATGTTTGTTAAGTGTCATGGTGGAAAATGTGACATGCGTTGCATGAAATTTGAGATGTTATTGTTAATAATTTTAAATTTAGTAATGTTATATCGTTTTTGCACACTGTTTCTGACAGTGGATTGTGTACTGGAAGTTTCTACTTAAACAGCTGTTTTACCCACAAATTTGCAAAATAAATTATTTATGATTGTGATTATGTTAGTTACACCGAAGTGTTTCATGACGGTGACACAAAGTAATTGTGCGTCATGGTAGCGATATAACATATGAGGGCGTTAAATTACTGATGATAATAAAATATGCAAGTATGCGTCAATATGAGAATATATTTTATATAGACATGCTTACCTTTTCACGTAAAATAAGATGAAAGTAAATCGTGATGATGGCCAATGGCTAAAAAGCGGTCGAAAGTATGATAGTGTATCATGATTTATTTACCTGTATGGCAAAGGTATAAAATTAATGATTTATGAATTTAAAATGAGAATGTCGTTTAATTTATGAATGTCAAATAGAGTTATTGAAACGTTAATCTTTGAATGAGTGTCACTAGCTGTGTATTGTGCTAGACATCCAAGTGCGTTACTGTATTGGAACATGTGATTCCATGAGTTGTGAGTTGTGACCTAATGGGTCTGGGCTGTGAACAAGTGTGTTAGTATTTTTGACAGTATGATATCTAACTGTTCGTGAAAGATTTAATGTATTTTATTAACTTAATTTTACGTTCACATAAAATTAAAGGGATGTACTGAAACGTAATGAAACGTCTCGATTGGAGGGATCATGAAAGAAAGTTTTCCAGTACAGAATTAAATATTACATAGCAGGTAGCTGCTTTAGTAGATTACTGTACAAGTAGCTCGTTCTATCCAGAATTACCATGGCATTTTATTCATTTCCATAGTTTCAAATGTGCCTTTAAATGTTTTTGATCAGAGGAAGTTATAAATTCTTTGTTGAATGATTTTAGATTTAATGAATGAGTTTTATTTTGGTTATTTTAAACGACTTGGATCATTTTTTTTACAAGTAATATAATATTGTACCTACTGGTATAGCCGCAACATATTGGTATAGGTTATGAGATTGTTTGAAAGAAAAATTGATTGTGTTTGTATGGACTTTTAAATGGATTAATTTGTGATCTCGATGTTACGTGACCGAGCCTCGTCATGTTTCTGATGTATATAATCTGCATGCGCCTAAATACGAATGAATTATAGTTATTTCAGTAAGAAAAATAAAACGCAGTCAGATAAAACTGGTGAATAATATTAAAGATATTATTTTAACTTTGATTAGTTTGGAGGGTTGAGGTTTCAACATAATTCCGACGTTCGGAATGATATTAGCATTAATAATTAAATAGGGAAGGAGACACATTACTTCAGCTTGCAAGAGCCAAAGGTTGCAGTATTTTTGAAATTTTAGATATGACATAAAAAAAAAATTAGTTCAAATGTGTTTCGTCAATGCTGATTAGCATTCAAGTGATTCTGGTTGACTAAATTAGTTCATTAAATCGTAAACTGCATTCAATAACAATAAAAATAAATGTTTGGAACGTTTATTAAGAATAGAAAATGATATTAATTACAGTCACGGCCCGCAAAGCCCGTTTAAATAAAATGTATTTAAAAAAAAAAAAATTTTTGTAAAAACGCGCCATTCTGGAAGTCGCATTGAGTTTTCTTTCTTTATATTTATCCGAGTGATTTGAAGTAATGAAGTGGATGATAAAATTTAATAAACTATTATTTGAATTGAGAATGAAGGCGCGCAATCAATTATCTTTTGCCGACTAAAATTTCGAGAGTATATATAATACGATATAAAAATAATATACATTTACTAATGAGTGACTAGTGCCGGTCTGCTTACTATAGTTTTATCTCCATATTATTATTTTCTCTCAAATGTATTGAAGAATGTCGTGTGATGCACGGGCGTTGTGGATTTGCAAGTCCGTGACAATGGTATACCTTCACCTAGGGGCTCAGGCTTACAACTGTCAATTAAGTTGTAAAAACTTACTACTCTTATTATTAACTGACACAGAAAAGTAAAGTGAAGAGTAGGTATTAAAATGCAAAATGAATAAAACATACTCAGTATTTATATAAGTACTAAATTATTTTACTGAAGTTATATTTTATGCCTTGGTGTAGATCTCGAATATTAAATTCTGATTTCTGAATTTGGAGTTTTCGTTGATTTGGATATTAATTTGAAATTTCTATTGAGCAAACTTTATTAACAAAATATTATATGAAAGTGATTAAACATTGTACAAAAATTGCAAGTTGATTCTAGTTAAATTCATACTAAAGTTTTGAATTTCGATGCAAGCTTTTGATGAAAAATTTGGTTGCTTTTGCACTATCGTTAAGTTTTTGTTAAGTTTCGATGATGATTGTCGTGAAAGTTCAGGTATTGGACCAAGTTCATAGTATTGGGTAATATTCTAAGTATTTTTGATTTAAAGACTGTCTTGAACAACATAACTGAGCTGATTCGGTGTAATTTTGTGCTGCTGTCTCTTTTTGATGGGTTTATTCCGAGGAAGGGAAAGATATAGGAACTGAAGGAAATAAACCAAAACAACTTGTTTTGTTCATTTATTAAAATCGTTGACCCTTACATAGTTGAAGATCTTAAAATAGTAATAATTTAACATAGTAGGAACAGTCTACCTCCAACAGGCATACGATGTCAGGAAGCTTAGAGCAGATAATTAACATAAAGTCTTAATTTGATTCAAACAATTAGTAAATGGTACAGCAGATCCAATTGAATTGAAGAATTGATAGATTAGTCATTCGTTATCCTGATCTATGTTTGCATTGGATACAGTTATAGATTTTATTATTAACTCTGTGACACTGTTCAATACTAATTTCAGTAAAGTCAAATTTTATTAAAATTAGCTTCCCTTTACGTTTTGATAAAGATTTCGATTTCAATAAAGTTAAAAAAAAAAGCAGGCGACATACATGATAAGCGGAGCTTAGGAAAATGGACCTGTTTTTCACCAAGTTGTAATCAAGATTTAGATTATACTAAGTTTTAGATTCAGCGTCAGATTCTTTTAAAGTATAAATAAATGAAACGGTACAAGAAATAAAATAAATATTGAATACTTTATTAAATTTGAATTCAGTATTAGACTTCAACTTTTGCTTACGGTGTAAGTAACATTTTGTTTAGATTATGTTTGAGACTGTGACTATTCCAGACTATTCCAGACTTAAATTTCAGGTTAATTTTTTTGATTCAGCTTTAGATAATTAATCAATAGGTAATCTTTTCCCTGTATACTTGTACAAGGAGTGATATAAAAGTTTATTTATTTTATATAAGTTTTAGATTTGGATTGCGATATTTATACTGAGAAATTTCGATTCAGCGATATCAATCAATTTAATACCCTTATGGTTGGATTTGTTACTCTTTGAAATCTCAAGATCAAAAGCTCTATAGTTTTGGATTTTAAATTGATTTAAGGTTTTAAGTTTGATATTACTAAATTGGAGTAAATTTAGATTTCCTTTTTATTAACCTTTTGATTCTGCCGAATGTCGTGATTTACTGAAAGTCTAATAATATGCTAAATGTCATAGTGCAAGTATGAATTAATGAATATGTTTCATTATACACCACAGATTATTGCAAAGAATGAAACAAACTAAGCTTAGCAAAGCGAATATTTGGCGGTTGTGCACCGGGAGGTTGCACAATGTCGGATGGCCGAATGTCGTGATCGTGTAGATTGGCAACATTTATTTATTATTTATAGAATGGCAATTCTGATTGTCATGATTTTATTTAAAAAAAGAATGTTGTTTATTTTGTATAGGTTCAGATAAATTTCAAGACACAGTATTTAATAATAATTATTTATTAGTGTGGCAATATTAAATAGCTGGTCACACCAAATACCGAACGAAAAGTGAGGTGACGCTGGTGGTGGGGCTGATAGCTACGGCCTCTCAAAAAATTAAGGATGAGTCAGATCATCGAGGCACGGACTGGAAGTAACACCTCTACAAAGTATTATTTCAACACTAGCTAAGTTTTAGTGAAACATTTTTATAGAGTATACCTACTAGCTGATGCCTGCGTGGATTGAAGTTTTTGGTTCCCGCGGGAACTCCTTAATTTTCCGGGATAAAAAGTAGCCTATGTGCTATTCCAGACTATAACCTATCTCTGTGCCAAATTTCAGCCAGATCCGTTCAGCCGTTGGCGCATGATTGAGTAACAAACATCCATACATCCATCCATACATCCATACATCCATCCAAACTTTCGCCAATTATAATATTAATAAGTAAGACTAGCCCTACTAGAAGTTTAATTCGCTATAACCCAATAAGGGAACTGTACCGATAATCGTCAAGTTCTGAACTTCGCTGACTTTGCAGCCTTGCCAGTTTGCTGTTAGTAAATTAAAAGTTAAACAAATTACATGAGAAGATAGCTGATTTATTAATATTTAAAAAAAATATAATTTTACATTTAAATAATAACGATAATGTTATTAAATCTTTAAAAAATACAAAAATGAGCGATTTGTACCAGTATCCGTCAGATTTGTCCCGATTATCGTCAATTTGTCCCAGAACTCGTCATTTTTTAACAATAATTTAAACTCTATTGTCTTACGGTCGGTTTCTGAATTGAGAATTTCATGTTGAGTCTGTCTCAAAGACTACTTAAGGACTATTTAAGCAAATTTTTGTTTCTGAATTGATATTGGGCCGGTTTCTGAATTAAGCATTCAAGCAAAAACAGCAAGTTCCAACTCTCAAACCTTACACAATATCAATTCAGAAACAAAAATTTGCTTAATTAGTCCTTAAGTAGTCTTTGAGACAGGCTCAACATGAAATTCTCAATTCAGAAACCGGCCATTAGACATAAAGTTTATTTTAATTTCGTTTTCAAGTTCTTATTTTCTCTATACAGCCACTACAGCTGATAAAAGGCCTGGTTATATGCTCAAAAGTGAAATCTAAATAAAACGAGTCTAATATCAGTGTAAATAATACAACAATTAATGAACTAATATTTTTTTATTGCACTAATTAACGTCATTGACATCTTACTGTCTTACTTCTTACTAATATTATAAATGCGAAAGTTTGGATGTTTGGATATATGATTTTTGCTACTCAATCACGCCCCAACGGGTGAACAGATCTGGCTGAAATTTGGCACGGAGATAGATTACAGTCTGGAAAAGCATATTTAGGCTATGCACAGGCTACTTTTTATCCCGGAAAATTAAAGAATTCCTCTGGGAACCAAAAAACCTCAAACCACGCAGACGAGGTCGCGGGCATTCGCTAGTAGAATAATAAATAATATTATTCTGTACTTATAATTAGCTTTTAAAACAGACCTAAACTTACTATCTGTTTATCATTTATATACCTAAGTGCTTGTTAAATAACAATACTGGAATGGCAACACTCTATACTGTTTAAATCGGTGACATATCATTTTATAAAAAACTAATGACAAATTTTCATTTCACAACCAACGTTTGTCAAAATTGTTAATATTCACATTATTATTAAAAAAAAAACCGGCCAAGTGCGAGTCGGACTCGCGCACCGAGGGTTCCGTACTCAAGAAGTAGGTATAATTACCTTTGTTAATGAACCGCAAAACTAACTTTGTTTGTAGAGGTTTACTGTTAATATCAAAAAATTACGTTTGTTGTATGGGAGCCCCCCTTTAATATTTACTTTATTGATATTTAATTATTTATTTTGAAAGGTAATATACAAGTTAATATTCTGTGAAAATTTGAACCGTCTACCTGTTACCGTTTTTAATATTGAGCAAAAAAATACGAAAAAAACACGTTTATTGTATGGGGATCCCCCTTAATATATATATTTTTTAAATTTTTAGTATTTGTTGTTATAGCGGCAACGGAAATACATCATTTGTGAAAATTTCAGCTTTCTAGCTATCACGGTCTATGAGATACAGCCTGGAGACAGACAGACAGACAGACAGACAGACAGACAGACAGACAGACAGACAGACAGACAGACAGACAGACAGACAGCGGAGTCTTAGTAATAGGGTCCCGTTTTTACCCTTTGGGTACGGAACCCTAAAAACGCATATCATAAAAACATTTGATACTACGTATTTTTTGGTCAGTAAGTACCTACTTAAGAAAATAACTCTCCTCTTATATAGATCTGTCACCAAAACCGAATCTGCCCTGTCTTGTCTGCCCTACCATTACCAATAGAGTGTTTTTGTAAAGCGCGAAGCTCGCGAAGGAGGTCCTGAATGAAGCGAACATCAATGCCGATTTACTTGTCTTACTGATTTATACATAGCCATCAAATTTACTAACTCGGCCACGGATTTTACAACTTTCTCCCAACAGAATTTGTGTAGTTAAATCTTGTTTAATAAGTACTATATTTTTCAAAAAAATAGGTTAGGTTAGGGTTTGACATAAATATACAGGTAGGTAGGTTAGGTTCTATCGGGTTAATAATATGCCTAACTTAAGTTAAAAAAATGCACTAAAATTTGTAAAATGTACCGACATTCTGTAAAATCGCGAATTTGACAAAATAAATTACATATTCGGTAAAAAAATTACATTTGTAAATGATACTTTAACATTCAGCACATTTGCAAAGTTAACATTTGTGAACTGAAATATTTGTCAAACAATTCGTTTATAAAATGATATTTTTGCGAAATACGTTGTTTGTCACCAAACGTTTTTTTGTGAAATGATCTTTTGTTAAACGTTTTTGGTGAAACATTAGTGAACATTTTAAATCGTATATTTTTACTAAATTTTGTATGACGTACGTTGTAAACGCGTTCTTACCACGTTTCAATCAGTAAAATTATATGTAGGTATGTTCAGTCATTTAAGTTTGCTCAAAATCAGTATGATTATATAATGATATTATTTTGTACTTTTAATCAACCTTTAAAATAAAGAGAAACTTATTGACTAATTATCTATGCTATACCTAAGCACTTGTAACGTAACAATACTGGATTAGCACTATACCGGTTGAATCTGGTCCCTATAATTGTATTTTCAAGGACAACGTTTCAATTACATGAACAATGAAAAAAACATACTAATATTATAAATGCGAAAGTGTGTCTATCTGTCACGCTTTCACGACCCATCTGTTCAACTCCCGCGCCAACTTTACAACAACAAGCTTTATTGTTGATATTTTAAAAACCGCTCGACCGATTTCGATAAAATTTTTATGTGGGACCACATGGGAAGTATGTTCTTTCAAATAAAAAAAGAATCATCCAAATCGGTCCGGTCCACCCAGTCAAAAGTTATGAGGTAACAAACATTAAAAAAAAAAAAAAAATATATATATAGTCACAAGAACTACTCAGTAAGCTTGAGAGGCTTCAAAACATGGTTATCCGCTTCATTTTTGGCTTGCGCAAATACGACCACATTTCCGAGTTCCGTGCTAAGCTTAAATGGCTGCCAATCAGAAGGCGCAGGGACATGCATGCATTGAGCCTCCTATACCGTGTCCTATTCTACCCCCAAACACCGTCTTATTTGAAAGAACGATTCAGCTACCTTGGTAAGGAAGGCCGGTTCTTTCTTCGTTCCTGCACCGATAATAAGTTAAAGATGCCGTTCAGCCGTACGAGATTCTATGGTGATTCGTTCACGAGGAATTGTGTCATATTGTGGAATTCTCTCCCCTCTGACATACGTCAGGCAAAATCCCTGCACATTTTCAAACGTCTTCTGAAAAATTACTTTTTATCTATGTAGTGGAGTAGTATGTAGTATATTTTAATATTATTTAAATAGTTATTTATATGGTAGATATCTATATGTGTAATATTTTTATGTAGTGTATATGTAGTCTATCTTATTATAAATTGCAGGACCTAAACTGCTTGCCACACAACCCGTGATTTCGAAACTCCTATCACCAAAGGTTGTCTGGGAGAGATCGATTTAGCGATAAGACCGCCTTTGCACGCTGCTATTAGATTAAGCTTCTTTAATATGTACTTTCTGTATGTATCTTTCTTTTGTATTTAGTTGTGTGCAATAAAGAATTAAATAATAATAAATAATAATAGTCGAATTGAGAACCTCCTCCTTTTTTTGAAGTCGGTTGAAAAAGGTTTGGGTGATGTGGTGAATATCGCAAGCTACAAGTGCAAGATACACACTGTACCACATAGATTTACCTACTGTGGCGGATTATAGCAAACTAAGCTTCTAGTTTTTTCATTATCATGGACTTCCGCAAAGTAACGCCTGCTTCTATCTAATATTTGAAGACTGCCTCGTTGGTCTAGTGGTTAGCATGTTCGACTGCAGCCGACGAGGTCCCGGGTTCGAGTCTCGGGTCGGGTCACAACAAGTATTGTTATGTATGAATGAAACACGGCTTCGTGCATAACTCACTGTATTTCGATACTCGCAGGGGCGCTGTAGTTGTTAGTTTACACACACATCGATAGCTAAGTAAGTGCTCCGTATAACATACGATATACATACATCACAGCTCCTCCCTCTCTAGTTTGCGAACCTGTATACAAATTTATATTTATTTATCATTTTATATTTTGTACTCCAACCGCTTTTTCCTCGGTCTCAAAAACATCCGACGTGAGAGACAAGGTGGGTCGCCTGGCACTGTTTCCTCTGTACTGGGTGCTACTACCCTATTATTGGTACTCGAACTTTGCTCATTTTGCTGTTCGTCTGGTACTGACGTAGAT
This sequence comes from Erebia epiphron, assembly GCA_963932025.1. Taxonomy (NCBI): domain Eukaryota; kingdom Metazoa; phylum Arthropoda; class Insecta; order Lepidoptera; family Nymphalidae; genus Erebia; species Erebia epiphron. Next base: position 3,210,866 of record OZ009949.1, on the reverse strand, counting down.
ACTGGTGACCCATCTTCCCCCTCAGCATTTACTCGTTCCGCATCCTCCTCCGTCTCGCTGACTCTGTGCTCTGCAGTAGAACTAGTGTTACCCGCACTGTGTGCATCCAAATTTGGCATATCTACTGGAGCCAATGAAGGAGCCGGTGATGCCGGTAAGGACAGATCAATGCTTGACGAAGAAGGAGACAGTAATGGACGGCTAGTGTCCTGTACAGTATTTACATCCTTATCTAAAATCTTATCATTACCCTTATATACCATTAATTGATCTATGTGACGCCTACAAGTTACACCTTGGTTTTCTAATTTTACTAAATACATTCTTTTACCCAAAATTTCCATTATTACCCCTTTACACCAAAAAGGCTTCCTATTTTCGTAACATCTAACCCAAACATTTTGTTTCATTTTTAATGACCGACATTTTTTTTCCTGTTCTGTCGGTTGCTGCTCACTACCACCGTTATTGCTGCGCGGTGGAACTACCAAATCTAATTTGCCGCGCAAATTCCTACCTAACAATAACATTGCTGGTGTAACCCCGGTGCTACAGTGTGCCGTATTACGATATTCAAATAGATAATCAAGTAACTTTTCGTTAGACCCATTTGCGGAGGATTCTAGAATTGATTTAAGCATCTTTTTGCACGTCTTTACTGAATTTTCAGCTTGTCCATTGCTGCACGGGTGATATATGGGCGAAGTGATGTGCTGAATACCATTCTCCGAACAAAACCTTGCAAATTCTTGGGACGTTATTTTGGCATCGTTGTCTGTTGCCACGGAAAATGGCAACCCGTAGCGGGCAAATAACATTTTTAATTTTGTAATTAACGATTTACTCGTTGTTCCGGTTGTCATTTCTATACACTCGAGCCATTTACTATACGCGTCTACAACGACTAAATACACTTTTTGTCCTACCGACATGTAATCGAGGTGCAAGCGCTGCCAGGGCCCGGCCGGGCGCGGCCAGGACGCGGGGGGCGCGCGCGGCGGTGCACTTCTTGTCGTTGCGCACACGGTACACGCTCCTATCAAGTGTTCAATGTCAAGGTCAATGTTAGGCCACCACATTCGAGCGCGCGCGGCACATTTAGTCTTAACTATTCCCTGATGCGTTTTATGTAGCTCCTGTAATAATTTGCTTCTATACACAGCGGGCACGACGACGCGATGTCCTCTTAATAAACACCCGTTTTCTGACTCCAAATCATTCCTACAGTTAAAATAAGGCAACATTTGTTTACACCTTATTTTGCGGGGCCATCCATACTTAAGATATTTCATCACTGTAACTAAAGTTTTATCTTTCTCGGTCGCTATACGTATGTCTTTGTACGTTACCGGTAAACTATTTAATTGCATAGAATTGATTGATAAACAACATGCATGCTCAGCCTTACTTTGCAACCTATTTAGGTCTGGTAAAGGTGCTCGCGAAAAATAGTCAGCGACTTTATTATTTTCCGTCGATATATATTGGATCTCATAATTATACGCTGATAAAATTATGGAATAACGAATCAATCTAGAAGCTGTCATCTCGGAGATACCTTTCTTTTTCCCAAATATGGCTAGCAGAGGTCTGTGGTCAGTTCTTAATATAAACGGTTGATGACGTCCATACAAATACTGGTGGAATTTTTGCACTCCGAAAATGATACTAGTGGCTTCCTTATGCAGTTGGCTATAATTTTTTTCGCTACTAGATAAAGATCTACTCGCGAACGCCAGTGGTTTCTCCACACCATCCGAACCTATTTGTGATAAAACTGCAGAGAGACCCACGGGGCTAGCATCTACCGTCAACAAAAGACGGGCGCTTGGATCAAAATGAGTCAGTACGCGCTCTGACGTTAGCTCGTTTTTAATTCTCGTAAATGCCCTTTTCTGGCGCTCGCCCCACTCCCAGTTAGCTTCCGATCGTAATAATTCATGAAGTGGACTTAAAATTGATGACGCATGCGGCACGAAGTTCCTGTAATAATTGACCATACCTAAAAACCGTTTTAATTCCGTAATATTCGTCGGTGGCGGCGCGTTGCTTACGGCTTCTATTTTCTTAGGACATTTATGAAGGCCATTCTTATCTATTACATACCCTAAATAGTTTATATTTTTCTGGAAGAAAACACATTTATTTTTTTGTAATTTTAATCCAGCTCCCTTTAACCTTTGAAATACTAGTTGCAACCTTTGAAGATGTTCCGTTTTATTCGCCCCAGTTACACAAATGTCATCAAGGAACACCGAAACGCCCTTGATATCCGCTAGTAAATTTTCGATCGCCCGTTGGAAAATAGCCGGTGCGTTAGCTAGTCCATAAACCATTCGTGTGTACATAAAAAGGCCCTTTGAGGTATTTATCGTGGTGAGTTTTTGAGACTCTTTTGAGAGTCTAAATTGCGTATACGCTTGACTGCAGTCCAACTTGGAGTATAGTTCCCCACCCCCTAATTTCACAAATATTTCCTCAATACGAGGTAGTGGGTACTGATCGATATGGATATCTTTGTTGACCGTCAATGAGTAGTCGCCGCAAATCCGCACACTCCCGTTAGGCTTCCGCACCAGAACTATAGGGGTAGCATATTCGGAATACTTAACTGGTACTAAAATTCCTTGCCCTACAAGCCTACTTATTTCTGTCTCCACTTTATCTTTTATAGCAAATGGTAAAGGTCGGGCTTTAAAAAACTTCGGTTTTACGCCTTTCTTTAAATGCAAGTTTACTTCAAATTGATTGAAACATCCTAATTCCTCCGAAAATAAGTCCGTGAACTCATTTAATAATTTACGCACTTCTAAACCTTGAGGTTGATCTAAAGCAATGCTATGATTAGCTGTAGATACGACAATATTAAAATGTGCCATAAAATCACGCCCTAATAGCGGCGGACCCCCCTGTTTAATAACGTAAAATGTTAATTCTTTCGTGCAATTCAAGTAAGTTACTGTAAGGGTCAAACAACCCATGGGAGTGATTTTGTGTCCATTATAAAAACATATTTTAATTAAGCATTCGTTTAAGGTTAAATGGGAAAAATATTTAAAATATAATTCGTCAGAAATCACACTAGTACTTGACCCCGTGTCTAGCTCCATGTCTAACTTAATACTATTATTGATTAATACAGGCATTAGAATAGGATTATAATTAACGCACCTCAAATTAAATACCTGGCATTCTTCACAGGAGCCATCACAAGCATCCGATACACTTCCTTCCGGCACTGATTCTATTTGCATATTATTATTATTAACTGATCGACCTCTTTTAGCAATACAAGCCCTAGAAATGTGTCCGTTACCAAAACAAATTTTACAGCGATGGAACCGATAAAAACACTTCTCTTGAGGGTGATTACGAAGCCCGCAGGATTTGCACTTTGGATGGGCGCCGACATCTTGTTTGGCCGCCCCGCCGCCGCTGCCACCGCCGCGCGGAGTACCGGCCCGTCGTTTGCCGACGTTTACGTAGCATAAGGGTTCCTCCTTTACGCCAACCTCTTCTTCTGCTTGGCTCGACGTCCCTACGGCTGTTGTGGTTTTCGCTTTACGTGCACAGGAAACCTTCTGCGCCAAGACCAACGCATCCGCGAACGTCATTTTACTCGCGTCCTTTTCGAAAAGTCTGTCCCGTTCAGGACCCAACGCCAATCCAAGCACAAAACGATCACGGAGTAACACGTCCAGTGCCTCTCCGAAGTCGCAGTACACGGCGAGTCCTCTCAACCGGGCTGCAAAGTCTTCAAGTGCTTCTCCCGCTCCTTGCGTTGCACTGTAGAACTTATCCTTATCGGCGAACGTAGACCTTCGCGGTGAAAAATGCTTTTCCAACGTCTCAATTAAAACGTCATATTCCGTTTCCTCTACTTTCCCCAGGTGCACTAGGTTGATCAGCAATCGGTGTGCGTCATTCGATAAGTGAGTTATTAGCACCGCCCTCTTTTCTTCATTCAACTTAATTTTATTTAGGGTTAAAAACTGTTTAAGTTTGCTGCTAAATAATTCCCAATCCCGTGCATTGGGTTGGAAAAGTTCAAGCTTCCCGATACTTGCCGCCATTATTTTCTAAGCGCGGGTGAATTGAAAAATAATCGTCGCCACTGTTATGTATGAATGAAACACGGCTTCGTGCATAACTCACTGTATTTCGATACTCGCAGGGGCGCTGTAGTTGTTAGTTTACACACACATCGATAGCTAAGTAAGTGCTCCGTATAACATACGATATACATACATCACAGTTTTTCACCCCCGTGCCTCGGAGAGCACGTTAACCCGTCGGTCCTGCGCCTGATCTCTTTCTGGTCGTGTCGGATTTTCCGTCCCATCGGACTATGAGAGTAAAGGAACAAAGGAACACATGTGCACATGTGTTTGCGCACACACTTGTACACTATATAATATCTCCCGCGCAGATGGCTAATCTCTCTGGAGATTGGCCGCCGTGACCGAAATTCGGTCGGGAGGACATTATTATTATTAATATTTGAAGTCGGTTTAACTTTAAATCTGTAGATTATCACTTGTTTATCCGCCACCACCTATTTAGCCATTGATTGCGATCTACGATAGTCCAAGAAGATGCAGTCTAACATGGTGGCGGGCTAATCCATTAGAGGTATGGTATTTATTACTCAACGCAAACCCCTAAACGGTTTCTAGACGACATCGTACCGAAACGCTAAATCCCTTGGCGGCACGTCTTCGCCAGTAGGGTGGTAACTAGCCACAGCCGAAACCTCTCATATTTTTTAATGAAAAAAAATGTAGCCCATGTCGGGTGAAAAGGTAGGTCGTTAAAGCGTAGCAGACAAACAGTCAGGCAGACGCACTTTCGCATTTATATTATTAGTATGAAATAAGTAGAATTTATGAAGGCATGAAACTTATATTTTATTCAAAGTTTCAATTTTCAACCGACTTCTAAAAAAGGAGGAGGTTCTCAATTGGTCTTTTTTTTTCTTTTTTTTTAAATGTTTGTTACCTCAGAACTTTTGACTGGGTGGACCGATTTGGATGATTCTTTTTTATTTGAAAGGGCATAACTCCCATGTGGTCCCATATAAGTTTTATCGAAATCGGTCGAGCGGTTTTTAAAATATCAACAATAAAATAAGTACTTTGTATAGCGTGTGCTTGTTGTTGTAAAGTTGGCGCGGGAGTTTGAAGTCGGTTGTTTAAAAAGAATTTTTTGACAACCATATCAAAAGCCAATTTAATTTTGGATGATTAGAAGAGAGGTACATTACTAGTTTACAAATACATATACAAATGTTCTTATTTTGCCAAGTGTGGGTACAGAATATAGTAGGATGGAAATTAATTTATTGTGCCTGACACATTTTGCCAAATAACTGGCGTGCAAAATTTTTCTATTAACTAGAAGATTTATTTTTGCGAATTAAAACATAAAAGTTTTTACTTAATTTTGTTGTCAAACAAAATATTTTGGATTCTATTTGCAGCTTTAATCGCTTGTAAGAAACTACCCTTAGCGCCTGATGGTACCCCATAATATGTAGAGGGACGAGTGTGTTGGATCAAAACTTGATACAATTGTTGTTAGCGTAATATAATTGTAATGTGTAAACTAAACCTTATATATTATCTATACCAATGTACGAAAAACCTTCTACACAGAGCCATGAACTCCGTTTTTAAAAAAAATGTAATGTCAGCCGTCACCGGTGACTAAACTCTCTAGTCTTTTTCTCTCTGGTTCCGATGCTCTCTTGGTGAACGTACGCCGACTTGCATTGTTGATTGTATTGTGTATATTTTTGTGTGCCCTTTTGAGATTAAACTTAAATCCAAGTTGATCGTGCATTATTGTCTTACTGAGCCCAAAAAAAACATCAGAGGGGCCTAGTTGCGACAACGTAGGTATATCAGTCGATTGCAATTGTTAATTTCTTTTGAGCAACGGTGACCCAAGTCGGTGACAAGATGGGTGACCGAATTTGGTAGTCCAAATTTTGAAAATTTCGTTTCCTCTGTGTCTCGGAGAGCATATTAAGTCGTCGAATCCGGCAATTATCAGTTGTACATCTTACTAATATTATAAATGCGAAATTTTGAATGGATGTATGGATAGATGGATGGATGTATGGATGTTTGTTACTCAATCACGCCCCAACGCTTAATGGATCTGGCTGATATTTGGCACAGAGGTAGATTATAGTCTGGAATAGCATATAGGCTACTTTTAATCCCGGAAACCAAAAACCAAAAAACCCGGAACCAAAAAACCTCGATCCACGCGTACGAAGTCGCGGGCATCAGCTAGTCTGAAATCTAAGAGTTGAAATAGTACTCTTAGTTGTGTCGTAAGCGGAAGGACCTGGGAACCCACCGCATTATTATCCCAAGAAAACTCCAGCCATTATATGATTAATGGAAAGGGGTGCCGACCCTCAGCAATGAGGAATACGATGCAGAAAGAGAGTACTATACTATAGGTAATCACTTGATTTTTTTAATGAAATATAAAATATGTATAAGCCGTACGAAGGGGCCCTACCTTCTCCTAGAGAAAATTCGTTTTTAATTGTTTAAATTTCTCATTAGTAGATGGAAACACTGGAAGCCTTGGAAACACTGACTACATTGCGAATAGCGGCGGTCTTCTTGGCGGTGACCAAACTGGAAGAAGTGGTGGTAGTGGTGGTGATTACGAACGCAGCGGTACGGAAACCTCCACTGACAGCGAAGACGTTTCTGTGCGTTGATATATAAGTCAGTCAGTCAGTCAGTCAGGACTTTGAATTTTATATAATATATAGATAATATTTATCTTTTTTTCAGAGCCTTTTGGCTGAAGAGGCATACCCTAACTGTAAGTTGATGCTATTTTTATTATCTAATTCTGTTCCATAAGCTTTACATTCTTCCCTCCCTCTTATGGGTTCGTACCAAAATGTTAAAAAAGGAACCCAAGTCATATGCTGGACTTACGTAAGTAAAAATTCATTCCAAAAAACCGACTTCCAAAGCCACTGTAAAGTAAAAAATAATTTTGATTTCTACACACTATGTTGAAGTCGGGCGAGCCTGACGCGTCAACCTTGCCTATCTTTGTTATACTCGCCCGACTTCAACATAGTGTGTAGAAATCAAAATTATTTTTTACTTTACAGTGGCTTTGGAAGTCGGTTTTTTGGAAAGAATTTTTATTTTTAACTTTTTAGTGGAGTCTTGATCCCCACGGCTTAGGAGTGCAGTACCCTGCAGCATCAGAGTTGAGGAGTTGGGACTTGGGTTTAAGTATGAAGTCGTTGCTTGACACCTACAATATGAATTCCCCATAAAAAAATCCTAAATCGCTATTTTTAAGGAGTTCTGTACCCTGCAGCATCAGGGTTGAAGAGTTGGGACTCAGAGTTGAATCGTATACTCGTGAATTAATACCTACTATATGAATTCACCATCAAAACTGAATAACTCCCTAGTTTTGAGACGTAGGTATACCTACAGCATCAGGATTGAGGATTTGGAGTCAGATTTTTTTATGGGACCATCTCGCAAGCTTCGTCTAACCACTGAAAAAATTTTTTAAATCGGTTTGGAAACCACGGAGATATGCGGTAACATACATTAAAAAAAAAATTAAAAAAAAATATACGCGCCGAATTGAGAACCTCCTCCTTTTTTGAAAGTCTGTTAAAAATTAAGTGTAATCGTGGCCTTAGGTACTGGTTGTGTACTAGTGAAACATTTTTATAAAGTACCTACTAGCTGATGCCCGCGACTACGTCCACGTGGATTGAAGTTTTTGGTTACCGCGGGAACTCCTTAATTTTCCGGGATAAAAAGTATTCCAGACTATAATCTATCTCTGTGCCAAATTTCAGCCAGATCCGTTCAGCCGTTGTCGCGTGATTGAGTAACAAACATCCATACATCCATACATACATCCATCCAAACTTTCGCCATTTATAATATTAGTAAGTCAGACTAGCTCTACTAGAAGTTTAATTGGCTATAATCCAATATACAATCGTGCATTGTCGAGTTCAACACCTCCTGAAGATGCTCCGGTTTCGGAGTGAAACGTAAGTACGTTGAGAGTGATTTGGAAGATCAAGTAAATTGTGGAACCAGCTTCCATCTTCTGTGTTCCCTCATGATTATAATATGGGGCTCTTCAAAGGGCGGATAAACAAATATCTCACAAGGCAGCAACGCATTGGCGGTTCCTCTGGTGCTGATAATGTTCATGGGCAGCGGAAATCACTTAACATCAAGTGACCCGCCTGCTCATTTGCTCGCTATAGGTATATAGGTATGTCACCGTAAAATTGTAAAAACCGTTACATTATAATCTAACTAGCGATATTGTAAACTGTCAAAAGATTATAATATTACGCATTATTTTTCGGTAAGTAGATTGTAATCTGTTAGGTATATTGACCCGATAAAACCTAAGTGCCTGCGGCCGGGCACAGTATTGATAGTGGGCCGGGCACTACGTGATTGTTTACGTCGAACCCTAATCTAACCTACATGAAAGAGACAAGAAAACGTAAATACAATGAATATTTCAAAAATTGACACTCAAAACATTAAACGGTTCACAATCTGTCGACAGTTTACATTATCCCTAGTTAGATTATAATCTAACGGTTTTTACAATTTTACGGTGACATAATATATACAAAAAAAAATGGTTTGGGTGGTGTGGTGAAATATCGCAAGCTACAAGTGCAAGATTTACATTTTACACGGTACCACATAGATTTTACCTGCTCTGGGGGATTATGGCGAATTAAACTCGTAGTTTTTTCATTATCATGGACTTCCGTAAAGTCTTCCGCCTGCTTCTATCTTATACTTGAACTCTCATTCTGTAGATTATCACTTGTTTATCCGCCACCACCTATTTAGCCATTGATTGCGATCTACGATAGTCCAAGAAGATGCAGTCTAACATGGTGGCGGGTTAATCCATTAGAGGTATGGTATTTATACTCAACGCAAACCCCTAAACGGTTTCTAGACGACATCGTACCGAAACGCTAAATCCCTTGGCGGCACGTCTTCGCCAGTAGGGTGGTAACTAGCCACAGCCGAAACCTCTCATATTTTTAATGAAAAAAAATGTAGCCCATGTCGGGTGAAAAGGTAGGTCGTTAAAGCGTAGCAGACAAACAGTCAGGCAGACGCACTTTCGCATTTATATTATTAGTATGAAATAAGTAGAATTTATGAAGGCATGAAACCTAGATTTTATTCAAAGTTTCAATTTTCAACCGACTTCTAAAAAAGGAGGAGGTTCTTAATTGGTCTTTTTTTTTTCTTTTTTTTTAAATGTTTGTTACCTCAGAACTTTTGACTGGGTGGACCGATTTGGATGATTCTTTTTTTGTTTGAAAGGGCATAACTTCCATGTGGTTCCATATAAGTTTTATCGAAATCGGTCGAGCGGTTTTTAAAATATCAACAGTAAAATAAGTACTTTGTGTAGCGTGTGCTTGTTGTTGTAAAGTTGGCGCGGGAGTTTGAAGTCGGTTGTTTAAAAAGAATTTTTTGACAACCATATCAAAAGCCAATTTAATTTTGGATGATTAGAAGAGAGGTACATTACTAGTTTACAAATACATATACAAATGTTCTTATTTTGCCAAGTGTGGGTACAGAATATAGTAGGATGGAAATTAATTTATTGTGCCTGACACATTTTGCCAAATAACTGGCGTGCAAAATTTTTCTATTAACTAGAAGATTTATTTTTGCGAATTAAAACATAAAAGTTTTTACTTAATTTTGTTGTCAAACAAAATATTTTGGATTCTATTTGCAGCTGTAATCGCTTGTAAGAAACTACCCTTAGCGCCTGATGGTACCCCATAATATGTAGAGGGACGAGTGTGTTGGATCAAAACTTGATACAATTGTTGTTAGCGTAATATAATTGTAATGTGTAAACTAAACCTTATATATTATCTATACCAATGTACGAAAAACCTTCTACACAGAGCCATGAACTCCGTTTTTAAAAAAAATGTAATGTCAGCCGTCACCGGTGACAAAACTCTCTAGTCTTTTTCTCTCTGGTTCCGAAGCTCTCTTGGTGAACGTACGCCGACTTGCATTGTTGATTGTATATTTTTGTGTGCCCTTTCGAGATTAAACTAAATCCAAGTTGATCGTGCATTATTGTCTTACTGAGCCCAAAAAACCCATCAGAGGGGTCTAGTTGCGACAACGTATATCAGTCGATTGCAATTGTTAATTCCTTTTAAGCAACGGTGACCCAAGTCGGTGACTGGATGGGTGACCGAATTTGGTAGTCCAAATTTGGAAAATTTCGTTTCCTCCGTGTCTCGGAGAGCATATTAAGTCGTCGATCCCGGCAATTATCAGTTGTACATCTTACTAATATTATAAATGCGAAAATTTGAATGGATGTATGGATGGATGGATGGATGTATGGATGTTTGTTACTCAATCACGCTCCAACGCTTAACGGATCTGGCTGATATTTGGCACAGAGGTAGATTATAGTCTGGAATAGCATATAGGCTACTTTTAATCCCGGAAACCAAAAACCAAAAAACCCGGAACCAAAAAACCTCGATCCACGCGTACGAAGTCGCGGGCATCAGCTAGTCTGAAATCTAAGAGTTGAAATAGTACTCTTAGTTGTGTCGTAAGCGGAAGGACCTGGGAACCCACCGCATTATTATCCCAAGAAAACTCCAGCCATTATATGATTAATGGAAAGGGGTGCCGACCCTCAGCAATGAGGAATACGACGCAGAAAGAGAGTACTATACTATAGGTAATCACTTGATTTTTTTAATGAAATATAAAATATGTATAAGCCGTACGAAGGGGCCCTACCTTCTCCTAGAGAAAATTCGTTTTTAATTGTTTAAATTTCTCATTAGTAGATGGAGACACTGGAAGCCCTGGAAACACTGACTACATTGCAAATAGAGGCGGTCTTCTTGGCGGTGACCAAACTGGAAGAAGTGGTGACCCACGTGGTGATTACGAACGCAGCGGTACGGAGTCGGAATACTCCAATGGCAGCGAAGACATTTCTGTGCGTTGATATATAAGTCAGTCAGTCAGTCAGTCAGGACTTTGAATGTTATATAATATATTATAGATAATATTTATCTTTTTTTCAGAGCATTTCGGCTGCAGAGGCATACTCTAACTGTAAGTTGATGCTATTTTTATTATCTAATTCTGTTCCATAAGCTTTACATTCTTCCCTCCCTCTTATGGGTTCGTACCAAAATGTTAAAAAAGGAACCCAAGTCATATGCTGGACTTCCGTAAGTAAAAATTAAGTGTAATCGTGGCCTTAGGTACTGGTTGTGTACTAGTGAAACATTTTTATAAAGTAGGTACCTACTAGCTGATGCCCGCGACTACGTCCACGTGGATTGAAGTTTTTGGTTTCCGCGGGAACTCCTTAATTTTCCGGGGTAAAAAGTATTCCAGACTATAATCTATCTCTGTGCCAAATTTCAGCCAGATCCGTTCAGCCGTTGTCGCGTGATTGAGTAACAAACATCCATACATCCATACATACATCCATCCAAACTTTCGTCATTTATAATATTAGTAAGTCAGACTAGCTCTACTAGAAGTTTAATTGGCTATAATCCAATATACAATCGTGCATTGTCGAGTTCAACACCTCCTGAAGATGCTCCGGTTTCGGAGTGAAACGTAAGTACGTTGAGAGTGATTTGGAAGATCAAGTAAATTGTGGAACCAGCTTCCATCTTCTGTGTTCCCTCATGATTATAATATGGGGCTCTTCAAAGGGCGGATAAACAAATATCTCACAAGGCAGGAACGCATTGGCGGTTCCTCTGGTGCTGATAATGTTCATGGGCAGCGGAAATCACTTAACATCAAGTGACCCGCCTGCTCATTTGCTCGCTATAGGTATATAGGTATGTCACCGTAAAATTGTAAAAACCGTTACATTATAATCTAACTAGCGATATTGTAAACTGTCAAAACATTATAATATTACGCATTATTTTTCGGTAAGTAGATTGTAATCTGTTAGGTATATTGACCCGATAAAACCTAAGTGCCTGCGGCCGGGCACAGTATTGATAGTGGGCCGGGCACTACGTGATTGTTTATGTCGAACCCTAATCTAACCTACATGAAAGAGACAAGAAAACGTAAATACAATGAATATTTCAAAAATTGACACTCAAAACATTAAACGGTTCACAATCTGTCGACAGTTTACAATATCCCTAGTTAGATTATAATCTAACGGTTTTTACAATTTTACGGTGACATATATACAAAAAAAAATGGTTTGGGTGGTGTGGTGAAATATCGCAAGCTACAAGTGCAAGATTTACATTTTACACGGTACCACATAGATTTTACCTGCTCTGGGGGATTATAGCGAATTAAACTCGTAGTTTTTTCATTATCATGGACTTCCGCAAAGTCTTCCGCCTGCTTCTATCCTATACTTGAACTCTCATTCTGTAGATTATCACTTGTTTATCCGCCACCACCTATTTAGCCATTGATTGCGATCAACGATAGTCCAAGAAGATGCAGTCTAACATGGTGGCGGGCTAATCCATTAGAGGTATGGTATTTATACTCAACGCAAACCCCTAAACGGTTTCTAGACGACATCGTACCGAAACGCTAAATCCCTTGGCGGCACGTCTTCGCCAGTAGGGTGGTAACTAGCCACAGCCGAAACCTCTCATATTTTTTAATGAAAAAAAATGTAGCCCATGTCGGATGAAAAGGTAGGTCGTTAAAGCGTAGCAGACAAACAGTCAGGCAGACGCACTTTCGCATTTATATTATTAGTATGAAATAAGTAGAATTTATGAAGGCATGAAACTTATATTTTATTCAAAGTTTCAATTTTCAACCGACTTCTAAAAAAGGAGGAGGTTCTTGATTGGTCTTTTTTTTCTTTTTTTTTAAATGTTTGTTACCTCAGAACTTTTGACTGGGTGGACCGATTTGGATGATTCTTTTTTTATTTGAAAGGGCATAACTCCCATGTGGTTCCATATAAGTTTTATCGAAATCGGTCGAGCGGTTTTTAAAATATCAACAGTAAAATAAGTACTTTGTATAGCGTGTGCTTGTTGTTGTAAAGTTGGCGCGGGAGTTTGAAGTCGGTTGTTTAAAAAGAATTTTTTGACAACCATATCAAAAGCCAATTTAATTTTGGATGATTAGAAGAGAGGTACATTACTAGTTTACAAATACATATACAAATGTTCTTATTTTGCCAAGTGTGGGTACAGAATATAGTAGGATGGAAATTAATTTATTGTGCCTGACACATTTTGCCAAATAACTGGCGTGCAAAATTTTTCTATTAACTAGAAGATTTATTTTTGCGAATTAAAACATAAAAGTTTTTACTTAATTTTGTTGTCAAACAAAATATTTTGGATTCTATTTGCAGCTGTAATCGCTTGTAAGAAACTACCCTTAGCGCCTGATGGTACCCCATAATATGTAGAGGGCCGAGTGTGTTGGATCAAAACTTGATACAATTGTTGTTAGCGTAATATAATTGTAATGTGTAAACTAAACCTTATATATTATCTATACCAATGCACGAAAAACCTTCTACACAGAGCCATGAACTCCGTATTTAAAAAAAATGTAATGTCAGCCGTCACCGGTGACAAAACTCTTTTTAGTCTTTTTCTCTCTGGTTCCGAAGCTCTCTTGGTGAACGTACGCCGACTTGCATTGTTGATAGTATATTTTTGTGTGCTCTTTTGAGATTAAACGAAATCCAAGTTGATCGTGCATTATTGTCTTACTGAGCCCAAAAATTCCATCAGAGGGGTCTAGTTGCGACAACGTATATCAGTCGATTGCAATTGTTAATTCCTTTTAAGCAACGGTGATCCAAGTCGGTGACCGAATTTGGTAGTCCGAATTTGGAAACTTTCGTTTCCTCCGCAATTCGGCAATTATCACTTACATCTTCCATACTAATATCAAAAATGCGAAAGTGTGTCTGTCTGTCTGTTTGTCTGCTACGCTTTCACGGCGCATCTGTTCAACCGATTTTGATGAAATTTTACTATATTGGATAATTACAGAGATAGGTTGTATCCCGGGGACATTTTTCTCCGGAAAATTAAAGAGCTCCCGCGGGAGTCAAAAAACCTTAATCCACGCGGACGAAGTTGCGGGCATCATCTAGTCTGTTAATAATCGTAAACCTAAGAGTTGAAATAGTACTCTTAGTTGTGTCGTATGCGGAAGGACCTGGGAACCCACCGCATTATTATCCCAAGAAAACTCCTGCCATTATAGGATTAATGGAAAGGGGTCCCGACCCTCAGCAATGAGGAATACGCCACAGAAAGAGAGTACTATAGGTAATCAGTTGATTTTTTTATGAAATAAAAAATATGTATAAGCCGTACGAAGGGCCTGACCTCCTAGGGAAAATTCGTTTTTAATTGTTTAAATTTCTTATTATTAGATGGAGACACTGGAAGCCCTGGAAACACTGACTACACTGCAAACAGAGGCGGTCTTCTTCGCGGTCTTCTTGGCGGTCTTCTTGGCGGTGGCCAAACTGGCAGTAGTGGTTACCCAAGTAGTAGTAGTAGTAGTAGTGATAGTAGTAGTAGTAGTAGTAGTACCGGTTATTCACTATCCACTAGCGACGACAGTTCACTCTTAGAACTTGGCCTTGGTGTCAATTTGGGTTAGGTTCGTTCTGAAAATTTTGAACCGCTATGACAACTGCGACAAAGCAATATTATGTCAACCCTGAAACAAAACATTCTCAAATTTCTTGCTTATCCAATCTTGCTAAAAATACCCCTAACCTTTTTTTTCAATAGTGACCAATAATTGAGTCTGTTTATTCAAAACTAGTAAGTAAGAACATATAAGTAGATAAAATTAAAATCTAAATTAAAAACTAAAAACTAAACATTATAAATATCATCCACCCCGCTGCAATGAGGCAGTGTGCCCAGAACGCTGGCTGCGTTACCCCGCTGAATAGCCAAACTTATATGTTGGCCGAGGTAACTGCCAGCCCTCCGGTCACCTGTGGACTCTGTGAGACGAGAAGATAGATCCTTAAAAAAGGATCTGGCATCTTCGCCCCACGACCGCAGGGTTTCAACACCAAAAGGCACAAAAATGAAATTATTTTCAATAATTTCATACTTGCGCCTCTTGGCTCTTTCTGCATTAGTGGCCGCCGCCCCCGCTGACACGGAGGACGCCTGCAAGTGGGATAACGCTAGCGTATCCACGCATGTGGCATCCCAAACAAGCGACCTTCCTTGCTTCCACGGAACAAGAGTCATCCCGTCAGGTCTCTTACCATCACTGCGCGCCAAGCCATTAGGCTCTAACACTGCAGGCACTTTAGCGGTGGCAAGAGACCTACGAATGATGTCGTTCAGGGAAGCATGTCGCGAAAGGCGACCGGCACTTTTAACACAAGAAAGCCCGTGATGGCCATACGCGTCCACTGCCCCACCGCAGTGGCAAAGATGTGGCTGTTGTAACTTGGCGCCAAGTCGAAGACCAACCGCAATCGTCAGAGTGAGGTGGTCCAACAGAGTGCCTAAATGCTTAGACGGGAGAGCATGAAGCCAGTAACTTGATTCCCTCGTAGACACCGCAAGAAGACGAGCACGGTCGCTTGCAGTAGAGAAAGAGAGAAGCAAGAGAGAACCAAAGAGCTTGATCGTACTATAAGCAGAAGATAAAAATGCTGGTAATGATACACTGCTAATTTTACGAATGCCTAAACCACCGTACCGAACTGGGAGAGAGGCTTGTGTCCAAGTCGTGCCATCTAAAGGACAATTTAGAATTTTGGATAGAGTGTTTTTAATTTTCTTATCCAAATCGTTCAATAAGGGAAGGAACTTCCAAAGTGGTGAGCATCGAAGAAAATATGTAAATTTTGGAACGAAAAGACAATATTTAATAATAAAAAGGGCCATGTGCGAATTAATTTGGAAGAGGCGTTCCGAACATTGATCAAATTTAGTAATTTGGTCATTGATAAAAAGTGGAATAGAATCAACTAAGACGGGAGCCCCAAGAAGGCGAAGCGAGTCTTCACTTAAAATTTTGATTCCTGGTGCCAAATGATTAAACTGTTCAGTATTGATGTGTCTTTTTTGGTCTTCCATTGAATTTGGAATATAGAGCTCACATTTGCCAAAATTCAATTCCAAACCAACAGATTTAAAGTGTTCAATTAAAACCGCAAGATCACCTAAAACAGATGAAGCTTCACCTCCTAAAGTTCCATCATCTAGATACCAAATGTTAAATTTAGAATTCAATTCCGAAATAATTGTGTGAATAGCCAAACTGAAAATAGCAGGTCCCAGTGGATCTCCCTGTTGGCAGCCAGCAGCAGAGCTTAGAAAATTGGATTTATATAATAATTTGGTAGGTTCCGCGTAACATTGCCAAAGGTAAGGGAAAATTTTTGGAATTTTGTTTTTAACCTCAGAGAGGAGGATGTAACGATCAATTGAGTTAAAAGCATTTTTAACATCAACTTTCAGCAACACCTCCTCACCTGAGTTTAATAGAAAAGTACGAGCAGCGTGAACTGCAGCTTCACAACCACCCTTACATCCGAAGCCTAGTTGTATAGGTTGAAAAAATTCTGACATAGATGGTGCAATGTTCCTGCAGCAGATTTTGGAAACAATGCGTCTTATGGTGGAACCCACAGCAATCGGTCGTACACCACCATCTTTTTTGGCAAGGGCACAAAGATTGGCGCCGTACAAAATTGGTGTTATTTCTTTAGGTACGACGCCCGATAACATTAAGTTAACTAAATTGTTGATTGATTGTAAAAGTCCCTTGCCAATATCACAGTTTAATCCAATTAAGTCTTTAAAATGCTGTGGTGACATAGCATCTATACCGCCAGCAGAACCATTTCTAAAAGACAATACTGCTGCACGAACATCCTCCACCTTAGCCAGTAGCGAAGTTGTGTCTGAAATATTCAGATGTGATAAAACAGAAGAAATAGGCTGCGGATGTTTTGATCGAAGAGCCTCTAAGGTCTCTTCTGTATCAGGGGCCAACACATCACTTGAAAATAAAAGCCGAGCTGCACCCTTATAATCGCCATCATTAATTTTATTTTCAATATATAGTACCGAATCAAATCTTTTGCTAATTTTATTATTTGCTTCTGGTATATTATGGCTATAACTTGAATTTGGGTCATAACATTTACCGCAATTATTTTTTATTTTCTGAGTAAGGGAGCAGCTCTCGCTTTTGTCTACCACTGGTTCGGAATGCCATTCCTACCGAGAAGAACCAGCAAGAAATTAACAATTTCATTAATTTTTAGAATACACTGTCCTTAGCATTGCTGGAGCGAGTCAAATCCATGCTCATTTGTCACTTACGTAATCTTCAACGGCATAATAAGCTTTTATCATGAGCACACTTTTAATGGGCTTAAACTTGTGTAAAGGCAAGTTTAAGATAGGTTGTGGCATTTTGTTATAAAACAGAATGCTCATTCCCACGAACGACCTACGGACCTTCTTGAAGCGGAGCGATGGAGTCACGAGCTTATGGCGGCCTCTAGTTTGCCTATCATGCAGATCGCATATTTTTTTGTAATTGTGAATGTGCTGTTTTACGAAGATTATATCGCATCAAAAACATAAATGTAAAATGAGAGCCAAGTTCAATATTGTGATATATATGCCTTGGTTGTTGACTACAGCGACAAAAGAAGTAAGATCTAAATGGGTGCCAAGTTCAATGGTCAGTCCTGCAATTTATTTATAACAACATGAAATATTTCATAGCAACTTAAAATATCATTTCTTACACTTATATGCACCAAGAACATGGAGGGACCTAGAATAGAGCCTTGAGTAACACCCATTAGTGAGGCTGATCCGGACGACTTCACATCGTTGACACTGTGACACATACCGTTTGAATGCGATCACTGAGATAGGATGCAATGAGGTCAAGTGCACTGTCTTTTATTCCATAATGGTTCAACTTAACTTAAAGCGTCTCATGCTCAACGCAATCGAATGCCATAAACAAATCACAGAAAATACCAATAGCATTCTTTGGTTTCTCCCACGCATCGAATATATGCTTTAGCAGCATAGCTCCCGCATCGGTTGTTGATCGGCCTTTAGTAAAACCATACTACTCTGAGTGAAGTAGTTTATTTGACTTAAAGTACAGAAGCAGTTGGTTGAGCATAATATTCTCAAATATCTTGTTGAGTGCTGGTAAAATAGAAGTTGGTCTGTAGTTATAAGGGTACTTCTACTACCAGATTTAATAAAAAAGTAATTTAAAAAGAACAAAAAACCCGACTGCTTGGATACCAAAAAGTATAAAATGTAAATTTGCTATTTTTCCTAAAAATTAGCTCATTTATTTTCGAGAGTCCTATCGCATTGACGTCACGAGCAATGATCGCCGGCCACTTACGAAAATGCCCGCAGACAATTCAAAAAAGTATCGTATTTAGTACGAAGTGGGCGTATTTATTTAATTAGTATTTAGTTTATATCTAAGTGGACTCGGAACCAATATTTTAATAGACATTAAAAATGTTACTCGGAAGTTATGTTAGTCGAATGTGCGCTGCATGTAACGTTACCGTAATATATGAGAACGTTAGGTACCTTCACCCTTACCTATCCGCTGCCGGCCACGTCATTTTCTGTTGAAGGTTACTGTATTTCTACGATATCTCATAAGATAATCATCTAAATTGAATGCTGTAAAGGACAATTTTTGTCTAAATTAAATACTTGAGATGAGTAAGATATTTATTTTGATAACGAATTATCGATTAATACTAGATATGTTGATAAAAACACCTTCGCAAGTAAAGTACTGTTTAGACCAAATTTAAAAATCATAAAAATGGTTATTGTGAGCCAACCTTAAAAGATAGTTATATGCTATCGCGGACTTTTTTTTAGAACTTTTTGAGAGGAACGTTTCGATCATACATTGTTGTCGTGTAACTTTAACGATTTAGGCAGCGCACGCCACGTAAACTCTCAGATGAGATGATTTTTTCCGACTAAACTAACATTATTGCAATTTTCGTAAGGATCTCTAATTTGTTTGGAAATAAAATATAGCCTATTTTACTTATTAATACTGTAGCTTTCTATAAGTGATATACGTTTTAAAATCGGTTGCGTGGTTTTTGAGATAATTCACCAAGTTTGATAGATATAGATGATATGAGTAGGAACTTTAAACATTTCCTTTGAAACCTCGTAAATCCTAAATTATTATTTAAACGGAAAAATGGTTTAAGGAACCTAGGTGTGATTCTAAAAGACCTATCTAACGATACCCCACTTGCTTATAGCCCATCGACTTTCATTCATCAATTGGCTTCCAGTCGGCGCCATTTTGTTTTTCTCAAATTCGGCCTCCGTTGTGACACTCGGAAGAGTAAAACAAATCTATTAGTGCAATTACTATCAAAATCGGTTTAGCCGTTTTTTCGGTAATGTGTCACAAAGGAATACCACCTTTGAAACCTCGTAAATCCTAAATGATCGTTAAAATGAGAAAATTATCAAGGAAACCTAACTATGATTTTGCAAGACCTTTTCATAGATCTTGATCTTGAGATCTTGAGATTTCATAGATCGCTGCACTCGGTGACATTACCCTTGAGAAGCTTAAGGGTCCTACCCTTGGCCGACATCTAGGCGTAGCCGTCAGCCGCTGTCAATTGTTTCTATGCACATACAGCCACTCTCTACGCAGGCATACATATAGAGTAAGAGATAGCCGTACTTTTTAACAGCATAAAAATTTACGATATTTACAAATTCAGCCCTGTCGTGGCAAGTAAGTGAAACTTTGAAATATTTATTATTTATGAAATAAATTATGGCTTTTTAATAAATTAAATTTAGGTTACGCTATCTGCATATTATCTTTAAAGGAACAACAAATAACTATGCATACATTTTTCTTTTAAGAAATTACCTACAGTTACTTAGAACATTTAATTTTCTCTCTATTTACGCCGACCTGTGTCTTGTTTTTAAACCGCCAACCCGCATTGGAGCAGCGTGGTGGGTCTAAGCTCTAATTCCCTCTCTCTCATGAGAGTGGAGGCCTGTGCCCAGCAGTGGGACGTTAATGGGCTGTAGTGGTGGTGTCTTGTTTTTATGAAATTCTGGATTGTTCTTATGAAATTCAGGATTGACCTGTGTCTTGTTTTCAACCAACAAACAAACACACTTTCGCATTTATACTATTCCTAGCTGATGCCCGCGACTACGTCCGCGTGGATTGAGTTTTTTAGGTTCCCGCGGGAACTCCTTAGTTTTCCGGGATAAAAAGTAACCTGTGTGTTATTCAAGGCTATAATCTATCTCTGTGTCAAATTTCATCCAAATCCGTTCAGCCGTTCGGGCGTGATTGAGTAACAAACATCCATCCATACATCCATACATCCATAAATCCAAACATTCGCATTTATAATATTAGTATAGATTTGAAGACGATACGGGAGGGCGGTTTCCTCATACAATCGTGTTAGTCTGTTTTCTCTGTGGATAATTACAATAGAGAAGATATTTTTGCAACCATAAAATCCATATTTGTCCGTGCTATGTCCCTATGTTTTTCTTTTTTTAATAAATTAATAATTTCAAGAATAAATAACCTTCAAAAATGGCTCAGTTTTCCCGGCATCATCCGACATCCCGCAAACAAATATGACAAAGTGCGAGTCCTTCTTAAATAATTATTCTTGAAAAAAAACGGTTCAGTTTTGGAGGAGGAAACAGAAAAATACGAGAGTGTGAATTCAACTGTTTTTCATAGGTATTATCAGTCCAAGCTGCAGTTGTCTCTATCGGATATTATGGAATTCTATTCGAGGAGCAGCGCGACGGCAATAGAATTGTTCAATACGTATTCTCGAATTTTCCGATTCATGCCATATCAAACTCAAACTCAAACTCAAATGATTTTTAATCAAATAGACTTTTTACAAGTGCTTATGAATAGTCAAATGAATCTACTACTGGTTCGGAATGCCGTTCCTACCGAGAAGAACCAGCAAGAAACTCGGTCCTCCTCTTGAGTATGATTTTTAACCCACTTCCAAAAAAGGAGCAGGTACCTACTCAATTCGGCGCGTATTTTTTTTGGTAACCATAACGCGTCTTTGTGCGGCGATAAGTAATCAGTTTCCCAGGCTCATGTGGGCAGACTGTCAATTTTCCCATCAGTGGAGAGCCCTTTACCCACCAAATCTACATAAATATATAGTTCAAAATCCTGACTGTCTGACTGACTGATTGACTTATATATCAACCCACAGCCTAAACAGCTGGTTCTAGAGACATGAAATTTGGAGAATGTGTTCTCTGTGAAGAGTAGGTATCCAGTATCCACTAAGAAAGGATTTTTCGAAATTCTACCGCCAAAGGGGTAAAATAGGGGTTGAAAGTTCATATGAAATTCCACCGTTTTTCAAGTTATATCCATGAAATTTGGGACTTATTTGGACTTCTGTTTTAAAATTATGAAATACGTATTTCACAGTTTTTGTAATAAAAAAGGACGTTAAATAGACAGTTTTTCCTTCACTCACGCCGCAACAGAGCAACGGATTAGCATGATTTTTTGCATGGGTATAGATGAGGATCTGGAGAGTGACATAGGTCCTTCGAAAAATTAAGGAGTGCCTGTGAGAGTTAAAAATTTATACCGCGCAAACGAAGTCGCCGGCGTTCGCTAGTACGTAATGTACCTTCCAAAAGTACCTACCAAAAGTACGGCTAGCTCTTCTTATAACAAAATCATTCAGCCCCTATCACGGATGCATGAAATATGCGATCGACTATCTCACTATGGGCATATACAATATAATATTACTTCTAGTAAAAGTCCCCATCAGTAAAGTTTTTTTTGTTCGCAGAAATTGCTTAATTTTTTCAAAAGAGCAACCGCCGAGTTTCTTGCTGGTTCTTCTCGGTAGGAAGGCATTCCGAACCAGTGGTAGATTCATTTGACGATTCAAAAGCGTGTAAAAGTTTATTGGAATAAAAAACATTTGAATTTTGAATTTGAATTTAAAAAAAAAACCGGGCAAGTGCGAGTCGGACTCGCGCACGAAGGGTTCCGTACCATTATTAATAAATAATTACCTTTGCTAATGAACCGCAAGACTAACTTTGTTTGTAGAGGTTTATTGTTAATATCAAAAAAACTATGCTAGTTAGAGCATTGGCTATAGTTTTCCTGTAAAGTATACGTAAATTCCTATTGACCATAATTATTTCAAATTTTTCGATTGGTAAACTCCGGAGATAAGGGGGGGGGAACGGTATTTTTTTAGACATTTTCCCCGATAAATCAAAAACTATCATAACTAAAAATAATTGAAAATCTGTTTTAGAATGTACAAAGTAAACCCTTTCATATGATACCCCACACAGTACAGTTGTCTCACTTTTAAATTTCAACCCTCAGATTTCCCCCCCTTTTTAAATAAGAACAAAAATAATTTCCAATTTTTTTTTAATTCCAGTGTCTTTGGGCCACTAATATACACAACTATTCCAAATTTCATGTCGATAGCTTCGGTAGTTACTGAAATAATCAAGTGTGACGGACGGACAGACGGACAGACGGACAGACGGACAGACAGACGGAGAAAGTCGCACCATAAGGGTTCCATTTTACCATTTTGGTACGGAACCCTAAAAACTGTGAAATACATAAGTATTTGTAAATTTTTAACCGAAAACCCAAATATCAAGTTTCATGGAAATAGCTTGAAAAATTACGGACTTTCGTAAAAATGTTCACCCCTATTTAACGTTTGTGAGTGGTATTTTTAAAAGTTGTAAAACACAAACTTCTTTAATTTAACCAAAAAAATGTGTCTAGAAAAATGAAGGCTTTTCATAAAAAAAATTAATCCCCCATTTTGCCCCCTAAGGGGAAGATTTTGTAAAATTACATAATCAGGTGGTATTATTTAAAAATATTAAACTGAATACCTATTTTGATGTCTCTCACTCAAATAACACAGCTGTTTAACGAAACTTGTCAACTATGACTACGTCATGGAAGGACCACCTTCCAAATTCCAAGTTTGTATCGTTATAGTTCCTGACTCCTTTTTATATATTAATTTTAAAAAAATATAAAGATTTTAACGACAACAAATGTCATTTCCTATCTTTTGACTATCACAATAGAACTCTAGTTTTAAATTCTATTTGATTGCATCTTGTCATCCGTACTAATATTCAAAATGCAAATGTGTATGGTTTGTCCTTCAATCACGCCGCAATAGAGCAACGGATTGACGCGAATTTTACATTGGCCACTTACCATCACAAAAAAGAGCATTCATATTAAAATCCTTAATTTACGCGGACGTATTTGCGGCTTTATGAACAGTTTAAATAGATGTGTCCCTTAACGCGTATTATTTTTTTAACTACTACTACAAGTTAGCCTTTGTCTGCAATCTCACCTTATGGTAAGTGATCATGCAGTCTAAGATAGTAGCGAGTTAACCTGTCAGCTACCTGAACGCTGTACCCCCATTTTCACAATGATTATCAAAAAAAGAAAGCCAGTTACATATATTTTTTAACCATTGAAGGTTTGTTATGAATTAAAATAACATTTTCATAGCAATCCTTCAATGGATAAAAATCATAGAGAGAATTCAGAAATATGAGTACCAAATTATGCAAATTAACAAAGTTGTATTTAATTCAATCAGTAGTTCAATGCCTGATAATAACATAGCAGTTAAATTTTCAAAATAATTTTTGTATATACATAAATCGTCTAGTTAGATTTTTTATAC
This sequence comes from Erebia epiphron, assembly GCA_963932025.1. NCBI lineage: Eukaryota > Metazoa > Arthropoda > Insecta > Lepidoptera > Nymphalidae > Erebia > Erebia epiphron. The sequence continues at coordinate 3,186,992 of OZ009949.1, read as the reverse complement.
GTATAAATATCAGTGAGAAAAATCAGATGATTAGTTTTGAACAATGGTAGTGGCTGCAATGATAAACAATGGAACAGTGATTTAAACGTCATTTCGGAGAGCACGACACACGTCTGACCCTGACGGCCCTCGGGGGCGTATGGAGTCTGACTGCCGAATTTCATGAATCTATATACATATATAAAATTCAAAGTCCTGACTGACTGACTGACTTATATATCAACGCACAGCCTAAACCGCTGGTCCTAGAGACATGAAATTTGGAGGGTGTATTCTTTGTAAAGAGTAGGTATCCACTAAGAAAGGATTTTTCGAAATTCCACCCCCAAAGGGGTAAAATAGGGGTTGAAAGTTTGTATGAAAGTCCGTCATTTTTCAAGTTATATCCATGAAATTTGGTATTTGAGCTACCAGTTCAAAATGAAGAAATACGTGTTTCGCCATTTTTGAAAATTCTACCCACAAAGGGCTGAAATAGCGGGTGAAAGTTTGTATGAAAATCTTTTATTTTACAAGTTATTTTTCAAGTTAAATCTACGAAACTTGGTATTTTGGTTTTCGGTAAAAAAATAAGAAGGACGTGAGTAACAATTTTTAAAAATTCCACCCCAAAAGGGATTAAATAGGGGTTGAAAGTTTTATGAAATTCCGTCGTTTTTCAAGCTATAGCCATGAAACTTGGTATTTGGGCTTCCGGTTAAAAAGGATGAAATACGGATTTCACAATTTATAAAATTTCTTTCCCCAAGAAAGTCAAATAGGGAGTTTTTCCGTCAATCACACCGCAACAGAGCAACGGATCGGCGTGATTTTTTGCATGGGTATTGGGTATAGTTGAATACCTGGAGAGTGACATAGGCTTCTTTTTATATCGGAAAAGTAAGGAGTGCCTGTGGGAATTAAAAAAATTTATGTCACGCGGACGAAGTCGCGGGCGTCCGCTAGTATATAATAAAATTTTAGTCGGCGCGCGCCAGTAGAAAAATGTATGAAAAATTCGTACTGTAAATATGAGGGATGTTTGGAACCAGGTTGTACAAAAACTTTAGTATGTATTGAAAATATTGTTTTTTTAAAGTGTTCTTTGATCTTTAAAGATTGAATAACTTTTGTTTTTTATTTGCTATGGCTTATATGAATGTCGCTTATTATATTTATCTAATTTATTATTTGTTGTTATTAAAACTAAGAAATAAATTAAAATTAAAATCTAAATTAAAAAACTTTTTATATTTACAAAAAATACACGCCGTCCAAGTGATCGTTAATGGGCATGGTGCCCAAAACACTGGCGCTATTACCTCGTTGAATGGCAAGGCTAAGCCGTTGGGCTAAATAAGCCCGAAATTTATAAAATTCTTCGTGTCCGATGACCATGGGCCCAGAGTCTCAAAAGCAAGCGCCGCAAAAACGTAGTCCTTAGTAATGGCTGAGTATTTGCGACGCTTAAGCAACTGGGCTGATTCGGCAGCTGCACCCGCCTTTAGGCACGAACCCGGTAGGTGGGACGCTGCCAACGTATCAACGCAGGTTGCATCCCACACCAGTGCACGACCCATCGACCACGGTACTATAGTCATCCCGTCCGGCCTCTTGCCGTCATCCCTGAACAAACCGGAGGGTTCCAGTTGTGCAGGGATGGAGGCAGTGGCCAGAGCGCGACGGACTATATCATTGAGAGCACCGTGACGATACAAGCGGCCTGCACTCCGAATGCAACTGAGTCCATGGTGACCAAACTGATCCACGTAACTGCCACAAGGACAGTAATGAGGCTCACATACCTTTATTCCCAAGCGTAAGCAAACTGCCACACGAAGCGCTGTCCGGTCGAGAATAGTTCCCAGGCTATGAGATGGCAGAGCGTGAAGCCAGTGACCTGACTCTTTTTCGGATACGTCTAAAATACGGGCTTTATCCGTATCCGAAGTACACTGAGCTATGAGATCCGCATGTGTCAAGACAACGCGCGGTTTGTCCCAAAGACCCTGACATTCCACAGCCGAAGGAAAACTCTCCCCGGGACATGAAGCACTCCAGGCCAACCTCGCCTCCGCCAGACTCTCAACCACAACATCAGTCGGACTAGTCAGATTAAGGATCTGACTGATGAGGGCAATAGAGCCAGAAGCGGAAGATAAGAAAGCCGGAAGTGCTACACTTGAGATGGAACGTAATATGCCTAAGCCCCCGTATTTCACAGGTAGGCTCGCTTGGGTCAAGGTGCGGTCATCAAATTGTAAATTTAGAATTTTACATAGAGTGTCCTTAAGAGACGCATCTAAAGTTGAGATCAAAGAAGGGTATTTCCAAAAGGGGCTGCACCTTAATAGATACATAAATTTAGGAGCAAATAACCATAACCGTAAAATATAAATGGCCATGTGTGGTTTTATGTCTAAAAGGCGATGCGAAAATTTATTGAAATTTTCTAATTTAGAATTTATTAGAGGGGGAAATGCGTCATCAAATATTGGAGCACCAAGAAGGGTTAAATTTTGACTCGAAACTGTAGATATACCCGGTATCAAAGAACTCAAACTATGAAAAATTTCATTTTTCTTCTCAGTGGAAATTGAATTTGGGAAGTAAACCTCGCATTTGGAAAAATTTAGATTAAGCCCAATTTCTGAAAAATTTTGTATGATTGTTCTTAAACTTTTGTTTAACACATTCGCTGCGGCAGCATTGGATCCTAAACCTACGGCTCGTGCGGTACGAGACAAATACTGCCCGTATCTATATTTCCTGATATGCGTTACGACCTCTATTTTGCCGTACCGGAACCTGACTTTCAAAGTCCATGGAGACGTGGAAACTCACCATATCAATGGGTTTTTTGAACAAATCGATAGGCTACATCCTCGTGTATACCTAGCTGCGGTAGCCCCGGGTTCTCTATGATATTTCGAAAGATACAGAGATTTTTCAAAATCAGTCATTTACGGCAATATATATGCCGTATAGCATAGAAGTTAAAAAATTGCTAGGGATGGGTTTACTTCTGAAATGACAATCGATATTTTAAAGATATTCTTTATTAAAGACACAACAAATTTAAGTGTATAAATCAACATAATTCTTCATAATTAGTCAACATAATAATTACTCTTACAAGTACCTATCGCCAATTTAAAAAAATATATTTAAATATAAAAAAAATTAAAATAAAAAGCAGTCACTCATGTAAGTTTAGTACAAATACACTGATTAATAAATAAATAATAATAAATACAAATAGGTTTTTTAAATTTTGATTCATATTAGGGTACCAAATTATTATTGACCGAGCGAAGCGAAGGTCTCTGAGTCTACTTGGGTGAATTGGCACTTGTCCGTCCGTCTGTCAGAGCCTTATAACTTCTGAATTGCTGAACGTAATTACTTCAAATTTAAATATAATATGTAAATCGATGGCTTCCCGCCGAATATGGCTTAAAAAGTTTTAAAAATCTTTATTTCAGGGGGGCTCTCATAGAAGCGAATGCGAAGTAAAATATTTTTTATAGCGTTACATAGGGTTGCAGTATATCATTTTAAAGATAATTAAGAATAGAGTCCAAAAATATTTTTTTTTGAATTTTTCCCCTAAAATTGACGAAATGGGAGGCTTTCAAAGTAGCGATTTTCTAACGTCCAAAGTTGACCTCAGAACTCTCAATTTTCTGAACTCTCAAGCCTGAAACTTGATCAATTATTTGAATTATATCCTGTACTTGAACAACAAATACTAAAATTAGATAAATATTATAAGGAAACGAAATTATTTAATTTTTAATGATGATGATATTTTTAACAGAACTTCACACTGATGTCAATATATGGCGCTCTGTGAAACCGCGAGGTCTCAGTTCGGGGCGAACCACTAGTAATTAAATAACTCCATATAGCCAGTACGGAGTCCTAATTTAACGTTTTTCGGATTTTTTCCTATAATTGTGCTGCGCGACCATGGTTCTTGGAAAATTTCATGATTCTAGTAGTATTCGGGAAGTACCCTATTTGATATTTATTTCAACGGGATTCCACGTGTTCCCAAGAAAAAGGTTTTGACAGACAACGAAGTGATGCTATAAGGTCTTTTGCGCATTCCTTGTGTCATAAGAGTAATATCTTATAAGAAATTCAGTCACAATTGTTGTTGTATGAGACCATACAAATCACAAGATATTTTTTCTTGCGTCGGATCAGACACGCGTATACAAAATATACACATTACTCATAAGACACAAGACATTTTCTTATAATGCGCAATAGACCTAATGGTTCCTTTTTTCTTCTTGAGGTACAGAACCCCAAAAACCAGTCTGTGGAAATATGTACTTAACTGTGTTTGTTTTGTGGTTGTGTCAAAATCGGTATAAAACGGAAAGTGCAATTTTCATCTCTACCAGTAAATAACACCTACCTACTTTACCGGAAGCCAAAAGCCAACGTTTTAATATGAAGTTCTTTCTGGCAATTTCTCTAGCCCTGTTGGTAAGTCTTCTTCTTCTTGCGCTTGTCCAACGCTACGTGGGGTCGGCACAACATGTTCTGTTCTTCCACTCACTTCTGTTTTCCGTCAACCTATTATTCACCCCGTTTATATATTCTTTCACACAATCCATCCATCTATTCTTTGGTCTCCCTCTAGGTACTCTTTTTTCCTTCCACATGCATATCTATCATTCTTCTCGTATATCAACTAGAACATGCCAAGCCTGTTGGTAAGTACTACTTAATTCTCACTACTTATTATATTTTTTCTACTAGCTGATGCCAGCGACTTCGTCTGCGTGAGTTGAGGTTTTTTGGTCCCCGCGAGAACTCTAATTTTCCGGGATAAAATTATGTCCGAACCAAATTTCATAAAAATCGGTGGAAAAATGGGCCGTTAGCAGACAGATAGACAGCCAAACCGACAGACAGACACACTTTCGCATTATAATATTAGTATGTATAGCTATAAATACACTGGTAAAGATTTGAAAATGTGAAAATTCACAATCGTGCATTGTCCTGAAGATGCTCCGGTATCGGAGTGAAACGTACGTTGAGAGTAGTTTGGAAGATTCCTGTGGTGTGGTGAATATCGCGGACTATAGGTGCACACTAGGATACACACTGTACCACACGGATTTACCTATTGTCGCGGATTATAGCAAATTAAACTTCTAGTTCCTTCATTATCATGGACTTCCGCAAAGTCACGGCTGCTTCTGTTCGATATTACTTAACTAATTATTAAAAAATACGAGAAAATGTAACTTTCCATTCGTTCTTCATAATTATTTACTACTAGCGAATGCCCGCGACTTCGTCTGCGTGGTTTGAGGATTTTTGGTTCCCGCGGGAACTCCTTAATTTTCCGGGATAAAAAGTAGCCTATGTGTTATACCAGACTACCTATAATCTATCTCTGTGCTAAATTTCAGCCAGATCCGTTCAGCCGTTGGGGCGTGATTGATTAACAAACATCCATACATCCATACATCCATCCATCCAAACTTTCGCATTTATAATATTTACTAGCTGATGCCCGCGACTTCGTCCGCGTGGATTGAGGTTTTTTGGTTCCCGCGGGATAACCTAAATCCCGATTTTCAAGTCGCTATCTTCAGAATCATAGAATTTTCATAGAAACTTCCAACTCCCATTTCACCCCCTTTGGGGTTGATTTTCGTAAAACTGCTTATATAGATTTTTATTATTTTAAACTATTAACTTCAATGGCAATTTTCATGTCTTTAACTTCAATAACAAAGGACTTTCATACAAACTTCCAAACCCCATTTCAACCACTTAGGGGTGAATTTTCTCAAAACCGTTTCTTAGCTGACGTCTACGCCATAGAAGGAACCTACCTTCCAAATTTCAAGTCTGTATGTTTTATAGTTTCTGAGATATCGTGATGAGTGAGTCAGTGACCTTTCGCTTTTATATATATAGATTTGAAGTAGGTAATAAAAAGCGAAAGATCTGAAATTAATTATCAACTCAGACAGATTACTTGCTATTAACAGCTCTAGTAACGTGTACTAAATTATTGCACACTAGTTATTCCCGCGGGAACTCCTTAATTTTCCGGGATAAAAAGTAGCCTATATCACTTTCCAGGTCCAAACAAACACAACAAAAAAAGAATTAGCGAAATTAGTCCAGCCGTTCACGCGTGATGCCGTGACCAAGGGAAATAGGGATTCATTTTTATATTATTGCACATGTGCGGTAATAATCTAATTAATAGTTCAGACAGTGCCGAAGTAAGAGCCACTTTACGAGCAAATGTATCATACTTCATACTAATATGTATTATAAATGCGAAAGTGTGTTTGTTTGTTGGTTTGCCCTTCAATCACGCCGCAACGGAGCAACGGGTCGACGTGATTTTTGGCAAGGGTATAGTCGAGGACCTGGAGAGTGACATAGGCTTTTTATCCAGGAAAATTAAGAAATTCCGGCGGGAATCAAAAAAAATTTAACCACGCGGACGAAGTCGCGGGCATCAGGTAGTCGAAAATACTTCTATTTTTTGTTTTGTTTCACGTGCGTTTGACCTTACCACATCTAAATATTTATGAATATTTTATCATATTATGCGAATGTATGCCTGTTTTGTTTGTCTGTCTATCTGTTACATCTTCACGGCCCATCCTTTTAACAGAGATGGACTTAAGTATAGGCTCATCATCCCGGAAAATGTAAGAGGTCCTACGGTATTTTATGTTAAAAAACTTTTTTCTTTTTCAGAGCCTTATGGTTGCAGAGGCACACCTTAATTGCAGGCCTAAATGTAAGTTATATATGTCTATCTTTTTGTCTTCGCTCCCTTTTTAGGGTGAGGGTTTTCTCACACTCTGTGAGAAAAGATCGAGCATCTTCTTTGAAAGCCCCTATATCGATATTAATTGCGAGTCGGACTCGCGCACCGAGGGTTCCGTACAAACCTGTAGGTATATAAGTAAAAGTTATGGTATTTTTATTCCACTTATCTATTTTTATTTCAATTTAATACCTCTACGCGTTCATGCGTAAAGAGGTGTAAGTTTAAAATTATTAATAATATTTTTATTATATGATGTAACTAAAAATTTATGTTTTTCGCATTTTTTCCTTTATAGTGTGCTATAACACGTTTCAAGATTTTCAAGATTCTAACGTTGCAAGATTCTGAGTTTACGGGAAGTACCTACCCTGTATGTAGGTTTTGATTCCCTTGCGAGTGTCGAAAATGCAGCATAAACGGCTGTATCTTTTGATTGCGTTGGCTTAGAAGTTTGATTTTTTCACGGCTCCAAGGGACAGTGGACCTGAGTATTTGATATGAATTTCAGCTTGATACCTCCGTGCGTTCCTGAGAAAAAGGGTCTTGACACACAGACGGACGGACAACAAAGTGATCCTATAAGGGTTCCGTTTATTTCCTTTTGAGGTACGGAACCCTAAAAATATACCTATTTTGGAACTCCGTTCAGAAAAAGGAAAAACCAAGGCCATGGGACGCCATAATTGACCGACCGAAGCGAAGGTCTCTGAGTCTAGAGTGAATTTGCATTTTTCCGTCCGTCCGTCCGTCCGTCAGAGCCTTATAACTTCTGAGTTAGTGAAAGTAATTACTTCAAATTTAAATATAATATGTAAACCGATGACTTCCAGTCGAATATGGCTTAAAAAGTTATAAAAACCTTTATTTCAAGAGGGCTCTCATAGAAGCGAATGCGAAGTAAAATATTATATGGCTTTGACAGACGGACAGAAGGACAAACGGACAGCCGTCTGTGCAAATTTACTCAAGTAGACTCATGCTGAGATCTCACTTTGACTTGGCTCAGACTTTAGTTAGAGTTAAAACGAGATGGACTTATGTAAGAGAAATCTGTCCCGTTTTAACCATGTCTGCTAAAATTTTTAATGTTAGGTACTTATGCAAAGTAAATTTTTTTTTTTTTATTGATTTATTTATTCGTTGTGAACACAATATTAACATGCATTCTGTCATTTCTGGCGTAGGTACAACATTTAGAATGATTAATATCTAACATTTTACATTATTTATTTACTAATTAAATTATATACAAAAATTAAATTTAGAATTATTAATACACAATAATGGACAAATAATATAATTACATATCAAATCTTCTTAGAAAAATATTTAAGGGCACTTCTCTGAAATGAGGTAAAAATCGGGTGGCGAAATTTTTTTTCTTTTTTTGAGTTTTTTATTTTTTAAGTATTCTTTGACAAAGGGGTATCTTCATGTAACACAATGATGAGGAAGGAATACATCAGAACCTAGTTTTCTTGGAGAAATAGCGTGTTTGGTAATTATGGTGTGCATGGTAGTGATAAATTATGATTTGGTAATGAGGTATGGTGTATGGTGATTAGGATTAAGGTTATGGTAATTGACCGAGCAAAGCGAAGGTCTCTGAGTCTACTTGAGTGAATTTGCACTTGTCCGTCCTAGGGTTGCCAACCATACTATAATACTATTATTATTGGTATTGTACTGTATTTCGAGTCTGCGTACTATATACTGTTGAAGAAGCACATAGTACGCAAAAATATTCCATAATATACTATTTTTGTGAAGTGTACTATATTTTTTTATAGCTTAGTCCGAAAAATACTATATTTCGCTTAAGAAATGTTAGCAACCCTATCCGTTTGTCTGTCAGAGTCTTATAACTTCTGAATTACTGAACGTAATTACTTCAAATATAAATATAATATGTAAACCTATGGCCTCCCGCCAAATATGGCTTAAAAAGTTATAAAAATCTTTATTTCAGGGGGGCTCTCATAGAAGCGAATGTGAAGTTAAAGATTTTTTATAGCGTTACATATGGTTGCGGTATATCATTTTAAAGATAATTAGAAATTGAGTCTAAAAATATTTTTGTTTAAATTTTCCCCCTAAAATTGACGAAATGGGGGGCTTTCAAAGTGGTGATTTTCTAACGTCCAAAGTTGACCTCAGAACTCTCAATTTTCTGAAAGGCTAAGACTGAAACTTGATCAATTATTTGAATTATATCCTGTACTTGAACAACAAATACTAAAATTAGACAAATATTATAAGGAAACGAAATTATTTAATTTTTAATGAGATTTAGTATTTTTAACAGAACCTCACAATGATGTCAATAGATGGCGCTAATGTTAAGAGATAAATATTATATGGAAACGAAATTGTTTAATTTTTAAACTGACTGAATGCTGAAGCCCATTAACAGAACTTCACAATGATGTCAATAGATAGGGCTCTGTAAAAGTTTATTCGTTTTATGGATACCGCGAGTTCTCAGTTCGGGGCGAACCACTAGTTTAGTATAGACATGGTGATGAGAAATTCTAGAAATCCATAGAACGAAATCGAGGATCTTAGATCTTTGCACTCATTCTAGGAAGTTACTAACCCACAAATTCATTCAGATCATGATCCTCGCTAAGTTATAGGATCTTTATAAAACGAGGATTTATTTTTATGGGCTGAGGCGTGCAAAACTAACCTCCTATAATGACAATTAGCTGAATTCTTGAAGAAGAAGCTTAATAAGTGGACAAACAGTAAATTTACCTGGGTAAATAAGAGAAAGATGAATTGACCAAGAATTTTCACCATAAAATTCTGACTGGCTGAAGGAAAGGACGAGGCTGGGTCACCAGCCTTGTCCTTTCCTACAGCCTTCAGGCCCTTCAGGCCCCCGACCTTCTCGTTCAAACCCCCTAAAACTTTCAACTTGAACAATCAATCAATCAATCAAATCATTAATTCAATATAGGTACACTGTAGCTACACTTATTGACGTTAAAAATTACTTACTTATAAAACGTGATGGTGATAATCGGTTACGGTATCTTAAAACTAAAGCTACGAGGGTTCCAAACGCGCCCTGGAAAGTCCGCTGAACTGCAAAGTCTTTACAATTACCTAGCAAAAGATTATTTGGCAGATCCAAACACAAACGTAATAATTATGAAACGTTCATACCAGGCGTATAAAAGATACCATCTATCGGAATACGAGATCAGTAATGGTCCCGAGAAATCTGTCTCTCCAACATAGCTACCTGACGCGAGTGAAAACTGATTGTGATAGTATCCTTCATCATAGTAAATCTAAGATCTTGGGAGAAGGGAAAACTGCTATGATGAGGTATAAAATCTTGATGAAGATATAGTTAGAAGTCCCATAGGCAGCTAAATTTACCTGATCACCCAAAACTGACAAAATCTAGTCAAAAACCGGTAAATTCGCCGGCCATAATGCCAGACGTACAAGAGTGTGTATGGGTGATGATGGAATGTAAGGATTGCCGATCAAATCGTCTAAGTTCGGCTTCAAAGTAAAATAAACCATAAGGGCATTGAATTAGAGCTCAATTTCGTGTATCCATTCTTATAGGTTTAGGGTATCGTACATACCTAAACATATGAGAATGGATACATGAAATTGAGCTCTAATTCAATACTTTTATGGTTTATTATACTTTAAAACCGAACTTAGACGATTTGATTGAACATTCTTATATAATTAGGGGCCTGTTCTTCAAAATTATCAATTTTTCAATTGAAGAATTTTATTCTTGCTTGCCCCATCTTGCCGTTGAGCCATGCCTATTATAAATAATTGTTCTCGAGAGGAAATTATAAATCACACTTACAAGTTGAATTCTGAATGACCCGATACAAGATCCATACGCTGCTGAAGATACGGAAGACCGAGTAGGACCCAGGCTACGTTGCTTAGCGTTTGTGGACAATATGATTGGAAACTGGAACCTTTTAAAATCGTTGCAGAGTTCCCAACGCAATCCTGTCAGTGCATAATACTGGACCAGACTATGATACCAATCCAACCGCAACGAGGAGGGCTGAAAAATTAACATCAGAAAGACAAAATCCTGCCTAATACTCACGTATCAGTCCACCTAGAAATCATTGAGACCCTTTTGTAATATTTTGTATACCTTGGACACGCGGTTCAACTATGTAGGTCAAATTTTGAAAAATAAGTTTCCAGCTGAATCCGACTCGACTGGGACTGGGCAGCGTTCAAAAAGCTTGGAGATGTATTTTTCGACTTCGATAGTTCGAAGAACCAATAAAGGTTGGGGTCCCAAGGTGCTAGACGGCTCCCTCACAACATGGATGGATCACATGTAGCGAGTCGCAGGGATCCGCTAGATTCAGTGCAAGACCAAGGCGCAAAAGTCCTTATAAAAGGGTTATGTCCGGCAGTGGACGTCATCAGTTGATGACTAGGATACATATTTAACTACTTAATTAAGTCCCTGCCTGGTTTTTTCACCACATTTTATCTCAAAAGTCAAAACAGATTCATGACATGCACCAAATGGACTGCTGTTGACGTTCCATTTATTCTATTTACTCTTTTGATGTTTTATCAAAAACTACTGAATGGATTTTGATGCAATTTTTTGCATTCACTAGGTATTACTTCATAGCAAATTTTTAAATATTTTTAATATTTATAAAATTAAGAATTATATTTTTAATCTATAATTTTCTAATTTTTACTGATATTTTACTGAATTTATTGTATTTATATAGTTATTTCAGCCTAAATTTTATTTTTTTCAATTATTTTTAGTATAATGTATATTATTTGCCAGTTATTTATAAAAACTATGCCCAAAATATTCTTAATTTTATTATAAAATGCTTTTATTTGTGTCTTGTTGACATTTGTATAATTTTTTTTTAAATTTCACTCATTTTATTTTTTTAACGTCTAAATATATTGCAAATAATTATTTAAGATTATAATAATTAAAACCTTTCCTAAAAATAAAGAAATTTCAGAAATATCTTTGATTTAGTTTTAAAATAATTCAAAATGGTCATGGTAATCGTGGTAATTAGAATCATGGTAATGATAATTTCACCATTTTTAAATTATTTAAAAATTTACAGATTTATTTAAAATTTTGCAGGCTATGTATGTGAATTAAAAACACGTTTTACATCATAAGAAAAAATAAGAAGTAAATATAACGTGTATTTTAAAAGTGGTGATTTTTTTATGAATTAGATAGGAAAGTTGACAAAGTGCAGAATAACAACATTATTTCCCAATACCTTCAAACGCTTAGACATGCGCTTAACCTGTTACAATAAGTTCTTCAAACACAAAAGCCTTACGTATTAATGCTATCATGATGGATGCAGTACGTATATTATCATTGTTATCATAGTGTTTGCATCGGGTCACGTAAAAAAGTCGTGGGACAGACTTTAGTATCTCGTAATTTTTTCATTTTTCGTTATTTTGTTACATGTTACATTCAATTTTATAGGTTTATTATTTATTAACAATTTATATATATTTTTTTTTTTAATCGTAAGTTTTTGAGAAAAAAAATAATGTTCCCAACAACTTAGGCAGTGGGACAGTCACGGTAGTGAGAAATTTGAGGTTTAAGATTTTTTTAAAGATGGATCTCACCTCTTTTAGGGTTCCGTACCAAAATGGTAAAATGGAACCCTTATGGTGCGACTTTCTCCGTCTGTCTGTCCGTCTGTCCGTCTGTCCGTCCGTCACACTCGATTATTTCAGTAACTACCGAAGCTATCGACATGAAATTTGGAATAGTTGTGTATGTTAGTGGCCCAAAGACACTGGAATTAAAAAAAATTGGAAATTATTTTTGTTCTTATTTAAAAAGGGGGGAAAATCGGAGGGTTGAAATTTAAAAGTGAGATAACTGTACTGTGTGGGGTATCATATGAAAGGGTTTACTTTGTACATTCTGAAACAGATTTTTAATTATTTTTAGTCATGTTAGTTTTTGATTTATCGGGGAAAAAGTCTAAAAAAATACCGTTCCCCCCCCCCCCCCCCCCCCCCCTTATCTCCGGAGTTTACCAATCGAAAAATCTGAAATAATTATGGTCAATAGGAATTTATGTATATTTTACAGGAAAACTATAGCCAATGCTCTAACTAGCATAGTTTTTTTGATATTAACAGTAAACCTCTACAAACAAAGTTAGTTTTGCGGTTCATTAACAAAGGTAATTATTACCGTTTTACATCTTTGGTCGTTACAGTTTTAGTCGTGTTACATCTACAGTATTACGAACGAATCTTAAAAGTACCTAGCTGTAACTACCTTTTACAATTTTTTTTTTAATACGTCATAAATCGTAAACCGCAATTTACCCTTCATTCAATCAACTCAAATATTTAAAATAAAAATATTTTTAATAATTTAAAACTTACTACAGGTTTGTACGGAACCCTCGGTGCGCGAGTCCGACTCGCACTTGTTTCTTCTTTTTCTTGATAGATGATATAGAGGACACTGTCTAGTGTCTACAAAAAAAATTACATAAGCCTGAGTTAGTTTTAAGGTACGTTCTCCAGCTTGGGACACGCTTTTTACAGCATTTCGAAGAAGCATCCTTAAATACAAAGGTACACATGTCAGTATATAAATCTTAGTTAAGTTATTGTTTTAATGATTTATAATTTAAAAAATCTTTAATTGAGTAAAATGAATAGTTCAAGAGACATTTACTGAGGGCAGGCTTAAATCGCTTAATAGGCAAGGTCTGAATATCAAAGTTCGCTAGATCTTACAATCAGAGACCTCGTCGTCGAGGTCTCTGCTGCTATGTCGTTTACGCAAGGCGCGGAAATCCTTTTTGGGATCGAGTATTAGCTTATTAACATGGTTCCAAAAGAAGTTTTGGCTTTGCCGTTACCCAAATTTAAATAAGACGTAAAGGAACACTTGTTGAGTCGAGGCTATTATACAATTGACGAATTTCTTAATGACAAAGTTGCATGGAAACAATCGACTTTGGGTCCAGCGCCCCTGGAGTAACTTACACGTTACTGTATTTAATTTATACTAGAGCTCCGCCCCGATTTATTTTGAAAATAAAATATAGCATAAGTTACTCCCTGATAAAGTAGCTTTCTATAAGTGAAAGAATTTTTAGTATCGGTTGATTAGTTTTTGAGTTTATCCATTATAAACAGACAAACAAATCTTTCCTCTTCATAATATTACTTAGTTTAGATAAGTACCTACGTATTGTAATATCTTGTACTCGTATTTAAACGGCGGAGTTTCTTGCCGGCTCTTCTCAGCAGAATCTGTTTTCCGAACCGGTGGTAGAGTCAAAATATGACGTACTTAACATATTTTAAGACGTAACATAACCTCTGTGTCCTATATTTTATAGATTGAGTTTATGAGTTTATTATTTGTCGCTTCACTCGGTCAACTACCTGTTGTGCATGTGAGTGAACACAACGGAAGCGCGTTAACTTTTGGATGAGATGACTTCTAATATCGACATACATCCTCAATCCCAAAAGTATCCTATTGTTATTCGGCATTAACAGTATCCATCTAAAATTTGGTGTTTATTTTAATAATTGTTTAAACTTCTCTTTTGCAGTTCACAGTGCTGCAAACACTGACACTACTGAAAATAATGGAAAAACTGAAACCATAGGAGATATTGGAAATACAGGAACTACTGGAAACAATAGAAAAACTGGAAACACTGGAAAATATGGAACCACAGACAAAACTGAAACCACTGCAAACACTGGAAAAACTGGAACCACAGACAAAACTGGAAAATATGGAACCACTGATAAAACTGGAAACACTGGAAAATATGGAACCACAGACAAAACTGAAACCACTGCAAACACTGGAAAAGCTGGAACCACAGACAAAACTGGAAAATATGGAACCACTGGTAAAACTGGAAACACTGGAAAATATGGAACCACAGACGAAACTGAAACCACTGCAAACACTGGAAAAGCTGGAACCACAGACAAAACTGGAATATATGGAACCACTGGTAAAACTGGAAACACTGGAAAATATGGAACCACAGACAAAACTGAAACCACTGCAAACACTGAAAAAACTGGAACCACAGACAAAACTGGAAAATATGGAACCCCTGGTAAAACTGGAAACACTGGAAAATATGGAACCACAGATAAAACTGAAACCACTGCAAACACTGGAAAAGCTGGAACCACAGACAAAACTGGAAAATATGGAACCACTGGTAAAACTGGAAACACTGGAAAATATGGAACCACAGACAAAACTGAAACCACTGCAAACACTGAAAAAACTGGAACCACAGACAAAACTGGAAAATATGGAACCCCTGGTAAAACTGGAAACACTGGAAAATATGGAACCACAGATAAAACTGAAACCACTGCAAACACTGGAAAAACTGGAACCACAGACAAAACTGGAAAATATGGAACCACTGGTAAAACTAGAAACACTGGAAAATATGGAACCACTGGAAATAAAGAGGGCGGTCTTGGCAGTTTTCTTGGCGAATTCGGAAATTCTGCTGACAACCTTCTTGGTAGTCTTATTGACAGTGGAAAAACTGAAAAAAGGAAGGGTCTTCTTGGCAATGTTCTTGGCGGAGTTGGAGGTGGTGTTGACAACATTCTTGGTAATCTTCTTGGCATTGGAAATAATCCCGGGCTTCTTTTCTAAATTGGTGATAGCCCGGATAATTGTAGTAGTAACAACGCTAGGGGTAGCAACCCTGCTAGTGACAACCAATCCAATGGCATCGACTGTGCTAAAAATAAAAAATTAATAATCTTTGCCTTAATATCGATATCCTAAATTAATCCCGAAAATTCTGAACCATGACCACAGCCAAGTAATGTTATGTAATAATTTTGTCAACCCTAAAGTAAGATGTTTTTCGTACCACTTGCTCAAAAAAGTGACATTCTATGCCACATAAAGCGAACATAACAATAGTCATTTTTAATCTGTTAAAAACAGGGAAAGAAAATTGTACTGAATTTCATTCATCCTCTAGGGGGAGCATGTGATTTAAATTTGGAATATGTACTTACCGAAATTTATACTGAACTATACTTTGATTAGGTATATAGAGATGGATGTGTTACATTTTACTCAATTATAGTTATACGATGCATTTTGTTAATAAAACATGTACTACTATGTTTTGACTAGTCTTACTTATTGAAAGCTACGTTTTTAGAATGAGACAGGTGTATTATGTTATTGCGTGAACGTGTCAGGCAATTGTCATATGACGTCATCAAATTTTGCTATTGAAGCCAATTTTTATATGACCTTTATATGGCGTCTGTATTGCTTCCGGTGTTTTGGTTGTGGCTAATTAGCAGTTTTGTGAATATTTTCATAATATTTTTATGTGTTTTTGCTTAGTTTTGTGTAATCAACAATGGTGAAGTGCTCAGTTGTGGGGTGTCGTAATAATAGTATTGTAAAACGCCCAGGAATTTCATTTCATAAGTGAGTAACATAGTTGTTTTTATTTTTATTTTTGTGGCGAGTATTTTAAGTTATTTCAACTAATTATAGCTTAGTTTCTTCTTTACTGAATCCCAAACACGTCAATTTTTGCGCTATCCCTGAAAATTTGGATTATTTCATTAGTTTTTGTTTAAGTGTTTATATAGTGTGGGGATTGTATTGTTTACAAATAAATTGAGTATCGATAAAATTAAAATTTCATATCACTCTTACTGTTTCTCACTCAGAGGGGTAGAGAGATGAAATTGAACAGTCAGCTTCTACTTATAATATTGCCAAACTCATTTTAGGCTGTAGCGATGATAACCTTGTGATTAAGACACCCGATCTCCGGGATGGTGTCTCGTATTCGAAAATTACAGTGTCTATTCAAGTGGTTTTTGGTCCCTTCATTGCAGTTATTATGTATCATTTTAACTAATTACTATTTTTGACTGCCTCGTTGGTCTAGTGGTTAGCATAGTCGACTGCGGATCATGAGGTCCTGGGTTCGATTCCCGGTCGGGCATAAAAGTTAGGTATTGGGTTTTTCAATTAAGAAATTCTCAGTGCCAACCCGGAGTTTCATACAAAATTTCACCCCCTATTTCACCCCCGTAGGAGTGTAATTTTGAAAAATCTTTCCTTATTGAGCGCCTACGTCACAAAAGGAACCTACTGTCAAAATTTCAAGTTGCTAACCCCAGCGGTTTAGGCTGTGCGTTGATCCCTTAACGATTTAGTATAGGTACTTTCACTCCACTCTTCCATTTAGTATAGGTACTTTCTGAAATAAACACCTCCATATATTTTTTCTCCGAAAAATTATGGAGAGTTCTTCTTTAAAAACAAATTTTGAAATAGAACCGCACCCGCCCGCGTAGACCGCGCGGCCCACTGTCTACTTACTTGCTCTCCTTCTATCCTAGTGTTTACTGCCTACGTGTTCTGAAGTAAACAACACACTGCTATGCTAGCGAGCACAGTGGAAGCGCCAGAGTGCCACGCATCCGACAGACGTAAAAAAAATTCTCATAAGAAAACATAAAACAGAGACCCCTTAAATATCTAAAAGGGCCTTTTAACGTAAATAAACTTTCCAGACATGCATACAGTGTAAGAGACTGTTGAAGTAAAAAAACAAAGAAACCTTCCTTAGTTGATTAATATCAATATCATACCACTGACGATCGGGTACCTTTGGGTGCCATTGAACTTCGCCATCTTGGCTTTCCTAACAGCTAACCGACAATTCTTCCATACAGAACAAATCTTATAAAAAAACCGCATCAAAGTCTTGCATAGTTCTACACTTGTAAGCCTCTTCAATATTCGCCATACATTTTCTATGGAAAAATAAATTCCGCCATCTTGAATTTTTTCCTGTTCATCAAGTAGACCTTCATGTCCTGATCATCTTTTGCCACGAAACCACTCTTCCATCTTTTATACTCTCCGAGATAGACACCGACGAAATTTGTATGGCGGCCATCTTAAACCCGCCATTTTGAATTTTTTTTCAGCACACTGTCAATTGGATGAAGTTTCGAGTTACATTTGGTCGAGCACACCCCACCTATCTTGAATACCCTGGCTGTGCTCAGCATCGAAATCCTTTATCATCAGCTCTCTCCGTATTTTTCCTCGAATGAATTTTTGTCTTTTATACGAAACGATGAGTAAAAAAATTTTTTTTCATACAAAATTTTTTCTTACAAAAAACCTCAATTCACGCGGACGGGGTCGCGGGCATCAGCTTGTTCATTATAAAATACGAATACTAATAGTGTATTTCAAAAATTATGTTTAATTATTTATTAATTATATTTTGTTAATTTTATATCGAGTATATACTTAAGTATCGACATAATCAAAGGTATCGATAATTTCAGCCCTAATGCCCGCATTAAGCTCCGCCCATGCGCCATTTTTAGGTTATAGGAAGCTTCAATTTAAATATGTTAGGGCACATCCTTCTGTATATACCTAATCAAAGGAACTATACATCTGTGTTTACACCATTGAGTTTGTATATAAAGCATTAAACATCTTTTTGAAAAAGGAATACGCATTTATTGTGCAGTTATGATTATTAAATAAAATTACCTACGAAAACCGACGAAGCCGTATGAGCTTGATGCCTTTGCTTTTCCGACAAAAAAATATTAGTCTAGGAATTTGCCGCGTTTTTGTTTTCTTCAAATACATAAACGTTAAGTTTATTTTAATTTATTTTTATAAATAAGTTAATGTTCTAAACAGTTCCTCAGACGCAAGAACAGAGAAATACTCAAATCAACTCATCAACAATAAATGTAGGTACCAAACAGAAATGTAGGTAACTCTCTCTATCAATAATTGGACCAATGTTTCGAATGTTAACTATTACTTTTAATTGTCATTATTTTTAATTAATGCTTATCTTATTTTTCTTATATATAAAATTCTCGTGTCAAAATTCTCGTGTCACAATTTTCGTTCCCATACTCCTCCGAAACGGCTTGACCGATTCTCATGAAATTTTGTGAGCATATTGAGTAGGTCTGAGAATCGGCCAACATCTATTTTTCATCCCCCTAAATGTTAAGGGTAGTAGTCCACCCCTAAATTTTATATTTTTTATTTTTTAGACAAAATTTTTAGTTTTTATTTTTTATGAACAACATACAAAAATACATACAATCCTAAATTTTCACCCTTCTACGATCAACCCTTATTTTTTATTTTAGTACTTAATTTAATCATTTTTCATCTCCGGTCGATAACTGATCAATCGTCATTTAATTAGTTATTTTAATATGCATATTCAGTAGGTCTGAGAATCGGCTACTATCTATTTTTCATACGTCCACGCGAACGGAGTCGCGGGCATCAGCTAGTCTCATATTATTATTGTGTTAATTTTTTCGCAAATGGTACGAAAAGTAGAGTATTTTCCTCGGTGATAAAGCTGTCTTAGTCTTGGGTGAACTTAAATCCCTCGCTACACTCAGGACTCGTCTTAAATCCCTCGCTTCGCTCGTGATTTAATTTTTTAACACCCTCGCTACGCTCGGGAGTAAACCTCGGGTCCTTCGTTACGCTCGCGATTTAAATCGTCACCCGCGACAGAAGACACTGCTTTATCCCCTTGGTTAATAATCTACTATTATATCCTCAAATTTCAGTCTGCAAAAATACCTATGTAATAATTTCTATCGATTGCGTCCAATCATATCATATCATCATCATATCATACTAATTTTATAAATGCGAAAGTCACTTTGTTTGTTGGTTTGTTGGTTTGATGGTTTGTTGGTTTGTTGGTTTGTTGGTTTGTCCTTCAATCACGCTGCAACGGAGCAACGGATTGACGTGATTTTTGGCATGGGTATAGTTAAAGACCTGGAGAGTGACATAGGCTACTTTTTATCCCGGAATATTAAGAAATAACAAGAGGGAATAACAAAAAACTTAAACCGCGCGGACGAAGTCGCGGGCATCAGCTAGTAGTTGTATATGTGGTAAAACAACATTAATGTGATTCTGATACAGCCCATGTGTTTTATACATATATATATATATATATATATATATAACGAGCAAACTAGCTGGCGGGTCACCCGATATTAAATGACTAGTCTTCACAAAGAACACACTCTCCAATTTTCATGTCTCTAGGACCAGCGGTTTAGTCTTTGCGTTGATATATAAGTCAGTCAGTCAGGACTTTGAATTTTATATATATAGATAACTGCCGTCTATGAACATTTTCAGCACCACAGGAACCGCCAATGCGTTGCAGGCTTTTAAGAAGCTTGTTTATCCGCCCTTTGAGTCCCATATGATTAAAAAGTCGTTTATTTTTGTTGATAACCTAGTGGTTTAGACACTCGGCCTCCTATACGGGGTCAAGGGTTCATGCACGCGCATCTAACTTTTGCATTGCATTAAACGGTGAAGGAAAGATATCGTGAGGAAACCTGCATGCCCGAGAGTTCTTCATAATGTTCTCGAGGTGAAGTCTGCCAATCCGCACTCGGTCAGCGTGGTGAACTATGGCCAAACTCTTCTCATTCCGAGAGGAGACTTGAGAGTGAGCCGGCAATTGGTTTAAAAGGATGCTGATGATGGTGACACGTCATTGCTTATCACAGCTCTTACTAATTATTGTCCAAAGCTCCCAGAAATAGTAAATAAAAACCGGCCAAGTGCGAGTCGGACTCGCGCACCGAGGGTTCCGTACAAACCTGTAGTAAGTTTTAAATTACTTAAATGTTTTTTTTAAATATTTGAGTTGATTGAATGAAAGGTAAATTGCGGTTGACGATTTATGACGTATTAAAAAAAACTACTTACTAGATCTCGTTCAAACCAATTTTCGGTGGAAGTTTGCATGGTAATGTACAACATATATTTTTTTTAGTTTTATCATTCTCTTATTTTAGAAGTTACGGGGGGGGGGACACACATTTTATCACTTTGGAAGTGTCTCTCGCGCAAACTATTCAGTTTAGAAAAAAAATGATATTACAAACCTCAATATCATTTTTGAAGACCTATCCATAGATACCCCACACCTATGGGTTAGATGAAAAAAAAATTTTTGAGTTTCAGTTCTAAGTATGGGGAACCCCCAAAATTTTTTTTTTTTTCTATTTTTGTAAGAAAATCTTAATGCGGTTTACAGAATACATCTACTTACCAAGTTTCAACAGTATAGCTCTTATAGTTTCGGAAAAAAGTGGCTGTGACATACGGACGGACAGACAGACAGACAGACAGACAGACATGACGAATCTATAAGGGTTCCGTTTTTGCCAAATTTAGCTACGGAACCCTAAAAAGGCACGGTAATATTATCATACAGTAGGTATTGTAACTCGGCCGTGTCCTTGAATTAAGTACCTACAGCTGCGCGGTACGTACACACGCGATAGGGCTGCCCGCCTACAGTACTTATTTTAATTTCATCTACCTACCACCCGCGGTTCTGACGAAAACTGCTACCTACTATAAAATATTACTTAAAAAGTAAATTATAATGTAAATCTTACTATGTAGGAAGTAGGTCCCTACCATTTATTACTCTCATAATCATTTCATAATGATGTTTCGTCTAATTCAATATTATATGTAAGTAGCTTAGTACATAAGTAAGTAGATAGCCTAGCCTAGGAAACTACCTACTAGGTTTTTTAACGCGAGCGTAGATAGGTCACTCGTGTGTCACTTTTTCCACCCTATCAACTTATTAATTTATTAACCCAAGTTTTTTACTCGATGGAAAAAGCGAAATACCTTCCTATAAGTAAAAGAAACAAATTGCGTACTAGTAGGTACCTACTTATATAAAAAATGTTTTATATTCTTATCTTTCGGAGTACCCAGGTAGTTTAAAAAATGTTATTTCTGGGTATTGATGAATTCATGCAACCAAAAACTTAAACTTATTTTTAGTCAAAAAATCGCGCGGTTATTGTTAAAAAAACAAAACACCGTCCGTTCCATAGATAATACATATAGACTGCCGTTCGTCACTGCGGCACAGTCGCGACTGACTGCATGCCAAGCGCGTGCTGAGATCGAGACGCGTAGGGCATAGCTCGCGCTTCGTCCGTTTGTATGAAGTTGGAATACTGTATGATAATATTACCGTGAAAAAGGCTTCGTAAACTGATTCAATAAGTTCTTGTTTACGATTTCTGTTAAAAATACTGTTATTAGGGCCACTTGCACAAGGACTCTTAAATTGATTTAGTTAAATATTTTAATGCTGTCCCTTTTTGGCTACTACAATATGCATTTGCCAAAAAGGGATAGCATTACAAAATTTAACTAAATCAGTTTAAAATTCCATGTGCAAGTGATGTCGGTGAACTTAGCAGAGCAAAAGCCAGCAGATCAAAAATAAAAGAGAGTTCTGTTCGCATGCAGATGAGTTCTATAGTTCCTGATAGATTTTAGAGATAGTTCTGGCGAGTTAACTTAAAAAACGCCGGTTGAAAAAATGATCTGCTAACTTCCGGTAGCAGATCATTTTCTGCAAAATCAAAAATTGAAGTGAGTTCTGAGCGCATGCGACTTAGTTCTATAGTTCCTTATACTTTTCAGAAACATTTCTAGCACTTAACCTAGAAAAAAAGTCAATTGAAAATAATGATCTGCTACGGGAAGTTAGCAGAGCATCTGGCAGACCATAAAATAAAAATTCACAGAAAATAGAACTGTCACTTCAGAGACAAGAACTCCACGGTTTCTGATAGAAGAATAAAAGTTCTATAACATCCAGTACAAATGTGGCCTATAAATCTCAAAAACTTCTAGCAGAGCATAGGAGAAGAGTGCAAAATGTCATAGAAATGAGATAATCACTACGTTTAATAAAATTCACTGAAACTAGAACTCTCGCTTTAGAGGCTAGAACTCCACGGTTTATGATAGAAGAACAACAGTTCTATAACATCCAGTACAAATCTTGCCTGGAACTCTCATAAAACTTCTAGCAGAGCATAGGAGAAGAGTGCAAAATGTCATCGAAATGAGATAATCACTACGTTTTATAAAATTCACTGAAATTAGAACTCTCGCTTTAGAGGCTAGAATTCCACGGTTTCTGATAGAAGAATAACAGTTCTATAACATCCATTAAAAATCTTGCCTGAAACTCTCATAAAACTTCTAGCAGAGCATAGGAGAAGAGTGCAAAATGTCATCGAAATGAGATAATCACTACGTTTTATAAAATTCACTGAAACTATAACTCTCGCTTTAGAGGCTAGAACTCCACGGTTTCTGAGAGAAGAATAATAGTTCTATAACATCCATTACAAATCTTGCCTGGAACTCTCATAAAACTTCTAGCAGAGCATAGGAGAAGAGTGCAAAATGTCATCGAAATGAGATAATCACTACGTTTTATAAAATTCACTGAAATTAGAACTCTCGCTTTAGAGGCTAGAATTCCACGGTTTCTGATAGAAGAATAACAGTTCTATAACATCCATTAAAAATCTTGCCTGAAACTCTCATAAAACTTCTAGCAGAGCATAGGAGAAGAGTGCAAAATGTCATCGAAATGAGATAATCACTACGTTTTATAAAATTCACTGAAACTATAACTCTCGCTTTAGAGGCTAGAACTCCACGGTTTCTGAGAGAAGAATAATAGTTCTATAACATCCATTACAAATCTTGCCTGGAACTCTCATAAAACTTCTAGCAGAGCATAGGAGAAGAGTGCAAAATGTCATACAAATGAGATAATCGCTACGTTTAAAAAAATTCGCTGAAACTAGAACTCTAGCCTAAGAGGCTAGAACTCCGCGGTTTCACATAGAAGAGAAACAGTTCTACAAAATACAGTACGAATCTTGCCTGAAACTCTCATAAAACTTCTAGCAGAGCATAGGAGAATAGTGCAAAATGTCACCGAAATGAGATAATCGCTACGTTTTATAAAATTCACTGAAACTAGAACTCTCGCCTAAGAGGCTAGAACTTAGCGGTTTCTGATAGAAGAATAATAGTTCTATAACATCCATTACAAATCTTGCCTACAACTCTCATAAAACTTCTAGCAGAGTATAGGAGAATAGTGCAAAATGTCATCGAATTGAGATAATCGCTAGGTTTTATATAATTCACTGAAATTAGAACTCTCGCCTTAGAGGCTAGAACTCCGCGGTTTCTGATAGAAGAGAAACAGTTCTCCGATAAACAGTACAAATCTGGCCTGGAACTCTCATAAAACTTCTAGCAGAGCATAGGAGAAGAGTGCAAAATGTCATCGAAATGAGATAATCGCTACGTTTTAAAAAATTCGCTGAAACTAGAACTCTTGCCTAAGAGGCTAGAACTCCGCAGTTTCTCATAGAAAAGAAACAGTTTTACGACATCCAGTACAAATCTGGCCTGGAACTTTCATAAAACTTCTAGCAGAGCATAGGAGAAGAGTGCAAAATGTCACCGAAATTAGAACTCTCGCCTTAGAGGCTAGAACTCCGCGGTTTATGATAGAATAAAAATAGTTCTCCGATATACAGTACAAATCTGGCCTGGAACTCTCATAAAACTTCTAGCAGAGCATAGGAGAAGAGTGCAAAATGTCATCGAATTGAGATAATCACAACGTTTTATAAAATTCGCTAAAACTAGAACTCTAGCCTAAGAGGATAGAACTCCGCGGTTTCACATAGTAGAGAATTAGTCCTACAAAGTCCAGTACAAATCTTGCCTGGAACTCTCATAAAACTTCTAGCAGAGCATAGGAGAAGAGTGCAAAATGTCACCGAAATGAGATAATCGCTACGTTTTATAAAATTCACTGAAACTAGAACTCTCGCCTATGAGGCTAGAACTCAGTGGTTTTTGATAGAAGAATAACAGTTTTATAATATCCATTACAAATCTTGCCTGGAACTTTCATAGAACTTCTAGCAGAGCATAGGAGAATAGTGCAAAATGTCACCGAAATGAGATAATCGCTAGGTTTTATATAATTCACTGAAATTAGAACTCTCGCCTTAGAGGCTAGAACTCCGCGGTTTCTGATAGAAAAAATACAGTTCTCCGATATACAGTACAAATCTGGCCTCGAACTCTCATAAAACTTCTAGCAGAGCATAGGAGAAGAGTGCAAAATGTCATCGAATTGAGATAATAACTACGTTTTATAAAATTCACTGAAATAAGAACTCTCGCCTCAGAGGCTAGAACTCAGCGGTTTATCATAGAAGAATAAGAGTTCCGATTTTGATGAAATTTGGTACAGAGATAGTTTACATCCCGGGTAAGGACATAGGCTTCTTTTTATCCCGGAAAATTTAAGAGTTTCGCGCGAGAATCAAAAAACTTCAATCCACGCGGACGTAGTCGCGGGCATCATCTAGTATAATATTATAAATGCGAAAGTGTGTCTGTCTGCTACGCTTTCACGGCCCATTTACTCAACCAATTTTGATGAGATTTGGAACAGAGATAGGTTACATCCCAGGGAAGGACATAGGTTACTTTTTATCCCAGAAAATTGAAGAGTTCCCGCGGGAATCAAAAAACATAAATCCACGCGGACGAAGTCGCGGTAATCATCTAGTAATATTATTAATGCGAAAGTGTGTCTTTCTGCCTGTTTGTCTGTCTGCTACGCTTTCACGGCCGAACTACTCAACCGATTTTGATGAAATTTGGTACAGAGATAGGTTACATCCCGGGGAAGGACATAGGCTGCTTTTTATCCCGAAAAAAAGAAAAATATATCAGACTGGACACGTCTGGAGTCTGGACTCGAACCGCGGTGCCTTCTAATGGGTGATCGCTCAATTTCCTACCTGAGCTAACATAACCTTATAGATAGTAGGAAAAATAACCTTCGTATTCTGATGATATTGTAGCAGTGTTTCATTGCCTGAAACATGGATAAAACGACATTTTCTAAAACAATCAATTTTACGGTGACATATTATTATACAAGAATTGCTCGTTTTAAATCGGTTTTATGAAAGTTCCAGGCCAGATTTGTACTGGATGTCGTAGAACTTATACTCTTCTATCAGAAACCTTGTAGTTCTAGCCTCTTAGGCGAGAGTTCTAGTTTCAGTGAATTTTATAAAACGTAGTGATTATCTCAATTCGATGACATTTTGCACTTTTCTCCTATGCTCTGCTAGAAGTTTTATGAGAGTTTCAGGCAAGATTTTTAATGGATGTTATAGAACTGTTATTCTTCTATCAGAAACCGTGGAGTTCTAGCCTCTAAAGCGAGAGTTCTAGTTTCAGTGAATTTTATAAAACTTAGTGATTATCTCAATTCGATGACATTTTGCACTCTTCTCCTATGCTCTGCTAGAAGTTTTATGAGAGTTTCAGGCAAGATTTTTAATTAATGTTATAGAACTGTTATTCTTCTATCAGAAACCGTGGAGTTCTAGCCTTTAAAGCGAGAGTTCTAGTTTCAGTGAATTTTATAAAACGTAGTGATTATCTCATTTCGATGACATTTTGCACTCTTCTCCTATGCTCTGCTAGAAGTTTTATGAGAGTTCCAGGCCAGATTTGTACTGGATGTCGTAGAACTGTTTTTTTTCTATGAGAAACCGCGGAGTTTTAGCCTCTTAGGCAAGAGTTCTAGTTTCAGCGAATTTTTTCATTTTTTCAATTTCATTTCTATGACATTTTGCACTCTTCTCCTATGCTCTGCTAGAAGTTTTTTGAGAGTTCCAGGCAAGATTTGTAATAGATGTTATAGAACTGTTATTTTTCTATCAGAAACCGTGGAGTTCTAGCCTCTAAAGCGAGAATTCTAGTTTCAGTGAATTTTATAAAACGTAGTGATTATCTCATTTCGATGACATTTTGCACTCTTCTCCTATGCTCTGCTAGAAGTTTTATGAGAGTTCCAGGCAAGATTTTTAATGGATGTTATAGAACTGTTATTCTTCTATCAGAAACCGTGGAGTTCTAGCCTCTTAAGCGAGATTTCTAATTTCAGTGAATTTTATAAAACGTAGTGATTATCTCAATTCGATTACATTTTGCACTCTTCTCCTATGCTCTGCATGAAGTTTTATGAAAGTTCCAGGCCAGATTTGTACTGGATGTCGTAAAACTGTTTCTTTTCTATGAGAAACTGCGGAGGTCTAGCCTCTTAGGCAAGAGTTCTAGTTTCAGCGAATTTTTTAAAACGTAGCGATAATCTCATTTCTATGACATTTTGCACTCTTCTCCTATGCTCTGCTAGAAGTTTTTTGAGAGTTCCAGGCCAGATTTGTACTGGATGTCGTAGAACTGTTTTTCTTCTATGAGAAACCGCGGAGTTCTAGCCTCTTAGGCAAGAGTTCTAGTTTCAGCGAATTGTTTAAAACGTAGCGATTATCTCATTTCTATGACATTTTTCACTCTTCTCCTATGCTCTGCTAGAAGTTTTTTGAAAGTTCCAGGCAAGATTTGTAATAGATGTTATAGAACTGTTATTCTTCTATCAGAAACCGTGGAGTTCTAGCCTCTAAAGCGAGAGTTCTAGTTTCAGTGAATTTTATAAAACGTAGTGGTTATCTCATTTCGATGACATTTTGCACTCTTCTCCTATGCTCTGCTAGAAATTTTATGAGAGTTCCAGGCAAAATTTTTAATGGATGTTATAGAACTGTTATTCTTCTATCAGAAACCGTGGAGTTCTAGCCTCTTAAGCGAGATTTCTAATTTCAGTGAATTTTATAAAACGTAGTGATTATCTCAATTCGATTACATTTTGCACTCTTCTCCTATGCTCTGCTAGAAGTTTTATGAAAGTTCCAGGCCAGATTTGTACTGGATGTCGTAAAACTGTTTCTTTTCTATGAGAAACTGCGGAGTTCTAGCCTCTTAGGCAAGAGTTCTAGTTTCAGCGAATTTTTTAAAACGTAGCGATTATCTCATTTCTATGACATTTTGCACTCTTCTCCTATGCTCTGCTAGAAGTTTTATGAGAGTTCCAGGCAAGATTTGTAATGGATGTTATAGAACTATTATTCTTCTCTCAGAAACCGTGGAGTTCTAGCCTCTAAAGCGAGAGTTATAGTTTCAGTGAATTTTATAAAACGTAGTGATTATCTCATTTCGATGACATTTTGCACTCTTCTCCTATGCTCTGCTAGAAGTTTTATGAGAGTTTCAGGCAAGATTTTTATGCATTTTATAGAACTGTAATATTCTTCTATCAGAAACCGTGGAGTTCTAGCCTCTTAAGCGAGATTTCTAATTTCAGTGAATTTTATAAAACGTAGTGATTATCTCAATTCGATTACATTTTGCACTCTTCTCCTATGCTCTGCTAGAAGTTTTATGAAAGTTCCAGGCCAGATTTGTACTGGATGTCGTAAAACTGTTTCTTTTCTATGAGAAACTGCGGAATTCTAGCCTCTTAGGCAAGAGTTCTAGTTTCAGCGAATTTTTTAAAACGTAGCGATTATCTCATTTCTATGACATTTTGCACTCTTCTCCTATGCTCTGCTAGAAGTTTTATGAGAGTTCCAGGCAAGATTTGTAATGGATGTTATAGAACTATTATTCTTCTCTCAGAAACCGTGGAGTTCTAGCCTCTAAAGCGAGATTTATAGTTTCAGTGAATTTTATAAAACGTAGTGATTATCTCATTTCGATGACATTTTGCACTCTTCTCCTATGCTCTGCTAGAAGTTTTATGAGAGTTTCAGGCAAGATTTTTAATGGATGTTATAGAACTGTTATTCTTCTATCAGAAACCGTGGAGTTCTAGCCTCTAAAGCGAGAGTTTTAACTTCAGTGAATTTTATAAAACGTAGTGATTATCTCAATTCGATGACATTTTGCACTCTTCTCCTATGCTCTGCTAGAAGTTTTATGGGAGTTCCAGGCCAGATTTGTACTGTATATCGTAGAACTTTTTCTCTTCTATGAGAAACCGCGGAGTTCTAGCCTCTTAGGCAAGAGTTCTCGTTTCAGCGAATTTTTTAAAACGTAGCGATTATCTCATTTCTATGACATTTTGCACTCTTCTCCTATGCTCTGCTAGAAGTTTTATGAGAGTTATAGGCCAGATTTGTACTGGATGTTATAGAACTTTTATTCTTCTATCAGAAACCGTGGAGTTCTTGTCTCTGAAGCGACAGTTCTATTTTCTGTGAATTTTTATTTTATGGTCTGCCAGATGCTCTGCTAACTTCCCGTAGCAGATCATTATTTTCAAGTGACTTTTTTTCTAGGTTAGTGCTAGAACTATGTCTGAAAAGTATAAGGAACTATAGAACTAAGTCGCATGCGCTCAGAACTCACTTCAATTTTTGATTTTGCAGAAAATGATCTGCTACCGGAAGTTAGCAGAACATTTTTTCAACCGGCGTTTTTTAAGTTAACTCGCCAGAACTATCTCTAAAATCTATCAGGAACTATAGAACTCATCTGCATGCGAACAGAACTCTCTTTTATTTTTGATCTGCTGGCTTTTGCTCTGCTAAGTTCACGGACACGTGCAAGTGAACTTAGTATCTAATCGTTGCGTTGTATCCTTGGATGCAAAACTAGTGAATTAATATGGATATTTTGTTGTTGTTGATATTATGATATAATTTTTTTCTTTATTTATATTGAATAAATAAAATTCTCATATTTATATATTATGTGATGTGTTTTGTTTTATTACGTACCTATAAAATTCCACAACCTTAAAACTTTTTATTTTAAACTTGCCTTTACACAAATTTAAGAAACCTTAAAAAGGGTGATTAAATACTGTTGAAGATAATGAAAATGATAATAGGGCATAGATTTGACTCGCTCCAGCAATGCTTAGGACAGCGTATCTATATGTCACCGTAAGATTGTAAATACCGTTAGATTATAATCTAACTCGCGAGATTGTAAACTGTCGAAATATTACAATATAACGCATTATTTTTCGGTAGATTGTGATCTATTAGGTATTAATATACCTACCCGATAGAACCTATTATGTCGAACCCTAACCTAACCTACAAGAAAGAGACAAGAAAACGTAAATACAATGAATATCTAAATAATTGACACTCAGAACATTGAACGGTTCACAATCTTTCGACAGTTTACAATCTATCGAGATAAAAAGCGTCAGATTACAATCCAACGGTTTTTACAATCTTACGGTGATACATACACATTGATGTAATTGTAAATGATTTTTTTTTTCAAAAGAGCAACCACCGAATTTTTTTGCTTTTTCTTCTCAAAATAATGCGAAAGTGTGTTTGTTTGTTGGTTTGAGGGTATGTCCTTCAATTACGCCGCAACGGAGCAACGCATCGACGTAGTTTTTGGAATGGGTATAGTTGAGGAACTGGAGAGTGTGACATAGGCTACTCTTTCGAAAATTGAAGAGTTCCCCCGAAATGGCCGAAAATACATTCTTCGATTACATGAAAGTCGAAATTCACGGGTCGTTGGCATCATCTAGTGATCCTTGTGAAATTGATCCATCCATCCCTTGAAGAAAATAACGTAAAACAGGAAATGGCTTTTTATCCTGGAAAATTAAGGAGTTCCCGCCGGAATCAAAAAACATAAACCACGAGGACGAAGTCGCGTGCATCGGCTAATTTAAGTGCTTATAATAAACCTGTAGCAGGTACATAGAAAATATTTAGATTTCTTTTCGGAGGGCACTCTATAATTCGATACTAAAGCCAAAACTGTTTTTTTTTCTTTTTGTCTGTCTGTGCGTATCTTGGCCTGCCAAAACTACCAAATAATTCATACGAAACTTGGCATGATTTGAGTTCTTACTACGAGGTTTTGGATACCTTCATTGACACCTACATTGGATACCTAGGTTTTATCTCGAAAATCAGCACGATACCCTTGGGAGAGGGGATTAAAGTCAAAATGTGTACTTAGCTGTAATTCATTAACCTGTAGTCCGACTTCATTCATTCTTTTTTAATGAAGAAAAAACCTTAAGGATTGTCATTTGTCCCGTAAATATTTCAAGGTAATTTCTTTTGTTTTTATTCGATAGAAGCAGGGGTTACTTTGCGGAAGTCAATGATAATGAAGGAACTAGAAGTTTAAGTCTGTATAATCCGCCAAAGCAGACAAATCTATGTAGTACAGCGTGTAGCCTTGTATGTGTAGCTTGCGATATTCACCACCCAGTAAGCCAGCAATTCGCACCGCCACAACACCACACAAATCTTCCAAATTACTCTCAACGTACGTCTCACTTAGGGTTGCCACCTTTTTTTTTGGCAATTAAAGTACATGAGGTTATTATACGAAAGAAAATAAAGTACATAGTGTCAAAATAAAGTACAATTTATTTTTCTTTATTATTATGTTTAAAAATATATTTCTTATTGCTTTTCGCAACTTTTATCAAACGACCTGATGCTCGCGACTACGTCCGCGTGGATTGAGGTTTTTTGGTTCCCGCGGGAACTCCTTAGTTTTCCGGGATAAAAAGTAGCCAGTAGTATGTGTTATTCCAGACTATAATCTATATCTGTGCCAAATTCCATCCAGATCCGTTCAGCCGTTTGGGCGTGATTGATTAACAAATATCCATACATCCATTCAAACTTCCGCATTTATAATATTAGTATGGATTTGATTATTAACACTGCTAAATAATCGCGAGCATCTTTACAGTCTATATTTAAGTTAAAGTAAATAAGTAATAAGCTTTTTATCAGATTCAGAGACGCTTTGCTTTGTTTTGTGGATCATTATTTAAGCAATTGCACCATGTATGATTTCCCATTGACAACCATACTTCTGCAATCGTTTATTTTTCTGTCCCGTCGCACTATAGGATGAAACGGTATGAACAGTCTCATAACTAGTTTTAACGAATTTTATAATTCCAAAGCGTTTTCCATGGTTTAATATTCTCAGTTAATAAGACTTTTATAAATAATGTCAAAAAATAATAGTTATTTGTTATACAAGAGTGAAAAGTTGTTTTTTAACCGCGTGCTCAATTTTGATGACCGAGCAAGCGAAGGATTCTAAAATTGAATCATGAGCGCAGCGAGTGGTTCAAAAATTAGAATCCTGAGCGTCAGCGAGGGAATCAAAAGAGCACGAGGTGAAAAATCTTTTCACTCGAGTGCAACACGTAACTTTTCATCCCACCTCAGCGAGGAAATGAAATACTTCTCGCGTAATTGTTGAGGGAGAAAGCTCATTTCCGCATTTTTAACAGTTTCAGTCAATTCTGTTGGCGTCAAATTAACTTCTTCGTCACTAGAATCACTCATTTTAGGTTTTCCACTTATTTTCAGTTTTCTTGTTTTTAATCGAAGGTTTTAATTTTAACAATATGACGTGAAAGAAAATGGTGCGCGCAAAGCAAATTAAAAAAGTACAACAAGAAGGTTACGAGTGTGAGTTTTTAAAAAATTAAAAACGGTTGTATGGAAATTCGGCACCATAGAGGTAGAAGTAAATAGGTTTTAATGATGTTTTGAATTCAGAAACTTCATAGACGAGTGATATTTACTAACGTGCACACGATGTTCTAAATTCAATTTACTTTATCCTCAAGAGGATAATAACGGCTTTTGCATTCAGATATCGAAGCGTAAAAATACTCTTTCCGAGATGGTGGGATGAAATAGTTATTTGTTATACAAGAGTGAAAAGTTGTTTTTTAACCGCGTGCTCAATTTTGATGACCGAGCAAGCGAAGGATTCTAAAATTGAATCACGAGCGCAGCGAGTGGTTCAAAAATTAGAATCCTGAGCGTCAGCGAGGGAATCAAAAGAGCACGAGGTGAAAAATCTTTTCACTCGAGTGCAACACGTAACTTTTCATCCCACCTCAGCGAGGAAATGACATGACGAGAAAGAAAATGGTGCGCGCAAAGCAAATTAAAAAAGTACACCAAGAAGGTTACGAGTGTGAGTTTTTAACAAATTAAAAAAGGTTGTATGGAAATTCGGCACCATAGAGGTAGAAGTAAATAGGTTTTAATGATGTTTGGAATTCACAAACTTCATAGACGAGTGATATTTACTAACGTGCACACGATGTTCTAAATTCAATTTACTTTATCCTCAAGAGGATAATAACGGCTTTTGCATTCAGATATCGAAGATTAAAAATACTCTTTCCGAGATGGTGGGATGAAAAAATATTTTACTTCTAGGTAGGTATATAAAATACTCTCAAACATATGCGATAAATAATAAAGAACGTACGATATTTACATCAAACCAAATAGCCGATAATGAAAGTTTAACTTAAGATTACTTTTAAATTTTACAAGAAAGTAGTTATTTGAGTGTAATATATTTTTAGATTGCTTAGAATCTCCACTTTACAAATAGGTACGTTACGATTTTATTTAAATAAATATTGTGGTGTATATTTTTGTACATTTTTAAGTGACAAGGAAATTTTCCATATTTTTATGTTTCAACTGCGGGTTTCTTTGTTGCTGAAAGGTGCCGGTGTTAAGTTAATCTCTCTTTTAGATTCTTAACTATTTCCTATAAACAAGGAAACAAAAAAATCTGCGTTGTAGGTGCGCAGTATCGTACTAATCACCTACAACGCAGTTTTTTTTGTTTCCAATTTGGACTAGAAGCAAAAATGTCCAACGAGGGAAGAAAAAAAAATGTCTAAAAATTACGGTTCTTATTTCTGTCGAATATGGTCATTTTTTGTTAAAATTAAGTACTTTTTATTTTGTGTTCAATTTTTTATGGTATAAACGTAATTTAAATTTAATATTCACTTGTAAATTTGAAAATATATAGTCCCGTGACTTGATTTTTGTAGTTATTATGTTAACCACAGGTATGTTAAAAATACTTAGTACATACATAAGTACTTTTTGCCGTCATCAGTCCATAAAATACTTATAAATGGTGCTAAAATAATAGAGCGTTAAGCAGTTTTGTCTCTAGGGCAATTGTCTGAAGATGCTGAAGCCCGAAATAAAGATTGAAAGAGATATAGGCTACATCACCGTCGGAAGTGTTCCTGTTCAGCGACAAATAAAGACGTTTTGCACGTTTTATTACCTATATACATGTAATCCATATGAGGTTAGCTTCAATAGACCTAGTTTTATTACTTGCGTTTTGTAATCCCAGAGAAATCAAATCATGCGAAATAAAGTATTTTCGCGTACTTTATTGTTCTCATAAAGTATAGAGTACAATTACCAGAAATAACGTACAATACTTTATTATAACGTACGGGTGGCAACCCTAGTCTCACTACGACACCGAGCATCCTCAGGAGATGTTAAATTGACAATGCACGATTGTAAACATTGACGTTACAAGCGTGCATCGATAAAAGTCAAATGTTAATGTTTATTGGATAAAAGTCAAAACCAGTTAAGTACTAAAAAAACACATCATATATTAATATAGAAAAACATTTATTAATTAAATATATATAACATTACCATCTATGAAAAACAAGAAATAATTAACAATATTCATATAAATCCAATGGTATTACATCCAAGGTTCCAATGCTAATGTGTTAACGTGAACGGTTACAAATTGAATAACAATAATAATAGAAATAGTAAAAAAACTTATAAATTGTATACTTTGTGCGCTAGTTTACAAAGCATTTTAGGATTAACCCAGGATATTGACACCAAGGCAAATGCCTAAGAAACGGTTTTTAGGTTTAGAACAGTCGATGCTGATAATAGGATTTAGTATATCGACACCAAGGCAAACGCTTAAAAGTTTGTTTAGAGGTTTAGAACAGTCGATGCTAATAATAGGATTTGTTATACCGACACCAAGGCAAACGCTTAAAAGTTTGTTTTCAGGTTTGGAACAGTCGAGGCAGATAATAGGATTGAGTATACTTATACCAGCACAAACGCTTAAAAGTCTGTTTTCAGGTTTAGAACAGTCGAGGCTGACAATAGGATTTGTTAAACCGACACCAAGGCAAACGCTTAAGAGTGCATTTGCAGGTTTAGAACAGTCGATGCTGATGATAGGATTTGTTATACCGACACCAAGGCAAACGCTTAAGACTGCATTTGCAGGTTTAGAACAGTCGATGCTGATAATAGGATTTAGTATACTGATACCAGCGCAAACGCTTAAGAGTCTGTTTTCGGGTTTAGAACAGTCGAGGCTGACAATAGGATTTGTTATACCGACACCAAGGCAAATGCTTATGAGTGCATTTGCAGGTTTAGAACAGTCGATGCTGATAATAGGATTTGTTATACCGACACCAAGGCAAACGCTTAAGAGTGCATTTGCAGGTTTAGAACAGTCAATGCTGATGATAGGATTTGTTAAAGCGACACCAAGGCAAACGCTTAAGACTGCATTTGCAGGTTTAGAACAGTCGATGCTGATAATAGGATTTAGTATACTGATACCAGCGCAAACGCTTAAAAGTCTGTTTTCGGGTTTAGAACAGTCGAGGCTGACAATAGGATTTGTTATACCGACACCAAGGCAAACGCTTAAAAGTGCATTTGCAGGTTTAGAACAGTCGATGCTGATGATAGGATTTGTTATACCGACACCAAGGCAAACACTTAAGAGTGCATTTGCAGGTTTAGAACAGTCGATGCTGATGACAGGATTTGTTATACCGACACCTAGGCAAACACTTAAGACTGCATTTGCAGGTTTAGAACAGTCGATACTGATAATAGGATTTGTTATAGCGACGCCTAGGCAAACGCTTAAGAGTGCATTTGCAGGTTTAGAACAGTCGATGCTGATGATAGGATTTGTTAAGCCGACACCAAGGCAAACGCTTAAGACTGCATTTGCAGGTTTAGAACAGTCGATGCTTATAATAGGATTTAGTATACTGATACCAGCGCAAACGCTTAAAAGTCTGTTTTCAGGTTTAGAACAGTCGAGGCTTACAATAGGATTTGTTATACAGACACCTACGCAAACGCTTAAGACTGCATTAGCAGGTTTAGAACAGTCGATACTGATAATAGGATTTGTTATACCGACACCTAGGCAAACGCTTAAGAGTGCATTTGCAGGTTTAGAACAGTCGATGCTGATGATAGGATTTGTTATACCGACACCTAGGCAAACGTTTAAGACTGCATTTGCAGGTTTAGAACAGTCGATACTGATAATAGGATTTGTTATACCGACACCAAGGCAAACGCTTAAGAGTGCATTTGCAGGTTTAGAACAGTCGATGCTGATGATAGGATTTGTTATACCGACACCAAGGCAAACGCTTAAGAGTGCATTTGCAGGTTTAGAACAGTCAATGCTGATAATAGGATTTGTTATACCGACACCAAGGCAAATGCTTAAGAGTGCATTTGCAGGTTTAGAACAGTCAATGCTGATGATAGGATTTGTTAAGCCGACACCAAGGCAAACGCTTAAGACTGCATTTGCAGATTTAGAACAGTCGATGCTTATAATAGGATTTAGTATACTGATACCAGCGCAAACGCTTAAAAGTCTGTTTTCAGGTTTAGAACAGTTGAGGCTGACAATAGGATTTGTTAAGCCGACACCAAGGCAAACGCTTAAGACTGCATTTGCAGGTTTAGAACAGTCGATGCTGATGATAGGATTTGTTATACCGACACCTAGGCAAACGCTTAAGACTGCATTTGCAGGTTTAGAACAGTCGATACTAATAATAGGATTTGTTATACCGACACCTAGGCAAACGCTTAAGAGTGCATTTGCAGGTTTAGAACAGTCGATGCTGATGATAGGATTTGTTATACCGACACCCAGGCAAACGCTTAAGACTGCATTTGCAGGTTTAGAACAGTCGATGCTGATGATAGGATTTGTTATACCGACCCCAAGGCAAATGCTTAAGAGTGCATTTGCAGGTTTAGAACAGTCGATGCTGATAATAGGATTTGTTATACCGACACCTAGGCAAACGCTTAAGAGTGCATTTGCAGGTTTAGAACAGTCGATGCTGATGATAGGATTTGTTAAGCCGACACCAAGGCAAACGCTTAAGACTGCATTTGCAGGTTTAGAACAGTCGATACTGATGATAGGATTTGTTATACCGACACTAAGGCAAATGCTTAAGAGTGCATTTGCAGGTTTAGAACAGTCGATGCTGATGATAGGATTTGTTAAGCCGACACCAAGGCAAACGCTTAAGACTGCATTTGCAGGTTTAGAACAGTCGATGCTTATAATAGGATTTAGTATACTGATACCAGTGCAAACGCTTAAAAGTCTGTTTTCAGGTTTAGAACAGTCGAGGCTGACAATAGGATTTGTTATACCGACACCAAGGCAAACGCTTAAGAGTGCATTTGCAGGTTTAGAACAGTCGATGCTGATGATAGGATTTGTTATACCGACACCTAGGCAAACGCTTACGACTGCATTTGCAGGTTTAGAACAGTCGATACTGATAATAGGATTTGTTATACCGACACCTAGGCAAACGCTTAAGAGTGCATTTGCAGGTTTAGAACAGTCGATGCTGATGATAGGATTTGTTATACCGACACCCAGGCAAACGCTTAAGAGTGCATTTGCAGGTTTAGAACAGTCGATGCTGATGATAGGATTTGTTATACCGACACCTAGGCAAACGCTTACGACTGCATTTGCAGGTTTAGAACAGTCGATACTGATAATAGGATTTGTTATACCGACACCAAGGCAAATGCTTAAGAGTGCATTTGCAGGTTTAGAACAGTCGATGCTGATGATAGGATTTGTTAAGCCGACACCAAGGCAAACGCTTAAGACTGCATTTGCAGGTTTAGAACAGTCGATGCTGATAATAGGATTTAGTATACTGATACCAGCGCAAACGCTTAAAAGTCTGTTTTCAGGTTTAGAACAGTCGAGGCTGACAATAGGATTTGTTATACCGACTCCAAGGCAAACGCTTAAGAGTGCATTTGCAGGTTTAGAACAGTCGATGCTAATGATAGGATTTGTTAAGCCGACACCAAGGCAAACGCTTAAGACTGCATTTGCAGGTTTAGAACAGTCGATGCTGATAATAGGATTTAGTATACTGATACCAGCGCAAACGCTTAAAAGTCTGTTTTCAGGTTTAGAACAGTCGAGGCTGACAATAGGATTTGTTATACCGACACCAAGGCAAACGCTTAAGAGTGCATTTGCAGGTTTAGAACAGTCGAGGCTGACAATAGGATTTGTTATACCGACACCAAGGCAAACGCTTAAGAGTGCATTTGCAGGTTTAGAACAGTCGATGCTGATGATAGGATTTGTTATACCGACACCTAGGCAAACGCTTACGACTGCATTTGCAGGTTTAGAACAGTCGATACTGATAATAGGATTTGTTATACCGACACCAAGGCAAATGCTTAAGAGTGCATTTGCAGGTTTAGAACAGTCGATGCTGATGATAGGATTTGTTAAGCCGACACCAAGGCAAACGCTTAAGACTGCATTTGCAGGTTTAGAACAGTCGATGCTGATAATAGGATTTAGTATACTGATACCAGCGCAAACGCTTAAAAGTCTGTTTTCAGGTTTAGAACAGTCGAGGCTGACAATAGGATTTGTTATACCGACACCAAGGCAAACGCTTAAGAGTGCATTTGCAGGTTTAGAACAGTCGATGCTGATGATAGGATTTGTTATACCGACACCTAGGCAAACGCTTACGACTGCATTTGCAGGTTTAGAACAGTCGATACTGATAATAGGATTTGTTATACCGACACCTAGGCAAACGCTTAAGAGT
This sequence comes from Erebia epiphron, assembly GCA_963932025.1. Lineage (NCBI taxonomy): Eukaryota > Metazoa > Arthropoda > Insecta > Lepidoptera > Nymphalidae > Erebia > Erebia epiphron. Next base: position 3,148,523 of record OZ009949.1, on the reverse strand, counting down.
GCATTTGCAGGTTTAGAACAGTCGATGCTGATGATAGGATTTGTTATACCGACACCCAGGCAAACGCTTAAGAGTGCATTTGCAGGTTTAGAACAGTCGATGCTGATAATAGGATTTGTTATACCGACACCTAGGCAAACGCTTAAGACTGCATTTGCAGGTTTAGAACAGTCGATGCTGATGATAGGATTTGTTATAGCGACACCTAGGCAAACGCTTAAGAGTGCATTTGCAGGTTTAGAACAGTCGATGCTGATGATAGGATTTGTTAAGCCGACACCAAGGCAAACGCTTAAGACTGCATTTGCAGGTTTAGAACAGTCGATGCTTATAATAGGATTTGGTATACTGATACCAGCGCAAACGCTTAAAAGTCTGTTTTCAGGTTTAGAACAGTCGAGGCTTACAATAGGATTTGTTATACCGACACCAAGGCAAACGCTTAAGAGTGCATTTGCAGGTTTAGAACAGTCGATGCTGATGATAGGATTTGTTATACCGACACCTAGGCAAACGCTTAAGACTGCATTTGCAGGTTTAGAACAATCGATACTGATAATAGGATTTGTTATACCGACACCTAGGCAAACGCTTAAGAGTGCATTTGCAGGTTTAGAACAGTCGATGCTGATGATAGGATTTGTTATACCGACACCCAGGCAAACGCTTAAGAGTGCATTTGCAGGTTTAGAACAGTCGATGCTGATAATAGGATTTGTTATACCGACACCAAGGCAAACGCTTAAGACTGCATTTGCAGGTTTAGAACAGTCGATGCTGATAATAGGATTTAGTATACTGATACCAGCGCAAACGCTTAAAAGTCTGTTTTCAGGTTTAGAACAGTCGAGGCTGACAATAGGATTTGTTATAGCGACACCAAGGCAAACGCTTAAGACTGCATTTGCAGGTTTAGAACAGTCGATGCTGATGATAGGATTTGTTATACCGACACCTAGGCAAACGCTTAAGACTGCATTTGCAGGTTTAGAACAGTCGATACTAATAATAGGATTTGTTATACCGACACCTAGGCAAACGCTTAAGAGTGCATTTGCAGGTTTAGAACAGTCGATGCTGATGATAGGATTTGTTATACCGACACCCAGGCAAACGCTTAAGAGTGCATTTGCAGGTTTAGAACAGTCGATGCTGATGATAGGATTTGTTATACCGACACCTAGGCAAACGCTTAAGACTGCATTTGCAGGTTTAGAACAGTCGATGCTGATGATAGGATTTGTTATACCGACACCAAGGCAAATGCTTAAGAGTGCATTTGCAGGTTTAGAACAGTCGATGCTGATAATAGGATTTGTTATACCGACACCAAGGCAAACGCTTAAGCCTGCATTTGCAGGTTTAGAACAGTCGATACTGATTAAAGGATTTGTTATACCGACACCAAGGCAAACACTTAACAGTGCATTTGCAGGTTTAGAACAGTCGATGCTGATGATAGGGTTTGTTATACCGACACCAAGGCAAATGCTTAAGAGTGCATTTGAAGGTTTAGAACAGTCGATGCTGATGATAGGATTTGTTAAGCCGACACCAAGGCAAACGCTTAAGACTGCATTTGCAGGTTTAGAACAGTCGATGCTTATAATAGGATTTAGTATACTGATACCAGCGCAAACGCTTAAAAGTCTGTTTTCAGGTTTAGAACAGTCGAGGCTGACAATAGGATTTGTTATACCGACACCAAGGCAAACGCTTAAGAGTGCATTTGCAGGTTTAGAACAGTCGATACTGATAATAGGATTTGTTATACCGACACCTAGGCAAACGCTTAAGAGTGCATTTGCAGGTTTAGAACAGTCGATGCTGATGATAGGATTTGTTATACCGACACCCAGGCAAACGCTTAAGAGTGCATTTGCAGGTTTAGAACAGTCGATGCTGATAATAGGATTTGTTATACCGACACCTAGGCAAACGCTTAAGACTGCATTTGCAGGTTTAGAACAGTCGATGCTGATGATAGGATTTGTTATACTGACACCAAGGCAAATGCTTAAGAGTGCATTTGCAGGTTTAGAACAGTCGATGCTGATGATAGGATTTGTTAAGCCGACACCAAGGCAAACGCTTAAGACTGCATTTGCAGGTTTAGAACAGTCGATGCTGATAATAGGATTTGTTATACCGACACCAAGGCAAACGCTTAAGCCTGCATTTGCAGGTTTAGAACAGTCGATACTGATTAAAGGATTTGTTATACCGACACCAAGGCAAACACTTAACAGTGCATTTGCAGGTTTAGAACAGTCGATGCTGATGATAGGGTTTGTTATACCGACACCAAGGCAAATGCTTAAGAGTGCATTTGAAGGTTTAGAACAGTCGATGCTGATGATAGGATTTGTTAAGCCGACACCAAGGCAAACGCTTAAGACTGCATTTGCAGGTTTAGAACAGTCGATGCTTATAATAGGATTTAGTATACTGATACCAGCGCAAACGCTTAAAAGTCTGTTTTCAGGTTTAGAACAGTCGAGGCTGACAATAGGATTTGTTATACCGACACCAAGGCAAACGCTTAAGAGTGCATTTGCAGGTTTAGAACAGTCGATACTGATAATAGGATTTGTTATACCGACACCTAGGCAAACGCTTAAGAGTGCATTTGCAGGTTTAGAACAGTCGATGCTGATGATAGGATTTGTTATACCGACACCCAGGCAAACGCTTAAGAGTGCATTTGCAGGTTTAGAACAGTCGATGCTGATAATAGGATTTGTTATACCGACACCTAGGCAAACGCTTAAGACTGCATTTGCAGGTTTAGAACAGTCGATGCTGATGATAGGATTTGTTATACTGACACCAAGGCAAATGCTTAAGAGTGCATTTGCAGGTTTAGAACAGTCGATGCTGATGATAGGATTTGTTAAGCCGACACCAAGGCAAACGCTTAAGACTGCATTTGCAGGTTTAGAACAGTCGATGCTTATAATAGGATTTAGTATACTGATGCCAGCGCAAACGCTTAAAAGTCTGTTTTCAGGTTTAGAACAGTCGAGGCTGACAATAGGATTTGTTATACCGACACCAAGGCAAACGCTTAAGAGTGCATTTGCAGGTTTAGAACAGTCGATGCTGATGATAGGATTTGTTATACCGACACCTAGGCAAACGCTTAAGACTGCATTTGCAGGTTTAGAACAATCGATACTGATAATAGGATTTGTTATACCGACACCTAGGCAAACGCTTAAGAGTGCATTTGCAGGTTTAGAACAGTCGATGCTGATGATAGGATTTGTTATACCGACACCCAGGCAAACGCTTAAGAGTGCATTTGCAGGTTTAGAACAGTCGATGCTGATAATAGGATTTGTTATACCGACACCTAGGCAAACGCTTAAGACTGCATTTGCAGGTTTAGAACAGTCGATGCTGATAATAGGATTTTGTATACTGATACCAGCGCAAACGCTTAAAAGTCTGTTTTCAGGTTTAGAACAGTCGAGGCTGACAATAGGATTTGTTATACCGACACCAAGGCAAACGCTTAAGAGTGCATTTGCAGGTTTAGAACAGTCGATACTGATAATAGGATTTGTTATACCGACACCTAGGCAAACGCTTAAGAGTGCATTTGCAGGTTTAGAACAGTCGATGCTGATGATAGGATTTGTTATACCGACACCCAGGCAAACGCTTAAGAGTGCATTTGCAGGTTTAGAACAGTCGATGCTGATAATAGGATTTGTTATACCGACACCTAGGCAAACGCTTAAGACTGCATTTGCAGGTTTAGAACAGTCGATGCTGATGATAGGATTTGTTATACTGACACCAAGGCAAATGCTTAAGAGTGCATTTGCAGGTTTAGAACAGTCGATGCTGATGATAGGATTTGTTAAGCCGACACCAAGGCAAACGCTTAAGACTGCATTTGCAGGTTTAGAACAGTCGATGCTTATAATAGGATTTAGTATACTGATGCCAGCGCAAACGCTTAAAAGTCTGTTTTCAGGTTTAGAACAGTCGAGGCTGACAATAGGATTTGTTATACCGACACCAAGGCAAACGCTTAAGAGTGCATTTGCAGGTTTAGAACAGTCGATGCTGATGATAGGATTTGTTATACCGACACCTAGGCAAACGCTTAAGACTGCATTTGCAGGTTTAGAACAATCGATACTGATAATAGGATTTGTTATACCGACACCTAGGCAAACGCTTAAGAGTGCATTTGCAGGTTTAGAACAGTCGATGCTGATGATAGGATTTGTTATACCGACACCCAGGCAAACGCTTAAGACTGCATTTGCAGGTTTAGAACAGTCGATGCTGATGATAGGATTTGTTATACCGACACCTAGGCAAACGCTTAAGACTGCATTTGCAGGTTTAGAACAGTCGATACTAATAATAGGATTTGTTATACCGACACCTAGGCAAACGCTTAAGAGTGCATTTGCAGGTTTAGAACAGTCGATGCTGATGATAGGATTTGTTATACCGACACCCAGGCAAACGCTTAAGAGTGCATTTGCAGGTTTAGAACAGTCGATGCTGATAATAGGATTTGTTATACCGACACCAAGGCAAATGCTTAAGAGTGCATTTGAAGGTTTAGAACAGTCGATGCTGATGATAGGATTTGTTAAGCCGACACCAAGGCAAACGCTTAAGACTGCATTTGCAGGTTTAGAACAGTCGATGCTTATAATAGGATTTAGTATACTGATACCAGCGCAAACGCTTAAAAGTCTGTTTTCAGGTTTAGAACAGTCGAGGCTGACAATAGGATTTGTTATACCGACACCAAGGCAAACGCTTAAGAGTGCATTTGCAGGTTTAGAACAGTCGATACTGATAATAGGATTTGTTATACCGACACCTAGGCAAACGCTTAAGAGTGCATTTGCAGGTTTAGAACAGTCGATGCTGATGATAGGATTTGTTATACCGACACCCAGGCAAACGCTTAAGAGTGCATTTGCAGGTTTAGAACAGTCGATGCTGATAATAGGATTTGTTATACCGACACCTAGGCAAACGCTTAAGACTGCATTTGCAGGTTTAGAACAGTCGATGCTGATGATAGGATTTGTTATACTGACACCAAGGCAAATGCTTAAGAGTGCATTTGCAGGTTTAGAACAGTCGATGCTGATGATAGGATTTGTTAAGCCGACACCAAGGCAAACGCTTAAGACTGCATTTGCAGGTTTAGAACAGTCGATGCTTATAATAGGATTTAGTATACTGATACCAGCGCAAACGCTTAAAAGTCTGTTTTCAGGTTTAGAACAGTCGAGGCTGACAATAGGATTTGTTATACCGACACCAAGGCAAACGCTTAAGAGTGCATTTGCAGGTTTAGAACAGTCGATGCTGATGATAGGATTTGTTATACCGACACCTAGGCAAACGCTTAAGACTGCATTTGCAGGTTTAGAACAGTCGATACTGATAATAGGATTTGTTATACCGACACGTAGGCAAACGCTTAAGAGTGCATTTGCAGGTTTAGAACAGTCGATGCTGATGATAGGATTTGTTATACCGACACCCAGGCAAACGCTTAAGAGTGCATTTGCAGGTCTAGAACAGTCGATGCTGATAATAGGATTTGTTATACCGACACCAAGGCAAACGCTTAAGACTGCATTTGCAGGTTTAGAACAGTCGATGCTGATAATAGGATTTAGTATACTGATACCAGCGCAAACGCTTAAAAGTCTGTTTTCAGGTTTAGAACAGTCGAGGCTGACAATAGGATTTTTTATAGCGACACCAAGGCAAACGCTTAAAAGTTTGTTTTCAGGTTTAGAACAGTCGAGGCAGATACTAGGATTTACAATACCGACACCAAGGCAAACGCTTAAGAATGCATTTTCAGGTTTAGAACAGTCGAGGCTGATAATAGGATTTTGTATACTGATACCCACGCAAACGCTTAAAAGTCTGTTTTCAGGTTTAGAACAGTCGAGGCTGATAATAGATTTATTACCGCCAGTTTTGCCACCGTCAAGAATACCACCAAGAAGACCGCCAAGACCACCATTATTTCCAGTGTTGCCAGGACTTCCAACAATTGAGAGACCAGTGCCGCCAAGAAGTCCGCCAACCACTCCTCCAACACCGCCAAGAATACCGCCTTGTTGTCCAGTCTTTCCACCGCCGTCGAATACTACAAATGAGAAATAAACAATTTATAATCTGTAGTTTTCTCTGAATCTTCTGTATTTATTGTACTTATGTGTACGTGGGACTTCTCTGCGGCGAGGAAAACACCTGACTGACATATTCATATTATATTTTTTTATTTAATTTATGCCCGGTTGCTGAGGTCGCAAGTTATGTTCTCAATAGCTATTGATTCAATAAAGTTTTCCAAAGGATAAACGTCAGATAACTATCCATGCGTTTCTGAGTACCCCGCGACCCGTTCAATAACTATTGAACCGATAATCAGTTCCTTATTCTGTCGCTAGATGGGTCTGGCAAATGGATCGAATTTAAAATGCATATTTTTCTTTTATTTCGTCTTTTAAACAAGTTTTCTTACCAATAGTATTTTTCCTATGTAAAATAAGTGGCTAAATATCATTTTTTTAATAAAATATACAAATTCGTAATTATTATTTATCAGCAGATGTATGATTTATGAACGACAACAAAAAATAAAAAAATTGTCAGTGAAACGTCAAACTTTATTGTTTACGTTTAGCTGGGTTGGCGCGCAAGTTTAAAATTTTGCTTTGCATCATTATTCATTACTATTACTTTATTGTTATTGTTTTGTAAGTTTTGTTATCTACTACATACCTACTTATCAAAAATGGTAATAAATACAAGGTACAACAGACATCACCACAGATCAAACGTCAAATAAAGTTATGGAACCGATAAACGGCGCATATTGGTCAGTTAAGATAAGTCAGTCACCTAATCACTACAAATAGTCACCTAATTTTATACTAGTGGCCCCGAACTGAGACCTCGCTGCGCCATCTATTGACATCATTGTGAAGTTCTGTTGTAAATACTAAGGCTCATTAAAAATTAAATAATTTCGTTTCCATATTATATTTATCTAATTTTAGTATTTGTTGTTCAAGTGCAGGATATAAGTCAAATAATTGATCAAGTTTCAGGCTCAGCATTTCAGAAAATTTAGAGTTCTGAGGTCAACTTTGGACGTTAGAAAACCTCCACTTTGAAAGCCCCCCATTTCGTAAATTTTAGGGGAAAAATTAAAAAATATATATATTTGGACTCTATTCCTAATTATCTTTAAAATGGTATACCGCAACCCTATGTAACGCTATAAAAAATATTTTTTCTTCATATTCGCTCCTATGAGAGCCCCCCTGAAATAAAGAATTTATTATTTTTTAAGCCATATTCGGCTGGAGGCCATCGGTTTATATATTTAAATTTGAAGTAATTGCGTTCAGTAATTCAGAAGTTATAAGGCTCTGACAGACGGACGGACGGACGGACGGACGGAGGTACAAGTACAAATTCACTCAAGTAGACTCAGAGACCTTCGCTTCGCTCGGTCAATTATTTATAATGGAGTTAACATATTTATCTAGCTTAACATATACAAATGCCCCTTAACCTAATATCCTGTTATCATTTTAAAGTGCGTGTGTGCAATTCACATGCGGCAGAAGTGAAAGTTCAGAAAAGTGGACTACGAGAGAATGAGATTAAAATGCCCTTTTGAACATAATGGAGCAATAGCGCGACTCAATATCGTACAGCGCCATCTATTAACACATAACTAGTCGGGCATTTCCGACATAACCCGTGAGTTGATCCGGTTATTATGTACTCGTATATTTAAAATATAACTTGTATTCTATCTCATTATCTCGCAGGCTAAATTCTATTTGTTTATGAATATGTAATGTCTCTTTGTCGCTTTTTCGTTTCACCCGTTCGTTTCATCGAATTCGTTTCAAATCACGATTCTAAAGAAGTTTCACTTCAATAAAATATACAAAAATAATAGGGCTGATATCACAATGGGGCTGATTCTGTAGTGTACAATCTCTAAACTAAACTAAAATTAGAGCATTACAAATATTGCTAACCCTTTCATAATACTTCCTACGGAAAGGGACAGAACTGGATTTAAAGCTGCCATTTTAGTCTAGTTTAGAGATTGTGCTATACAGAATCAGCACCTTAAACTAAAATTAGAGCATTACAAAATTGCTAACCGTTTCATAATACTTCCTACGGAAAGGGACAGAACTAGATTTTAAGCTGCCATTTTAGTTTAGTTTAGAGATTATTACCTACTTAGGTTTAACTGATACAAGTGCGCGCGCTAGCGTTATGAATGCGTTCATGTGTGTCTGTCTGTCTGCTACCCATCCACAGCCCATCTTTGCAACCGGTTCTGATGAAATTTGGTACAGATGGGATAGATAGGTTGCATCCCGGGGAAGGGCATATGGTAATTTTTCGTTTTCATAAAATGATATGGGAGGTTTGGGCTGTGGCTAGTTACCACCCTACCGGCACGTGCCGCTAAGCGATTTAGTTCCGGTACGATGTCGTGTGGAAACCATTTGGAGGTTATAAATCGGTTCAGTAGTTGAGGCACTATGATGGAACATACATACATACCTACGTACATGTACATAGACTGCTAAATTCAAACCCTTAAGTCGCATCATAAGGGTTCCTTTTTAACCATTTTGGTACGAACCCTAAAAAGGGAATGAAAAAAGTAAAGATTATGTGACAAGTAGAATGGTATCAACTTACTGTTGGGGTGCGCCTCTGCAGCCATAAGGCTCTGAAAAAAATATAAAATCAATATAATATTACACTATATAAATTAATTGCTGTTCGTTTGTGTCGCTAAATTTTGAGAACGGCTTGACCGATTTAGATGGAATTTTTGTTTGTGTTTGAGTGGGTCCAGGGATGGTTTATATTCATAATTGGACCCGGTAGGGGGCGCTACATTCAGATTTTATATATAAAATTCTTATGTCACAGTTTTAGTGTTTATACTCCTCCGAAACGGCTTGACCGATTTTGATGAAATTTCATATGTATATTCAGTAGGTCTGAGAATAGGTTTATAACTAATTATTCTTTTTATTTTTTGGACAATTTTTTTTTGTTATTTTTTTATGGTTTAGAATTGAAAAATACATTTAGTCTTAAATTTTTACCCTCCTACCACCGGGTCATCTGTTAGGTGGTACGAAGTTCGCTGGGTCAGCTAGTATATACATATATATAAATCAATTGCTGTTCGTTTGGCTCGCTAAAACTCGAGAAAGGCTGGGCCGATTTAGCTGATTTTGGTTTTGAAATCGTAAACCGCAATTTACCTTTCATTCAATCAACTCAAATATTGACAAATGAGATAAATTTGGTACGAAGCAACGTCTTATAGCACAGTTAAAGGAAAAATTGCGAAAAGCATGAATTTTTAGTTACATCATATAATAAAAATATTTTTAATAATTTAAAACTTACTACAGGTTTGTACGGAACCCTCGGTGCGCGAGTCCGACTCGCACTTGGCCGGTTTTTTTATTACACGACTGCCCAAAAAGGGCAGTCGTGTAATAAAAAAGGAGTGTTATGTTTTCAGGGTTCGTGTATGTATGTGTGTCTACGAAAGAGCAGTCGTATTTTTTAATAATTTTTATTATATTCACTTGTCTTTTATTTTTTGTCTGTCTGTATGTCTGTTACGGCATCAGTCGCATCACGCTGACACTACACTTGACATAATTTAATTTAATGAAATCTGATATTTTAATGCTGTAATTTTAATGAATTGAATGCGATGAAATCGTTTTGTTTTAATCTATACATATATATAAAATTCAAAGTCCTGACCGACTGACTGACTGACTGACTTATATATCAACGCACAGCCTAAACCGCTAGGGTTAGAGACTTGAAATTTTGACAGTAGCTTCCTTTTGTAACGTAGGCGCTCACTAAGGAAGGATTTTTCAAAATTCCACCCTTAAAGGGTTAAAATAGGGGTTGAAAGTTTGTATGACAGTCCTTCATTTCTCAAGTTATTGTGATGAAACTTAGCATTTGGGCTTTCAGTTAGATATGCAGAAGTACTTGTTTCACCATTTTTGAAAATTTGACCCCCAAAGGGGTGAAATAGAGGATTAATGTCCTTCATTTATCAACATACTTATTTTTCAAGTTATATCAACGAAACTTGGTATTTTGGCTTTCGGTGTAATTTATAGAAGTACGTGTGTACAGTTTTTCAAAATTCCACCCCCAAACGGGTAAAATGGGGGTTGTAAGTTGGTGTAAAAGGCCAGCGATTTTCAAGTCAAATAGCCGTGAAACTTGATATTTGGGCTTTATGAAATACATGATTCACAGGTTTTATAAATTTTATCCCAAAGGACGTTAAATAGTTCTTCAATCACGCCGCAACAGAGCAACGGATCGATGGTTTTTTTTTTCATGGGTTATTTTTATCATATGAGAATTAAAATACTTATGCCACGCGAACGAAGTCGCGGGCGTCCGCTAGTTTTAATATAAATGTAATAATTAAGATAAGATAATTTAATGTAACTTATTTTAAGTAAATTAATTTTATTTTATTTATACTTGCTTTGCCCTAACAGGGCTTGAAATGCAAAATAAATGAAAAGAAAAAAAATACTAGACGGATTTAAATGCAACTAGGAATACATACCTATGGTGGGTACTTATGGAACACTCTGGGTTAAAATATACCAATTTTATATCCCGAAAAACTATACGTTTCTTTCGGGATAGGGGATAAAAGTTTTAGTCGAGTATACTTCCCTCTCTCCTATGAGAGTGGAGGCCTGTGCCCAGCAGTGGGACGTTAATGGGCTGTAGGGGTGGTGGATACTCCAGAGGCAAGACTGCCAACGCTTAAAGCAATACTTATGCAATATTACTCAAAATGACAGTTTGACGTCACAAATACCTTGATATTGCCAAAAGGATTATAATTCTAATACACGAAAGTCAACAATAATATGGCTCTAAGCGTTGGCAGTGTGACCATAACTCGGTCCATAATTAGTGTAATTGGATGTTGCCAGTACTCTCTCTCTCTCTCTCTCTCTCCCTCTCTCTCTGCGTCGTATTCCTCATTACTGAGGGTCGTGACCCCTTTCTATTAATCAAATAATGGTAGGAGTTTTCTTGGGATAATAATCCGGTGGGTTCCCATGTCCATTCGCATACGACTCATCACTCAACTAAGAGTAGGTATTTACTAAACTAGGTTTTCGTAATGATTATTATCAGATGTTAGTGATAATAACCGGGACCAACGGCTTAACGTGCTCTCCGAGACACGGAGGGAACGAAAAGGTCAAATTTGAACCCCCAAATTCGGTCACCCATCCAGCTACCGACTTGGGTCAACGTTGCTTATCCTTCGCAATCGACTGATAATATGCGTCTTTGCCCTTACTAACAATAAAAAATAATAAAAGTCCATTTCTCACCATCAGTGCTATACAAGATGTCACAAGTAACTTCATGTTACGATTTTTGTTTCAGTTATGATGTATTTTCTTAGTTTATTCCCCCTTAAATAGTGAAATTATCAAAATTTCCAAACAACCTGATCAAATATTTTCTACTTGTTTACACCAAAGACATAATAATAATTACTCTTGGTTTATTTATGTTTTTTTTCTAATTCTTAGTTTATTCCCCTTTATATAGTGAAATTATCAAAATTTCCAAGAAATCTGATCAAATATTTTCTACTTGTTTAAATATCAGACTTAATAATATTTACTATTTACTTTATATTGGTTTTTAAATAATAATATTTGCCGATTAAGGAACTTACGTAGTAGGTACCTAATCATACTAATATCATTATATTATTCTGTGCTAATATTACAAATGCGAAAGTGTGTATGTTTGTTGGTTTGTCCTTCAATCATGCCGCAACGGTGCAACGGATCGACGTGATTTTTGGCATGGTAGGACCTGGAGAGTGGCATGGGCTAAAAGTTAAGGAGTTTCCGCGGGAATAAAAAAAACTTAAACCACGCAGACAAAGTCGCGGGCATCAGCTAGTTAGTTTAATAATTAAGGCGCGTTCACACTGAATGACATCATCATCATTGGCTCTACGACTGCCCCGTTGGTCTAGCGGTTACCATGTTCGGCTGCGGCTGACGAGGTCCCGGTTTCGAGACCCGCGTCGGACCATCTATAATAATCTATACTAATATTATAAATGCCAAAGTTTGGATGGATGGATAGATGTATGGATGGATGGATGGATGTTTGTGACTTAAGCACGCTAGAATAGCTGATCTGGATGAAATTTGGCACAGAGATAGATTATAGTCTGGAATAACATGGGCTACTTTTTATCCCGGAAAATTAAAGAGTTCCCGCGGGAACCAAAAAACCTCAATCCACGCGGATGAAGTCGAGGGCATCAGCTAGGTATTATAAAATACTAGATGATGCCTGCAACTTCTTCTGCGTGGTTTAAGTTTTTTGTAAAAAAAATAGCCTATATCACTCTCCAGGTCCTCAACTATACCCATGCCAAAAATTACGTCGATCCGTTGCACGTATCCAACCAAAAAACAAGTTCACACTTTCGCATTTATAATATTAGTATGATTTTAAGTAAATTCCTCGATCCGCTAAAATTAAAATTTTAAAACCAATAGTAAAAATGATTTTTTTACTAGAAATTCTCAGCACTAGCCCGGAGTTAGGAAGTTAGCGGTGTTTCACCCCCGTGCCTCGGAGAGTACGTTAAGCCGTCGGCCCTGCGCCTGTACACTTACTCTGAGTTTTGAGGATTTCGTCTCTCAAAAGGAAATAACAATTACTTCCAAAAACCGGAAGTCGGTTTTTGGAGCCTGACGCGTCAACTTTGCCTATCTTTGTTATACCTACTCGCCCGACTTCAACATAGTGTGTAGAAATCAAAATTATTTTTTACTTTACAGTGGCTTTGAAAGTCGGTTTTTAGGAAAGAATTTTATTTTTAACTTTTTAGAGTAGTCTTAATCCCCACGGCTTAAGGGTGCAGTACCCTGCAGCATCAGAGTTGAGGAGTTGGGACTTGGGTTTAAGTATGAAGTCGTTGCTTGAAACATAAAATATGAATTCCCCATAAAAAAAAACCTAAATCGCTATTTTTAAGGAGTTCTGTACCCTGCAGCATCAGGGTTGAGGAGTTGGGACTCAGAGTTGAATCGTATACACGTGACTTGATACCTACTAAGTATATAAAATCACCATCAAAACTGCCTAACTCCCTAGTTTTAAGTCGTAGGTATACCTACAGCATCAGCATTGAAGATTTGGAGTCAGGTTTTTTTATGGGACCATCTCGCGAGCTTCCTCTAACCACTGAAAAAAAAAATTCAAATCGGTTTGGAAACCACGGAGATATGCGATAACATACATTAAAAAAAATACGCGCCGAATTGAGAACCTCCTTCTTTTTTGGAAGTCGGTTAAAAACGGAACCCTTATAGGATCATCTTTGTTGTCCGTCCGTCTATGTGTCCCTTAAGTAAGACCCTTTTTCTCAGGAACACATTGAGGTATCAAACTGAAATTCATATCAAATACTCAGGTCTACATCCTTTGGAGCTGTGAAAAAATCAAGCTTCTAAGCCAACGCAATCAAAAGATACAGCCGTTTATGCTGCAAATTGTCGAAAATTTACACAATTTTTAATTTTTTACGGCCTACCACGTCACAGTTTGTACAGAACCCTCGGTGCGCGAGTTCGACTCGCACTTGGCCGAATTTTTACGTTGCAGCATTGGTTTAGAGCTCATTTCAACATTTCGTGTATTTATTCACAGCCAGCGCTCCGAACGCTGAATTTGTAACTTTAAAGCAAGAGCTTTTGGGTCAATTTTACTTTGACGCTAATGTGAGTGAACGCTCAATAACTAGTTACGTGAATCGAATTTGCAATGTAAAAACTCAGAGTAAGCGTACTGATCTCCTAATCTCCATCCGATTTTTGTGTCGATTATTTGTATGAGCGGAAAGTCCTGGAGCCCCCGGCAGAATAGGTAAATCTAGGAATTTATAGGTAAAGTCTAGCTGATGCCCGCTATTTCGTATGCGTGGAATAAGTGTTTTTCATTCCCGCAGGAACTCCTTGATTTTCCGGGAAACAATCATCAAAATCAGTTGAAAAGATGGGCCGTTAAAACGTAGCAGACAGCCAGACAGACACACTTTCGCGTTTATATTAGTATGGAATAATGGATACCTATTAGTGGGAATAATATTTACCAATGCTCTACGTATTTTGAATGGGCACAGAACAATGAAGTTAGGAAAGTTGTAATATAAATAGTGTACATAATACCTATATTTTTAAATAACAATTTTATTTGTAGTACAAAACATTGTTCACTTCATCTTTATTTTGCTATAGCACGCCTCTTCCGAAAGTGCCACCTATAAGAAAAAAAAACCGGGCAAGTGCGAGTCGGACTCGCGCACGAAGGGTTCCGTACCATTATTAATAAATAATTACCTTTGTTAATGAACCGCAAGACTAACTTTGTTTGTAGAGGTTTATTGTTAATATCAAAAAAACTATGCTAGTTAGAGCATTGGCTATCGTTTTCCTGTAAAATATACGTAAATTCCTATTGACCATAATTATTTCAAATTTTTCGATTGGTAAACTCCGGAGATAAGGGGGGGGGGAACGGTATTTTTTTAGACATTTTCCCCGATAAATCAAAAACTATCATAACTAAAAATAATTAAAAATCTGTTTTAGAATGTACAAAGTAAACCCTTTCATATGATACCCCACACAGTACAGTTTTCTCACTTTTAAATTTCAACCCTCAGATTTTCCCCCCTTTTTAAATAAGAACAAAAATAATTTCCAATTTTTTTTTATTCCAGTGTCTTTGGGCCACTAATATACACAACTATACCAAATTTCATGTCGATAGCTTTGGTAGTTACTGAAATAATCGAGTGTGACGGACGGACAGACGGACAGACGGACAGACAGACGGAGAAAGTAGCAAGAAAGCTTTATAAGTTCCCAAGCAAGCAATGCCAAATGCGCGGTGTTATTATATACCGTGTTATATTATTACCGTGTTATATTTTTGACACAAACGTCACTAGACAATCTTGCATTGTAAAGTCGACATCTCCTGAAGAATATGCTCCGGTGTCGGGGCTAAACGTGCGTCGAGAATAGTATAAAAGTCTTGTGTGGTGGTGCATGTGAGTGGTGGTGGCATTGCTTGCATGGGTACTTAGCTTTCTTGCTTGGTTGGGAAGGCAAACGGTGCTTCGCTTGTAACTGCATGCTTGACCATACAGAATTTTTTCTGTTGGCGGATTATAGCAAAATAATTGTATTCTTTTCTTGCTAAATTATGAACTTCCGCAAAGTAACGCCTGATTATATCCAATATTATAGGTAATATACTCGTAGATAATTATTAATAGTGGTAAATTTTATTTTTCTTGAATTTATTAAGTACTAGATGATTCCCGCGAATTCGTCCGCGTGGATTTATGTTTTTTGATTCCCGCGGGAACTCTTCAATTTTCCGGGATTAAAAGTAGCCTATGTCCTTCCCCGGGACGTAACCTATCTCTGTACCAAATTTCATCAAAATCGGTTAAGTAGTTGGGCCGTGAAAGCGTAGCAGACAGACAGACAGACAGACAGACGGACAGACAGACAGACACACTTTCGCGTTTATAATATTACTATGGACTACCTACTAGAGGACGCCCGCGACTTCGTTCGCGTAGCTTAAGTTTTTTAATTCCCACAGGCACGCCTTAATTTTCCGGGCTAAAAAGAAGCCTGTGTCACTCTCGAAGTACCCAACTAAGTACACCCATGCAAAAAATCACGTCGATCCGTTGCTCTGATGCGGGTGATTGAAGGCGCAAACTCTCTATTTGACGTCCTTGGGGATAGAAACTTCAAAAACTGTCTAAATCCGTATTTCAACAATAGCGAATGCCCAAATACCAAGTTTCATGGCTATAACAGCTTGAAAAACGACGGACTTTCATACAAACTTTCAACCCCTATTTAATCCCATTGAGGGTGGAATTTTAAAAAATGTGACGCACATCCTTCTGTGTTTTTACCAAAAGCCAAAATACCAATTGAAAAATATCTTGTCAAATAACGAGCTACCCTATTTCAACCCTTTGGGGGTAGAATTTTCAAAAATGGCGAAGCACCTGTTTATTTATTTTAAATCAAAAGCCCAAATACCAACTTTCATGGCTATAACTTTAAAAATAAAGGACTTTCATATCAACTTTCTATTTCACCCCTTTGGGGGTCGAATTTTTAAAAACTGTGAAACACGTCTTTCTTTCTTCATTTTCAACCCGCAACTCATATACCAAGTTTCGTGGCTATTCAAAAATTGTGAAACATGTATTTCTTATTTTTTAACCCGCAGCACATATACCAAGTTTCAGAGCTATAACTTGAGAAATGAAAGACTTTCATATAAACCCCTATTTCACCCCTTTAAGGGTAGAATTTTGAAAAACTGTGAAACATGTACTTTTTTTTACCTTTAGCAAAAATACTAAGTTTCGTTGATATAACTTCAGAAATATCTTGAGAAATGAAGTATACTTTCATACAAACTGCCACCCCCCATTTCACCCCTTCGAGGGTAGAATTTTCAGGAACTGTGAAACACGTATTTCTTAATTTTTTACCGGTAGCGCATAGGTATATATAAGTTTCATGGATATAACTTGAGAAATGACGGACTTTCATACAAACTTTCAACCCCTGTTTCACCCCCTTAGGGGTGGTATTTTGAATAATCCTTCCTTAGTGAGTGCCTACGTCACAAAAGGAAGCTACTGTCAAAATTTCAAGTTTCTAACCCCAGCGGTTTAGGCTGTGCGTTGATATATAAGTCAGTCAGTCACTCAGTCAGTCAGGACTTTGAATTTTATATAATTTCTAGCGGACGCCCGCGACTTCGTTCGCGTGGCATAAGTTTTTTAATTCCCATAGGCATTCCTTAATTTTCCGGGATAAAAAGAACCCATAAAAACAAACACGTCGATCCGTTGCTCTGTTGCGGCGTGAATGAAGGACTATTTTACTTCCTTTGGTATAGAATTTATAAAAACTCTGAATTATGTATTTCATAATTTAAGCCGGTAGCCCAAATATCAAGTTTCATGGGTAAGTATAACTTGAACGCCGGCCTTTTACACCAACTGACAACCCCTATTTTTATACCCGTTTGAGGGTAGAATTTTGAAACAATTTTACACACGTAGGTACTTCTTTATATTATACCGAAAGCCAAAATACCTAGTTTCGTAGTTATTACTTGAAAAATATCTTGATAAATGAAGGACATTCATTCCCTATTTCACCCCTTTGGGGGTCGAATTTTCAAGAATGGTGAAACACGTACGTCTGCATATCTAACTGAAAGCCCAAATGCTAAGTTTCATGGCTATAACTTGGGAAATGAAGGACTTTCGTACAAATTTTCAACCCCTATTTTACCCCTTCGGGGGTGGAATTTTGAAAAACTGTGCTGTACACACTTCTTTATTTATTACCTAAAGCCAAAATACCAAGTTTCGTTGATACAACTTGAGATATATCTTGAGAAATAAAGGACTTTCATATGAACTTTCATCCCCTATTTCACGCCTTTGGAGGTCGAATTTTCAAAAATGGTGAAACTCGTACTGCTGCATATCTAACTGAAAGCCCAAATGCTAAATTTCATGGCTATAACTTGAGAAATGAAGGACTTTCATACAAACTTTCAACCCCTATTTTACCCCTTTAGGGGTGGAATTTTTAAAAACTGTGCCACATGTACTTCTTTATTTATTACCTAAAGCCAAAATACCAAGTTTCGTTGATACAACTTGAGATATATCTTGAGAAATGAAGGACTTTCATATAAACTTTCATCCCCTATTTCACCCCTTCGGGGGTAGAATTTTCAATAACTGTGAAACACGTTTTTCTTTATTTTCAACCCGTAGCACATATACCAAGTTTCATGGATATAACTTGAGAAATGACGGACTTTCATACAAACTTTCAACCCCTAATTCACCCTCTTAGGGGAGAAATTTTTTAAAAATCTTTCCTTATTGTGCGCCTACGTCACAAAAGGAAGCTAGACTGTCAAAATTTCAAGTCTCTAACCCTAGCGGTTTAGGCTGTGCGTTGATATATAAGTCAGTCAGTCAGTCAGACAGTCAGTCAGGACTTTGAATTTTATATATATAGATATAGATAGATTACTTATTCGTAAAGTAGTTCGTAGCTACAATTTAAACTGTCAATTTTCGGTGTTCTGTCTGTCTGTCAGTCTGTCTCTTGTTGGTACAGAAGTAAGTTGCATCCCCGGGAAGGACATAGGCCCATTTTTATCAAGGAAAATAATTAAGAAGTTCCCGCAGAAATCAACAAACCTGAATGCACATTTTTTTTTAAATCTATATTACAATACTTACATAGTTACCTAACCTTTGACTGCGATCTCACCTGATGGTAAACCGGTCACCCCGCTACCATCTTAGACTGCATCAACAGTGATGCAGTCTAAGATGGTAGCGGGGTGACCGGTTCTATTAAACCCATACCCCTAATCAGTTTCTACACGGCATCGTACCGGAACGCTCAATCGCTTGGCGGCACATCTTTGCCAAAAGGGTGGTAACTAGCCACGGCCGAAGCCTCCCAGACCAGGGAAAATTCTGAAATTATAAATTCCCAAATTGGCTCTGCCGGGAAGCGAAGCCGGGACCTCCGCACGTTAAGACAGCGCTCAACCATAAATATGTTCCTTGCGCTCAACACTGGCCAGGAAGGTCGTCAAAACGTGGATACGTGGACAAAGTCGCGGGCATTATCTAGTAAGAAATAAAACAAAGCAAAACTACTTAGTGTGGCACGTGTAAATAATTTAGGGGTGGAAATTAACGGCGTTATAATTCGATTTACACCCTATTAGCGCCCTCTCGCGGTCGCACGTGGCAAACCCCTGATTATGGGGTGATATTGCACCCTTGGGATGATCAAAAATGTTCTTATTGTTTTGTAATCGAATTGCTATTGACTTTTATTAGCTAAAAGGGCAGCGGTGTTGTGACAGAATAAATTCTCTTAATTCTTGGACCAACTTATTGGACCGACTATAAATTACTTTTAGTTATTAACTTAAATAAATTAAGCCATTTTGATTTTCATGGAACTAGTAAGCTGCTAATGTATCTATTCTCTTTATTAAATTATTATTTTATTAAATTATTCACAAATAAAGAACTTAAATAAAAAACGTATCTGCTTACTATGATTCTAGTGGTAAATATATTTAATACTAGTGGGTCCGGCAGACGTTGTCCTGCCCTGAACCTTAAACCCGATTGCAGCGCCCCCTACTGCGTCCAATTATGAATATAAACCTTCCCTGAACCCACTCAAACACACACTTAAGTGCCCCGCCCGGGTAATGATGCCAGGCCTCGAAGCCCGTGCCCTGCTGGAAACACACACATAGAATTCCATCTAAATCGGTCAAGCCGGTCTCGAGTTTTAGCAAGACAAACGAACAGCAATTGATTTTTATATAATGTAATACAAAATATAAAATATAGAGATATAGAGGTAATATTATAGGTGTCACGATAGAAGTCCGCCAGCTGTAATAATAATATGCAATAGAGCGTAGGATAGGTTCAAATAAATGATTTTAGATTTTCGTCGTACAGTAATAAATTCTTGTTTAAAGTCTATTTTTTAATCCCAGAGACTAAAATGACAGCTACAAATGTCAAACGTAAAAATAATGATACCAGCTCTATAATAATAGTGTTGTCTTCATGGTTCTGGTTCAGATAAAAATCGATAATAATTCGCGGGCATCAGCTAGTATTTTATAAAGATTCGCAATTTATATTTATATTTGACGAAATACGTAGGTAACGTTTAGTTTTC
Organism: Erebia epiphron; assembly: GCA_963932025.1. Taxonomy (NCBI): domain Eukaryota; kingdom Metazoa; phylum Arthropoda; class Insecta; order Lepidoptera; family Nymphalidae; genus Erebia; species Erebia epiphron. The sequence goes on along the minus strand of OZ009949.1, from coordinate 3,128,547 downwards.
AATATACAGGTTTTCAAATATAATGTCAAATGCATAAAATGGTGAATTTATTACAATTTTTTAATAATATGAAAAACATGAAATGAGAATCAGCTCATACATTTAATTTGAATTGAAATAATATTTCCTACACATTTTTTTGTCTTATACACACCTGACATGAATACCTACCTACAAATATTTATCGGTAAATAAGTATCGACTGCACCACATCACTATTTAAGAGCCATAAAAAACAGGCAACACAGGAAACGTCATTTTTGTCTCCGGGATTAAAAAATAGACTTTAGTTAATTATTTTTCTCAACCACCGTTAGATTTTCATAACCAGAGAATATTTTTTAACAGTTTCAGTCTGAACCGGAATCTTGAGGACATTATTACACTTATCTAACTATTCTTGTTATCAACGCCAAAATCAGTTGAACAGAATATGGGCCGTGAAATGTTACGTAGTAACTAGTACTTAATCTGTGGTGAAATGTTTAGGAGACAGACAGACACAACTATCGCATTTATAATAGTACCTAGTAAGTTTAAGGATGCTTTCCGCTTTTCTATTATGTATTCTTCTGTAATAACGATGTGATAAAAATAGAATTGAACTTTGTCTGCGAATAGGAACAATCATCACACGACAAAAGTTTTTTTTTCAAAGCATGGCTGTACGCGCATCGGCCTTTGCCTGGAAAAATGTCGTTATAAAAATATACCTAAAATTTTGACAGTGACATTGACATTTGACAAAGATTGATTCAAATCACTAGTAGTTAGGTACTTCTGTGATTCAAATTCTAATTTCAAATTTCAATTCAATTCATAAATCAGATAATATATGATAAATCAGACATCAGTAAGATCAGGTTTAAATAGTGTATTATCTATGAGTAAGATCACCCAACAAAGCAGAAAAAGTTCACATAATCGTAAAAATGAGTGATAAAATGTGTTCCGAAACGCCTAGGATCGAGAGATCAGCGTGTATATTCTGCAATATAGCCAACAAGTTGGAAAACACCGAGATTCTGTTCGAGGACGAGGATGTATGCGTGTTTCGTGATATCAAGCCGGCGAGCGATTATCACATATTGACTATACCCAAGAGGCATATTGAGGACGCGAAATGCTTGACTGCAGCTGATAAGGACTTGGGTATGTTCCTTATCTACAAATTACTACGATATTTGTCCTTTGTTGGAATATGCATTCCAGGTCTGGAATCCATATTTTGTTAAGGATATAGAAACGTTAGAAAGAGTACAGAGGCGAGCCACCAAAATGCCCGGAGAGCTGAAAAATCCTCCCTTTGAGCAGACTTTCAAAACTTGGTCTTAGTTTCCTTAATAGTAGGCGAGAAGAGGCAATCTCATTCAAACATATAAAATACTGAACAACTACCATAATGTCCCAAATATGGAGGAAATATTTGTAACAAAGAGAAACCCTGGTCTAAGGGGACACAATCGCTAGCTGAGTCATCAATTGGCATTGTCAAAACCCTTTAAACACTTTTTGAGTAACTGAGTAGGGCATATGTGGAACAAACTGCCCGAGGATGTGGAGATGTCAACCTCTGTAAATCAGTTCAAGAACAGACTGCATAAGCACTTAAAGACAAAGCACAAGATTTGATATAGGTGCATCAGCAAAAGCTGCCTAAGTAGCTTATTTCAAATAATAAAAATTTACACTTTAGTGTCCCCGATGGTAGGAACTCATATCTCGAATCCGTTTTACACAGTATCATACCTACCTTTACCTACTGGTGACTAGTCACGGCCGGGCTCTGCTATAGAATTAGAGGGCCTTTTTTCATAATTCAGTGGTAATCATTGAATAGAGCTATATCTTCTCTTTACTTAACAATAATTTCAAGTTCATTTTTCTCTTAGAGTCAACATAGAAAACACCACAAAGTCACAAAAATATATTGACCACAGACTAGCAACAAAAATTATTTTGCCCTCTGTGAAATACGAAATGGAGTCCCAGGATTGCTTCACCTTCCTCCCTCCATCCTCATTTAAATGAAATTAAGGCTCACATATTCTATAGCAACCCCAAGCCTCCCACCAGACTGGTCTAGAGATAAAAATTCTTTCCAAAAAACCGACTTCCAAAGCCACTGTAAAGTAAAAAATTATTTTGATTTCTACACACTATGTTGAAGTCGGGCGAGCCTGACGCGTCAACTATGCCTATCTTTGTTATACTCGCCCAACTTCAACATAGTGTGTAGAAATCAAAATTATTTTTTACTTTACAGTGGCTTTGGAAATCGGTTTTTTGGAAAGAATTTTTATTTTTAACTTTTTAGTACTCTTAATCCCTACGGCTTAGAAGTGAAGTCGTTGCTCATGCAACGATTTCATACTTAAACCCAATTAGGTTAGGTGTCATCACCTACAATATTAATTCACCATAAAAAAAACCTAAACCACTATGTTTAAGGAGTTCTGTACCCTGCAGCATCAGGGTTGAGGAGTTGGGACTTGGGTTTAAGTATGAAGTCGTTGCTTGACACCTACAATATTAATTCATCATAAATAAATCTTAAATCGCTATTTTTAAGGAGTTCTGTACCTTACGGCATCAGGATTGAGGATTTGGAGTCAGATTTTTTATGGGACCACCTCGTGAGCTTCCTCTAACCAATGAAAAAAAATTTGTTCAAATCGGTTTAGAAACCACGGAGATATGCACCGACATACATTAAAAAAAAAAGATACGCGCCGAATTGAGAACCTCCTCCTTTTTTGGAAGTCGGTTAAAAATTCAGACATGAATTCTGAAATTGACCCTGCCAATTATTGAATCCAGTACCTCCCACTTATAAGAATACAGAGCTATCTGAGATTATGATTGTTACACTATTGCTATAATTTCTTGGATAAAATCATCAGTAAAAAAAGATAATATACTATTAGCTGATGCCCACAACTATGTGTTTTTTTTTTAATCCACTACAAGTTAGCCCTTGACTGCGATCTCATCTGATGTCAAGTGTTGATGAAGTCTTAAGATGGTAGCGGGCTAACCTGTTAGGGACATCGTAGTTATAATTAACCCATAACCCTATTTGGTTTCTACACGACATCTTACGGGCACGATAAATTGCTTGGCGGTACGTCTTTGCTGGTAGCGTGGTAACCACGGGTAAAGCCTCCCACAAGGCCAGACCAGGGAAAATTCAGAAATTATAAATTCCTAAATTGACCTTGCCGGGGATCGGACCCGGGACCTCCGCACGTTAATACAACAGTGGTCAACACTGCGCCACGGAGGTTGTCGTTAAAGTTTTTTAAATTCCCGCAGGAACTCAAGGAAGGGATTAAAAGTTGTCTATGTCACTCTCCAGGTCTTCAACAATACCCATGCAAAAAATCACATTGATCTGTTGCTCTGTTGCGGTGTGATTGAAGGACAAACCAACAAACAAACAAACACCCTTTTGCATGTGTAATATTTTAAATGTCTTATTACCTTATTTAGTACAACTTACAGAACACTATAAATAGATTGTATAATAAGATAATAAATTTAGTTTTGATTTATAGTTGAAAAAATGCTGACAACCGCCAAAGAGCTACTAACCAAAAACAATTTATCGGTAGAAGATGCGAGATTCGGTTACCATTGGCCTCCATTCAGAAGTGTGAGGCATTTACATCTTCATACCATAGCCCCGGAGTCAAAGATGAGCTTGATGGGCAGAATGGTATTCATGAAGAATTCATACTGGTTTGCTTCGGTAAGGTAATCTCTTGTATTGTAACACAGTGTACATTCGAATAGTGGGATGGTGCCCTTGATTTGGTTGCAGAGGGCTTTATTATCTTATTTTTTACTTTTTTTTAGGGTTCCGTAGCTCAAAACGAAAAACGGAACCCTTATAGGATCACTTTGTTGTCCGTCCGTCTGTGTGTCAAGACCCTTTTTATCAGGAACACATGGAGGTATCAAGCTGAAATCCATATCAAATACTCAGGTCTACTGTCCCTTGGAGCTGTGAAAAATTCAAGCTTTTAAGCCAACACAATATTATCTTAATATGGGTGGTTGGGATTAATCAGCATCAAACTAAATCTCTTGGTGACACGATCAAAGCCTCTCACCAGACCACACCAGAGGAAATTCAGAACTTATAAGTTCCCAAATTTACACTGCCAAGTGCCAGGAATCAAACCTAGACTCTCCCACTTATAAAACCATAGTGGGTACAATATCTTTGTATGAAGCCTGGCCTACCTACTGTTCCACCAACTCATTTTTTAGGGTTCCGTACCAAAATGCTAAAATGGAACCCTTATGGTGCGACTTTCTCCGTCTGTCTGTCCGTCTGTCCGTCCGTCACACTCGATTATTTCAGTAACTACCGAAGCTATCGACATGAAATTTGGAATAGTTGTGTATATTAGTGGCCCAAAGACACTGGAATTAAAAAAAATTGGAAATTATTTTTGTTCCTATTTAAAAAGGGGGGAAAATCGGGGGGTGAAATTTAAAAGTGAGATAACTGTACTGTGTGGGGTATCATATGAAAGGGTTTACTTTGTACATTCTAAAACAGATTTTTAATTATTTTTAGTCATGATAGTTTTTGATTTATCGGGGAAAAAGTCTAAAAAAATACTGTTCCCCCCCCCCTTATCTCCGGAGTTTACCAATCGAAAAATCTGAAATAATTATGGTCAATAGGAATTTCTGTATATTTTACAGGAAAACTATATTCAATGCTCTAACTAGCATAGTTTTTTTGATATTAACAGTAAACCTCGTACTCGTCGTCAAATAAACATATTGGTTTTTGCCTGATTGTTTTGCTTCAGTACCTACTTCTTGAGTACGGAACCCTCGGTGCGCGAGTCCGACTCGCACTTGGCCGGTTTTTTTTTTAAACTGCTACTCATAATGCCTGTCTTAATCAATAGCTCGCATCAATACAATTTACAAGCTTTATATTATAGAAGCTAATTCTATTGTACACAATCTCTAAACTAAACTATAATGACAGCCTTAAAAATATTGCTGGCCCTTTCTTAATTTTCCCTGCCGAAAGGGATGGAGCTTTTTAGTTTTTTAGAGCTGTCATTCTAGTTTAGTTTAGAGATTATGTTATACAGAATTGGCCATTAGGCTTAAGGGTCAGTTTTCCGAGATATAAGTATAATGATAAAGGAACACATTGTGAGGAAACCCGCATGCCAGGGAGTTCTTCATCATGTTAACAAAGGTGTGTGAAGTCTGCCAATCCGCACTTGGACAGTGTGTTGGCCAAACCCTTTTCATTCTGAGAAGAGATTTGTGGTGAGTAGTGAACCAGCACTGGGATAAAGAGAGAGAGTGAGAAATCCCATTGGCCACACAACCTTGTGAATCAATGTTCTACAAACTTATCTGACCAGGTGACAGCGTCGCCAGTATCTATGAAAAATAAAATAAAAACGTAAATAAACAGGCATTAAAATTAGTTCTATATTTGGCCACTAGGTCAGATAAGTTTGTGGGACTGTACAATGTCATGGGCTCCTAGTATTTAAAAAAACCAAAAGTTAATAATAGCTATTTCTTTTTCAGCCTGAGTATGTTGTATCAAGATTGTAATTTGATGGACTGGAGTCTGGAGGCTATATTATTTGGGATTGATTATTTATTTATTATTATTTAGGGCAGGTAAATAAAATGTCATATAATTTTTAACCCACTGCCAAAAAAGGATCTCAATTCGGCGCGTTTTTTTGACGTGACAACGTCTTATAATTCGATATAGCCGGCTGCACGCACGAAAAAAGATGACGTATGCGGCGTTACCTCGCTCTGAGGCGTTCCATGTAAGGCTTGAAGTGCAAGCGAGAGCGCTCCGCCGGAACGAGCGACAGAGAGGCACAATCGGCCTTTGCGTTCGGCAGCGTTCGACATCCGTCTCTCTCCTACTTGAGTGAGCGATGCGTCTGCGTGGACAGGTGCTATACTATAGTACATTTACATGTTTTGATCGAGTATCAAGTGCAGTGATTTCCAATTACCTCCTTCTCTATATACATACAAATCTATTAAACAAATGAAATTAAAATTTTCTTTTGAAAAATGCTACCATTCCATCAGTATTTTCTTAAGACGTTGTCACGTTCAACTATCGTCAGTAAACCGACTTTACAGACAACCAATTTTTTTAAAAATATAATATGTCGGTGCATATCTCCGTTGTTTCTGAACCGATTTGAAAATATATTTTTTCAGTCGTTAGGGGAAGCTCTCGAGGTGGTCCCATAAAAAATACTGACTCCAAATCCGACTTCCAAAGCCACTTTAAAGTAACATAGATTGTATTAAAAGGGAGCAAAATAATATTTTTACGTCGAGGGCGCTTTTTAGTAGAATCCTGAACGTAGCGAGGGATTCTTTAGTAGAATCCTGAACGTAGCGACCCACTCCACTCTTTGGAGTACTCCTAGGTACTCAATGCTTGAATCAACAGTCAGTTCTAATAAAGACGTAAAACTGGACACATAGGTATTCGAAATTATTAGCGTATCTGAAGAGGATGTGTGATGGATTTGTAGTTTTATTTTCTCATAGAGGGTGATGAAAAGTAGAGTGTATCACTCAGGTGCAACATTTTTTGGCTCGGGCGACGTACCTACTTTGAATCCCTCGCCGTAAAAATACTAGTGGTTCGCCCCGAACTGAGACCTCGCGGTATCCATAAAACGAATAAACTTTTACAGAGCGCCATCTATGGACATCATTGTGAAGTTCTGTTAAACTGACTGAATGCTGAAGCCCATTAAAAATTAAATAATTTCGTTTCCATATAATATTTATCTCTTAACATTAGCGCCATCTATTGACATCATTGTGAGGTTCTGTTAAAAATAGTGAACATTAAATAATTTCGTTTCCATATAATATTTATCTAATTTTAGTATTTTTGTTCAAGTACAGGATATAATTCAAATAATTGAACAAGTTTCAGACTCAGCCTTTCAGAAAATATTGTAATAGTTAACTTTGACCATAAGCGCCATCTATTGACATCATTGTGAGGTTCTGTTAAAAATAATAAACATCATTAAAAATTAAATAATTTCGTTTCCTTATAATATTTATCTAATTTTAGTATTTGTTGTTCAAGTACAGGATATAATTCAAATAATTGTTCAAGTTTCAGTCTTAGCCTTTCAGAAAATTGAGAATTCTGAGTTCAACTTTGGACGATAGAAAATCTCCACTTTGAGAGCCCCCCATTTCGTCAATTTTAGGGGAAAAATTAAAAAATATATATTTTCGGACTATTTCTAATTATCTTTAAAATGATATACCGCAATCCTATGTAACGCTATAAAAAAAATTTAACTTCGCATTCGCCTCTATGAGAGCCCCCCTGAAATAAAGATTTTTATAACTTTTTAAGCCATATTCGGCTGGAGGCCATCGGTTTATGTATATAATATTTTAATTTGAAGTAATTACGTTCGGTCATTCAGAAGTTATAGGGCTCTGACAGACGGACGGACGGACGGACAAGTGCAAATTCACTCAAGTAGACTCAGAGACCTTCGCTTCGCTCGGTCGATTATTTTGCTTCCTTAAAATACAATCTACTATTGATTTCTACTTACTATGTTGAAGTCGGGCGGGTATAACAAAGATAAGCAAAGTTGATGCATCAGGCTCGCCCGACTTCAACATAGTGTGTAGAAATCAAAATTATTTTTAACTTTACAGTGACTTTGGAAGTCGGTTTTTTGGAAAGTATTAAAATGTACCTAGTGTATGAAATTAATGTTTTTGTACAAATGTGCACACGGATGTGGTGATGTCTGCGGCGGTCTCCATATATATCACTAATAGATACTTAGAAAAAAAACCCTAACCAAGTAGGTAACAGTCTAAATCGCGCTATCGAAATTTTAACCCGTACCACAACTTTTAAAATCACACCTACATTGATCGTATTCGAGCGTTCGAATACATTGGCGTCAAAGTAAAATGGACCCACAAATTGATTTAACGACTGATTTTAATTTCAAAACGTTTCGGTTTAGTTGGTCCGCTGGCTATGACCGCATACATGAAAAGCTCTAAAACTGTCCTGTTATGGTTCATTTTACTTAAACTTTGAGTTTTGGTGCCATCTAGTTCCAATTTGGCTGATTGAGTATTTTGGTCATGTATTATAATTTATTAGTTATTTTTTGTATTAAAATCTAGTGATTTTTATATTATTCCAGTCTGGGTACAAATATTATTTTTATATTTTATTATGTAAGAAATATAGATAAAGTTGTTTGAGTTAATCAATCATTGCTTTTATATAAAAAAAAAACTTAAAACTTAAACTTTATTTACTTAAACTTAATATGGTTAGTGAAAATAAAACAAGTGAAACATTTCAAAGGTTGCTTTGAATTTCCGCCTCTATGCTAGAATAGAACATACTAAGCTAACTTTGAGTTGTTATCAAAAGATAATGCTCTTCGATTGCTAAAAAATCAAATGATCGACCCGATTCCACTCTGCGTTGTAGTCTGGTTGGTTGCGGCGTAGTGCACTGCAATCAAGGGATTATTTTATTTGTTTATCGATAAGATAAAATATGTGGTGTCTGATGTTCAAGGTGTTTTTAATTGGTTTGAAGGTTGTATAAAATACGTTCTATCGATACTTATATCATCGATGAAGCGGAGCTATTTACTGCTTTTTAGGGTTCCACTTCTAATAGGGTAGGTATAGCAAGAAACCCTAAGTAATAGTTTCGTCCCGTCCGTCGTTCTGTGGGACACGGTTATTAATTTTCTCTCGAGTGATACCACAATATTGAATAGGTCTAACGTGGTTTCTTAGTTTTAGAAAAATAAATGTTTATGAAATTCAGAATTTGCGTTACCGAGTTAAAAAAAATAATATTTTGTCGACTAAAATAGTTAATTATTGAAAATTTCAACAACTTACGTTGTACAAAATAATGATGAATGTTTTGTTTCCTTTTCTCAAACCTACTCTAATAATATTTGGCGGTTCCTTTTAAATTTACCTTGATGCTAATGTGGTGCATTTCGACGGGCACTTTCTATAACAGAGTCCAGATATAACACATATGAGATAACACTCCTCTACTCTACCCTCCCTATTTCGAATGTCGATAATCGATATACTAAACGATGTCGACTACTAAACTAGTGTTATCTCTATGGTCGTGTGTCGTCATTTTGAAGTGAAGTTTTCATCATGACATTGACATTTTCAACAAGTTTCTACCTATTTGATTTGAATTGGTTTTGAATTTTCGGTACCTACTTAACTAAAACTTTAGATTTAAGGTTAAAATTATCATAACTCTCTTAAATTAAACGCACAAGCGCAAGCACAAGGTTTCTTCACGAAATAATAAATAAACTGGTGTTTAAAAATGGCGAAAATCGCCGAAATACGTATGTTATTCGAGGCAAAAATAAAAGACGGTATACCCGACCCGCCGGGTTCTTTCGATACACGTGATTTAGAGAGAGTTAAGAGTGATAAATACATATACAGAGTATTAGAACACTGCCAGAACAATGTACAACTCGCTGTGGATATGCTATACGACATTTTGGTATGGAGGAAAAATATTGGTGCGAATGATATCACGCACGAGAGTGTTAACATCGACTATTTGAAAGAAGGTGCATATTTTTTTATATATCTTTTATATCATACTAAACTAGCTGATGCCCGCGGCTTCGTCTTCGGATTGAGGTTTTTTTGGTTCCTAAGGGAACTTTTTAATTTTCTGGGATAAAAAGTATCCTGTTTAATTCCAGACTATAATCTATCTCTGTGCCAAAATTTCATCCAGATCCGTTTAACCGTTCTGGCGTGATTGAGTAACAAACATCCATCCAAACTTTCACATTTATAATATTTATATACTTACAGACTATCTCTGTACTAAATTTCTTTTCTTTTCAGGTGTCTTCTTTCCACATGGTAGAGATATAGATAGCTGTCTATTATTTATAATGAAAGCAAAACTTTACATAAAAAACCAGAAGAATCTTGAGGAAGTGAAAAAAGTTGTAATATACTGGTTAGAAAGAATTGAAAGAGAGGAAGAAGGCAAAAAAATAACTATTTTCTTTGATATGGATGGCTGCGGTCTAAACAACATGGATATAGAAGTCATAATGTTCATGGTTACATTGTTAAAGAGTTACTATCCAAATATGGTAAACTATATTATAGTTTTTCAATTACCCTGGATGTTAACTGCAGGTTTTAAGATAGTTAAAGGTATACTACCGGCCGCAGCAGTGGAACGACTTCGAATGGTCAATAAAGACAAGTTAAAAGACCTAGTAGCGCCCGAACAGGCTTTAGTGAGCTGGGGGGGAAAAGATAATTACGTATTTGAGTTTTTCCCAGAGAACCGAGTAAATATAGATAAACAATGCAAAAATGTGAGCTTCTCAGAAGATTGCCATACTAAAGAAATGTTACTTTTAAATCCTAGCAAATTGTTAATCTTTAGGAATCATAATGAAAAATTTTCAACACAATTAACAGTAACAAACATGGAAGAATGCTGTGTTGCATTCAAAATTAGAACTACGGCGCCTGAAAAGTATGTTGTGCGCCCTAGTTCTGGTAATTTGACTAGTAAAGCATCACAAATTATTAACATTTCTGTCAATTCAGATTTTCTTATATCATCTGTGGAGAAGGATAGGTTTTTAGTTGTTTCTGTAAAAATTCCTAGCTTGAATATATCGCCAAAAGATTTGGGGGATCTATGGAAAAATAGTGTCACCAAAACAGATGAGTACAGACTAAAATGCTCTTCAGAGGATGTGGGAAAAAATCTAACGAAATCCAAGACAAAAATTCATGATACTAATTCTGTAGAGTATAAACTTAATCATTTACAACATAGTCACAAGAAATTGATTAAGAATATGGACATGGTGAAAATGTTACAACTTTTTACATTACTTTTGACCTTTGTAGGTCTAATTTTTGGGTATTATACATATAAGAATCGAATCATGTAAATTGTAAATAACCATGAACATTTTTGGTTTTTAAATTCTTTAAGAAAACAATATTTTATTGTTATTAAGTTACAAATTACATAATAAGAGTGAAATCATGAAAATCAAACTACAAATTAAAAAGAGTTAAATCATGAAAAAACAAAGTACCTAGTCTTAAAAGTAATAAATACAATATCACATTGTACCTAGATAGTAGATATCTATAATCTATATTTTTGGTATGTACCAAAATAAAAATTTGTAAAACTTTGATTTTTAGATTTTAGTGCTAAGTCACCACGTCACCCAAGTAGACTTGGAGACCTTCGCATCGCACGGTCAATAAATGCGAAGGTGTGTCTGTCTATCTATCTGTCGGTCTGTCTGTCTGCTACACTATAACGACTCATCTTTTTGATGGGTATAGAGATAGGTTGGATGTGGATATCGGGTAAGGAAATAATTTAAAAAAAAGTTGTTCAACGCGGACGAAGTCGCGGGCATCATCTAGTGAATAATAATTGGTTTAAACTTTATATTTGCCAGAAAAAGAAAAATTGTTAAACATATTTTTAGAGTCAGTCAGGTTCGCGTTAGAGATGTATTACACGAGTGTGTATTTTGCGTGCTTTGAGTAGGTACCATTTTCTAGAAAAGTTACTGGGCCGATTCTGATACACTTTTTTGCATTATGTACGTTTCACAGCCTGGGTATGTCGTGGAGTACGGGCTTCGAGGCCTCGCCTCCTTACCCGGGTGGGGCGCGGGGCAACATTGTGGCCCAGTGAATATCTTGAAGCCATGAAGAATCGGTTAGGGCGTGCCTTGGAGGCTACGTCCCCTGAGTCGGGTGTCGTCGCCGGTGTTGGTGTCGTGCAGGAACCCTGTCATGTCCAGTAGGCCGAGAACTTACTTTCGCCCAGGAGTGACGTGGACCTGCAACTGGGCGAGTGTGGTAAGTATAGGTATAGAAAAGTACTCTGTGAGGTATAGTAACGGGCCGGCGCGGCGGAGGGCGAATTGCCCATACAAACGTGATACCAAAATAATTTGTAATTCGAGAATATTTCCACCATATTATGCGATTATTAAGATTGAACAAGTATTTATCTAGTTTCAAAATTACTTTCTCAAAATTAAATGTACCTAAGCACATTGCGTTTCGCATGTTTAACGACATAAATGACATGTTTTCTCCTTATTTGTTTCATATTATTAAAACAAACGATATCTCACGTACTAATTGATCAGGAACATAGGTTACATTACATTAGTAGGTACCGTATATTGTCAAGTTACAGAATAACAACACGAAGTTAAAAACACAACAATTTGTCATTCATCATTTTTGGTATTCCGATGCCCGCTGGCTGGATTAGCGATGGCCGCTGGAGCCGGAAAGTTTTGGAGTGGAGACCACGTACAAGTAGGCCCTAAGCGTAGTGTGGGCCGTGGGGCGCCCTCCAGCACGGTGGACCGACGACATTAAGAGGGTGGCGGGAAGTGGCTGGATGATGTTTTCTCCTTATTTGTTTCATATTATTAAAACAAACGATATCTCACGTACTAATTGATCAGGAACATAGTTACGTTACATTAGTAGGTAGGTATATTGTCAAGTTACAGAATAACAACACGAAGTTAAAAACACAACAATTTGTCATAACATTGAGGACCAGGTGTGGGTGGTGGCGTTCTTTGGGAAAAGCCTATGTTCAGCAGTGGACGTCCGCAGGCTGAGATGATGATGAGATGATGATTTTTGGTATTCACGGAACAAGACCAAAATGTATAACAAACTCTGTACACTCATATTGCTATCGCGCTTGCACGCGATCATGTGTCATCAGCCAAATAGAGATAGCAATATACCGGCAAATTTATATTTGCGGTTTGAATAGAAGTTGTGAGGGCTTGGATGCAGCCCGGCCTGCAGGTATGCCGTACCAGCCCGCAGGGCGACCGCGTAACTTAAAACTTTTGCATCAATCATTATAGGACGGCATCAATGCCAAAACATGGTTTTGGTTTCGCGTATCATTGAGACTGTCCGTAAAGGATCGTTGAGGACAAAAAACGTTTTGACATTGATGCACTATCGATAAAAATAATTGCTGAAAATTGGTGTCGCGTAAGGCTTTTGAAGTAGAATGTCGTCTATGGACCACGACAAACGTTACGTCAAACTAAGCTTTCATTGATATTTGATACACAACGAGGTGTTTTTAGCGGTGACTTACGGTGTCCGTTAATCGTTTTACTACTCATTATCTAAAATTAATTTATAATAAGGATTTAAATAGCTCGAATACATGGTTAGTTAAGTAAAAATAGAAAATACTATTATTTCAAGCAATTAGATAGATAGATAGATAGATAAATTCTTTATTGCCACACATAACAAAGAAATAACTTAAAAATGAACAAAAACAGAAATTATCACGTGCGCAAGGGCGGCCTTATCACTAAAAGTGATCTCCTCCAGACAACCCGTTTCTAAAGGAACTTTAAAAAGGAGCGGGAAAGTGCAACAATAATAATAACATGCAATAATAATATACTACTTAAACTATACATACTAATAATACATAATTATATAACTAACCATAAATAAAATATATATATATATATATATATATATATATATATATTTAGGTAACCAGAAGTGGAGTAAAGTGAAACTAAGCAAATATAACAAACCACAATTTATTCTAGTGAACGATTACAACATATCACACATAAAATAACCAAAAAGGAACACACTTAAATCTGAACACAATTATGACTCATTGTGAGTCTCTCAACTAACAAAATGCTAGCTCAAAAGGCGAATAAAGAATGACTACGCGGTAATACAGAGAGCGCTTTTTATACACGTTCCTGCCCGCTTTTATAGGTTTTAGTCGGGTACCTACACTACTCACAATAATTTTGCTAACTATATATATATATATATAAATAATATAGGTACATAAATAAATTTTATATATTTATATATATATATATATATATATACAGTACATAAACTTACATACAAAAGAAAATACTTAAAATATATTCTATAGCATATTAGAAAGGTAATATTCCTTTAAACGACTCTTAGAGATATTTAAAGCAATTAGGTATTGGGAATTAGGAATTTTGACGACCTCCGTGGCGCAGTGTGTAGCGCTGTCGCTTAACGTGCGGAGGTCCCGGGTTCGATCCCCGGCAGGGTCAATTTGGGAATTTATAATTTCTGAATTTTCCCTGATCTGGCCTGGTGGGAGGCTTCGGCCGTGGCTAGTTACCACCCTACCGGCAAAGACGTGCCGCCAAGCGATTTAGCGTTCCGGTACGATGCCGTGTAGAAACCGAATGCCCCTAACAGGTTAGCCCGCTACCATCTTAGACTGCATCATCAATTACCATCAGGTGAGATCGCAGTCAAGGGCTAACTTGTAGTGGATAAAAAAAAAAGGTATGGTAGATTGGAATGACTTCAAAATATTATTTAATTTAAGACATTCTATTGATAATAATTTAGCTTTACCATGGCTATACCTATGTATAAGTAGCCAACTGACGCTACTAAGAAATGTAATAATTGTACGACAAATACATAATAATGCCATTCAAATAATAATATTACATCAATCAAATAATCAAATCAAATAAATATTTTAAATGCGAAAGTTTGGATGGATGGATGCATGGATGTTTGTTAATCAATCACGCGCCAACGGCTGAACGAATCTGGCTGAAATTTGGCACAGAGACAGTTTATAGTCTGGAATAGCACATAAGCTATTTTAGAAAAAAGTAAAGAGTAAAATTTAAGAGCTCCCGCGGGAACCGAAAAACCTCAATTCACGCGGACGAAATGGGGAGGGACACTGCCAATTTATCCCGCTAGGTGTCGCATCGTCGCTGGTGTTGTTTACCTGTCAAACACCATATATTTTTTACGCGATAGTTTCATTTTCTTAGATTAATTCATTTTAATGACTAAATGTTGTGCATTCCGTTTTCCTGCTGATGAGGAATGAAGAAGACTATGGTACAAAGCCTTGCGCCAATAAAATTGGAAACCCAGTTCATCGGCTAGGTTATGTAGCGCTCACTTTAGACCTGCCGATTATTATGGCAAGAGCACACACTGGTTTTTTTCCCAGATTCAATTAAAATAGGACGCCTAATTACCTCAATTATGTACGCAAATGAACCTGACAGTTACCAGCGAGGGTGGCGCCATCTAAGATTAGCTTTGCCTGTCCCTCCCCATTGCGGGCATTTGCTAGTTATTGATAACTTTAAAAAATCGGCCAAGTGCGAGTCGGACTCGCGCACCGAGGGTTCCGTACTCAAGAAGTAGGTATAATTACCTTTGTTAATGTACCGCAAAACTAACTTTGTTTGTAGAGGTTTACTGTTAATATCAAAAAATTACGTTTGTTGTATGGGAGCCCCCCTTTAATATTTACTTTATTGATATTTAATTATTTATTTTGAAAGGTAATATACAAGTTAATATTCTGTGAAAATTTGAACCGTCTACCTGTTACCGTTTTTAATATTGAGCAAAAAAATACGAAAAAAACACGTTTATTGTATGGGGACCCCCCTTAATATATATATATATTTTTAGTTTTTAGTATTTGTTGTTATAGCGGCAACGGAAATACATCATTTGTGAAAATTTCAGCTTTCTAGCTATCACGGTCTATGAGATACAGCCTGGAGACAGACAGACAGACAGACAGACAGACAGCGGAGTCTTAGTAATAGGGTCCCGTTTTTACCCTTTGGGTACGGAACCCTAAAAATTAAGTTAACTACTTTTTTTTTATGTTGAAAACAATACAATAGATATAGAACCTAAAGCTAGCCTAGCCTAACCGAAATACTATTTTATATCACTTTCCTGATCCTTTGCTCAAAAAATTATGTTAACTGTACCTACTAATAAAATATGAAAATATCCATAGACAATTTCAGTATCTCGAGACTTCTAGCTTATGGTACCTTTGATTGCATTACTCGCATGGCTTCTTTACTATAGTATTTTGTAATATTAATCTATCACAAAACAAAACCAAATAATAAATAGAAAATCACAAGATACCACAGACTAAAATATTACTTGGTTAGATAGGTAATGCAGTTAAATTTGGAAGACTGCGATGTCGATTTAAAATTGCTAGGTTACCATAGATATTCAAATTAGTCGGTTTATAAGTAGGTTTGCACCACCAAAATGTCGATATTCCGCATTCGTGACTACTGACTAGTAATCTGTAGTTTGCGATCAATTGCTACATTCCTGAAAAAGCTTACGCGAAGCCGGTTATAAGGACTGTAACAAATAAGATCCTCAAGGATATTTTTGAATGTGATATTGCGACAATTTTTAGCCGGTAGGGCTGCCGGTCATCAACGACCTCAATTACATCATTGTACATATTTATCTATGATTTACATAGACGGGCCCTGTCAAACAAAGAATGTGGGCGTATTTTTAGCAACGCCATCAACGCCATCTAGTCTGAAAAGCGGGAACTTGCTTGTAACATATAATATATTATTGAAAACGACGTATGGCTCGGTCATAGATAATATAGGTCATGGCCATAGAAGCCGTAAGGCCAGTAAGTAAAAAAAAAAGACGTGTGGCACTCGGAGACTGCCGCGGTAAAGCTATAATGCATAGCATTTTTTATCAACTTGCTATGACTACTTGTGTTGTTGACTTCAAGTTGTTGAAAATATAAAGGCGAAATATTTTTATGAAAAGATGATTTTGGTTGCTATGACTGGTTAGTTGTGTTGTTGACTTCAAGTTGTTGAAAATATAAAGGCGAAATAATTTTAAAGAATTATGTTTTCAATAGTCCGGATGTCCAAGGGGAATCAAAAAACCTTTTTGGGGAAAAAGGGGAATCAACAACACAAGTAGTCATAGCAACCAAAATTTTTATGACTTTTTTCATCACAAGCGATCACAACTGCAATGTAGTAACAAAATTTTAAATTGTAATTTCATATTACTTTTGCCCGCAGCCTCGCTTACGTTAAATTCAATTTTCATACAAATTTCAAATCCCTGTTTTACGAGGGAATGGATTTTCAAAAATACTTTCTCAGCATCCGCTCCTACCTTTTAACCATTTGTATAGAGGCCAGTGCTAGATGTCTGTTCCGGGCTTGGGTCCGCAATGGTAATCACCACCCATGTGATGGGGATATTATTTATAGAAAGTTCCTACTGACATAAATTTCTTGGCAGTAAGCCAAATAAATGATGTTGTTGTGGCTTCAACCTGGTCCAATGCTACAACCCTAAGACGCTGTTCCAGGGGCCCATCAGCTGGATTCGAGCCTCTTAGACCATTGGCTCAGGGCCAAATGCGGACAGAACTGTATTACGGGTAAACTTAGGTGGTAAGACAATAATGAAAACTATACTACGTACTTACGGAGTCCAAGGTGACCACGGCTCCTCGATAAGGAAGAATGTAGGTTACAGGTTAGGAAAGGTCAGGAATGAGAAGGTATTGCTTTTCGGCCTGTGGCTTCTGGCTTCAAAACCGTCAATCACAACTCACACAGCACCGCACTCAAAGTTCGTCCAAAAGCTGCTTAGGTTAACTATTTACGGAATTATACACAGTTTGCAGCCGGCAGGTGTCAACGTGGCCACAACTATCAATGCCACTCAGTACAACAAGTAAGTCTTTATTTAGTACCGAAATAACTAGAAGCTAATTTCTCGCGGGAACCTTAGGCGATAGCGAGGTTCTAACAATACGGATTACAAAGAAAAGCTTATATTTACAATCAACAATTCGACCGCGGCCCGCCCTGCCAAAAAACCAATCTTGAACTGTGTCGAACTGTCAAAACCAAAGAGTTTTATCAAAAAGCGCGGCAAGCTAGCTACGTTCACAAAGTATTCATCTGTCACAGCGACCACAGACAACTAATACATAGGTGGCGCGAACAATCCCCCGCCCGTGGACGCAAGGATTTACGTCCACTCACTAACAGATGGGGAGACGTGACAAGGTGCAAACGGCTCGGTGCAAGACCGAATCTCCGACCATTACCTCGGCGACTCTGGGAACCCCATCAGACCCGTACATTAGCTTAACAATGCGTCCACGACGCCAATACAAAGGTAGCAAATTAGATTCCTTTACCAATACAAGATCACCAACCTTAGGGGGATCGGATTTGTCAGCCCACTTAACACGTTGCTGCAAAAGGTGCAAATACTCGAGTGACCAACGATGCCAAAAGCTCTGAGTCATTTGCTGCAACAGTTCAAACCGAGACAAACGTGAGGTTTTCGCGTCCCTGAAGGGGTATTCGGGCAAGGCGTTAAGGGGCTGACCAATCAAGAAGTGGCCGGGAGTTAAGACCTCCAGGTCGTTTGGGTCAGTCGAGAGGGGGCAGAGTGGCCGAGAATTGAGTATGGCCTCAATTTTACAAAACACAGTGGCGAGTTCTTCGAAGGTCAAGATAGTTTCTCCTATAACGCGTCGGAGATGTGTCTTGGCGACCTTGACGACAGCTTCGAAGATCCCACCCCAGTGGGGGCAAGCTGGAGGGTCAAACTTCCAGGTTATCCCCATCTTGGACATTGCAGTACTTAAACTAATCTTATTACTAGACAAAAATTCAACAATTTCTCTTAAATATCTATCGGTACCCTTATAATTAGTACCGCAATCGGTGCGAACCAGGTCAGGCAATCCTCGACGGGAGACAAATCTACTTAGCGTGGCCACAAAGGCCTCAGTGCTTAAGGCACTCACCAGTTCCAAATGGACCGCTTTAGTAGAGAGACAAACAAAAACGCACAGATAGGCCTTGAGTGACCGGGCGTTGCGGAGGTTAGAGCTCTTGATGGCGAAAGGGCCTGCAAAATCAGTGCCAACTCCGGCAAAAGGTCGAGTGGCCATGACGCGGTCGGGGGGCAAGTCACCCATCATCGGCTGCGCAGTAGGGGCCTTCAAACGGTAGCAAGGGATGCATTTGAAAATGACGCTCCGGATTGTGCGTCTCCCTGCCAAAATCCAAAACTCACGCTGTAAAATAGCCGAGAGGGCATTGCAACCAGCATGGGCATTTTTCAGGTGATAAGAGGTCACCAGCAATTTAACAAAGGTGCCGTCCTTAGGGAGCAGCAAAGGGTGACGAGCACCATAGGGCAACTCAGAATTCCTAAGGCGTCCGCCAACGCGTAACAATCCGTCCTCGTCCAAAAAGGGGCTTAAGCGAGCAAGCGGGCCTTTCAAAGCTAAGCCTCCTTTTATGGTGTCAATCACGGACGCAAAATGTTCTGCCTGAACCACACGCACCCAATGTGTCCGGGCTTCTCGACGTTCAAGAGGCGACAAGACAGGATTCAAATTTTTATTACCTGGGTTCCTTCCATTATGGATGAAACGTCTAAGCCAACCGGTAACACCAATGAGTTTATCAAGGGAACTGTATCGTTCCAAGAGGAAGTTGGAGTCTGGGATCGGTCCATCCTCCACGACTCCGACTCTTAAGCCCGGCAAAACTTCCGGAGCGGAGAACCGATTCTGAGGCCAAGTCGACTCAGGTTGCGTTAACCAACTTGGGCCCCACCAAAGGGGATGGTTGACAAGTGAAGAGGCCTCGAGACCGCGAGAGGCGCAATCGGCCGGGTTCAATTCTCCGGGTACGTGTCTCCAAATCAACGGAGTTTCAGAGCACTGAATTTGGGACACCCGATTCGCGATAAAGACCTCCAAGTTGTGAGGGGCGGCTCGGAGCCAACATAGGACAATTTCACTGTCCGTCCAAGCGTACACGTCGGTCAGCTCGACCACGGATGCCAAAGATGAACGGACGTGGTTAAGAAGGCGCACCAAAAGAGCAGCGCCAGACAATTCTAAGTTAGGGATCGTCAAGCGTGACCAAATAGGGGCCACCTTGCTCTTTGCCAAGACAAGATGTGTCGCTACCTCACCAGTGGCATCGACAGTCCGCATATATACCACGGCAGCATAGCCTCGTTCGGAAGCGTCACAAAACCCATGGAGACTGGCGTGGCACCTTCCTGGTGGTAGGAAGCGTCGAGGCATCGAAATTCGGTTGACGTCCGGAAGTGCAGACACAAGGGAGTGCCACTCCTTCAATAATTTCCCTTGGAGAGGATCGTCCCAACCGACTTCAGCAATCCAAAGCTTCTGAAGGAAGCATTTGGCCAAAAATATTACGGGAGTGATCCACCCGTTTGGATCAAATGTGCGGGCAACCGTAGACAAGACGGAGCGCTTAGTCCAGACCTTAGGAGGTGGGTTCAATTTGACCCGGTAGGTGAAAACATCCTGGACGGGCTGGTACTGTATTCCAAGGACCGTCAACAAATTAGGATTTTCAAGGTTTTCAAAAATATGAGGGTCCTGCTGATCCTCTCCCGGGAGATCCTTCAAAACGTGAGGGGAGTTGGATAGCCACTTTCGCAATTCATAACCTCCGGACTTCAGTATTGCGATCAATTCGTCACGCAGGGTCAAAGCTTCTTCAACACTAGAAGCTCCTGTGCAGATGTCGTCCATATAGACTGACGATTCCAAGATGGCTGATGCACGAGGATAATTCAGCCGCTCGCGGTTAGCCAATTCCAACAAGGTCCTAATAGCAATATAGGGGCTTGACCGGAGTCCATAGGTCGTTGTGTTCAATTCAAAGACCCGTATCGGCTCATTAGGACTCTCGCGCCACAAAATCAGCTGATACCTCCGATCATCGCGATGCACCACCGACTGTCTGAACATCATCTTGATGTCAGCAACAAAGACAATTTGGTGACGGCGGAAATGCGTGAGGATGTCGGAGATATCCTTGATCAACTTAGGGCCAGCGTGCAGACACTGGTTCAAAGTCACCCCGTTAGACGTAGCCGCGGAGCCGTCAAATACCACTCGAATCTTACCCCCAGGGGTCTTCAAGACAGCATGGTGGGGTAGGAAGTAGTGCTCGTGCGAACGCCAATCAAAATTGGATGGTGACATGTGTCCAAGGTCTTCGTACTCGCGCATAAATTCAATATACTTGGTGCGGAAGGTAGGGTCGCGCCGCATGCGCCGTTCCATAGACAAGAGCCTTTTCTCAGCTAAGGCCCGTGAATGACCAAGAGGGGGGCGAGAGGCGAGGAAGGGCAAGCGAGTTACGAAGCGGCCGTCAGTACGGCGGCCTGTGTTATTTTGATAGAACAACTCGCATTCAAGGTCAAGAGGATTAACCGGTGCAGCGTGTGGCGGCTCCTCGACTTCCCAAAAACGCTGGACTACATCCGACAACGTTAAGCCGGCTGCCTGCAATTGGTCTAGCACCGGTGGGTCTGAAGACCACAAAACGGGTCCAAGAAAGCTATGACCAAATATAGTGGAGATGGCGCAAAGTCCATCTTTCTGCAGGAACCTAATTCCTCCTGACAAGATCAGGCCTAGGACATCAGAACCCAACAAAAGATCCATGGGACCAGGTTCAGTCCAGTGAGGGTCGGCAGGGGTAAGACCTGCCGTACAGGAAACCGCAACATCAGCGATTCTTTCCTGTGGTAGAGGACCCAAGATATCGTCAAGGACTGACACCTTGACCAAGACGCGGAGATCGCCCTTAATTGGGCCAAACATCAACTCCGCTTCACCCTTAGGAGTCGAGGGCTCGGCACCACCGATACCTATCATCCGAACCGCATGAGGACTCCAAGGGAGCCCTAGCTTACCCACCAAATAAGAAGAAGCAATACAGCGCTGTGAACCCGAATCCAAGAGGGCACGAACTATCAAACATTCACCTTTCGGGTTGTACACCTTCACTGAGACAGTCGGCAAAAGAACGGTCTGACAGACGGACTGCTGAAGATTAAGATTCTCAGGAGATGTGGCTGTGGTGGGGGCTAGGGCGGCGACTACCTAGGATTGGTCACCTTCATCAAACCGGTCCTCGAACCGGGGAATCTCGAATCGAGATTCATGCGGAACCTCCAGAGGCGGAGGAGACGGACCTCCATTTGGGTAAATCCACGCGCCATCCCGCGGCGGAAGCACAGGCCTAGTCAAGCGGGCAGAGGCCGGCACACCGTAGTGAGGTTGGCGACCCATACGAGGTGGGCGGCGCTCTAGTCGCGGCCACTCGTGAAGCGGGGGTGAGTAGCGAGTAGGACGGCCCGTCGCCGTGGCGGCAGCAAATCCCGCATCAAATTGGCGCAGGGGGGTCGAAATCCCCCCGCGGGGGGGTGAAGCCCCCCCGGGTGGGGGCGAAGTCCGGACACACCGGGGCACCTGACACGGTGCGGGAGAGCGACGCAGACTAGCAGGGGAGCGATTAACATAAGCACCTACGCCCGTGCGGGGGGTGCTCTCCCCCACCTGGCGGCCAACGCCATTTTGGTTGGCACACAAGATCGCCAGGTGGTTGCCCTTACAAATAGGGCATGGCTGCTGATGTGGGCAGTCTCGCTGCCGGTGAGCTTCCAGGCAACTATAGCACCAGTGGCGGTCCCTGGCGATGCCCCTCCGGTGGTTAATCGTCTTGTCCAGGAACTGGGGACAAGAAGGTACCCTGTGGCCCGGACGCTTGCAATATTTACAGGGGGTGGCCTCAGTGGCAGCAAGCCCCCTGTAGACTGGCATTGGCCTTCGCTCAGAGGCCCCCTTACCAGGGCTGCCAATCTGACCCCTTCTTTTCCTCGGCTGGGCAGGTTGCTCTGAGGTCCTTGAAGGACCAGCAACACCAGAGTTGTCAGCCTGCCGGCACTCCTCCTCGAGGAACTTTAGCAAATCTGAAAAGGGGGGCAGATAGCTGGCACCGTCCCCACCATACCTCTGTTCAAACCGCAATTTTAATTCGGGAGGTAGGCGGGACAACACTATATGCAGCAACAGAAAAGACCACTGGTCCACCGGGAGCTCTAGTCGCCTAAGTGCATTACATGCTACAATCAACGGGTTTAACAAAGATTCCCTCAAACGAGCAACCCCTGAGACACGTGGCAGAGACAAAATTTGCGCCACGTGCGTGTCCGCTAATCGGCGCACGTTGGCATACCGCCGGGTGAGTAGTTCCCGGGCGGTAGTATAGCTCTCCTCGGAGAGGTCCAGGTGGCAGACCACACTCAGAGCCTCTCCCTGCAAGGAGGACAGTAGGTAGCTCAGTTTCTGGCAGGGAGACAGATCCTTCCTAGCATGCACCAGACTATCAAAGAGGCCGAGGAAACCTAACCACTCACTCAAATTGCCAGAAAATTTAGGTAGGTCTATAGTGGGTAACCTACCTAGTAGCGCAGGTTGAGTCGGAGGTCTCAAAGGAGACTCGAGAAGAGAGCTTAGTCTCGCCTCCTTCTTAAGCTTAGAGCTTTCCTCCACAAGGCCGTCCGTTAGTTCAAAGAACTGCTCATAGTCTCGCTGAGCGGACTGGAGCAGTTCCTCGGGCGGTTCCAAAACCACTAGGTCCCTAAGCGCTTCCTCGATAATTGCCTGTCTGGTCGGCACCTGTTCACATCGCTTGAGCAGTGCGGATGCTCTGTCCTCACGGCCTATCAAGGTACGAGCTGTAGCCGCCCATCGGAGTTCAGCTTGTATCGAGCCAACGAGCCTTTTATGAGCTGACATCTTGTACGCAATAGGTATTGCAATTTGCAATTAAATAAATTACTTTATGATTCACACTTACAATTTAGGCTGGATTGAGGTGGCAACCCTAACTAACAATTAGCCAGCTGTGTGAATTCACAACAAAACACCAACAGTATAACAACACACAAAACAGCAACAAACAACAAACAAATAACAGCAAATAAACAATGTTCAAATTCTATTGTAAACAATGAATTTATATGTTAGGTTGTTACACTGTTGATTGCTACAATAATCAAAGTAAAGAATTAAAAATAAACAAGAATAAGAACTACAATAATTAAAGCAAGTTAAACTTACCTACATGAAAATTATCAAATTATCAGGGGTTAACCTTCAAATACAGACAGACATACATGTAAAAACAAAAAACAAGTTATGTGTATAGTTAACCCGAGACAAACAACAATAATATGTAATTATAGTAATTGCAGTATAATCTTAAGCATAAGTTAGAAGTTACAAATTCAAGTTTTTAAACAATTGCAAAGACAGGCAAAGATAGGTGAGCAACTATATATGTGACTGAAAACACTGTGTAATCAATGATTACTGTTCAATAATTAAAAAACAAGTTTTTAATTTGCAACTAGTAGGGGACAAAACCAAAGGTAGTGGTTAAATTTACAAATCCAATTAATAATAAGCAATTAATTCAAGACAACAAATTCATATACAGTCACAATCGCAATGCAGACAAGCAATATCAAACCTTGTAATTAGCAATATCAACATATAAAGGGTAAATAATGTATACATAATACCCTTTATTACAAGTTATTATCTGTACACAAATTCAGTTAAAGTGTTGAACAGCTGTTGGCCAATTAATTTAGAAGTTTGCCAACAAATCAATAAGCTGCTAACAAGCTAGTATGTATTTAACAAACTAATTACAGTTTGCAACCTTTTCTCAATCTCAACTACAAACTTTCAATTTATAGATAAATAAGTACTTTCCTAAACAAAACAGTTATTTAATTAAACAGACACCAAGTACAAGCTTTGACACCACAGAAGTATAGTTTGTGCGACAAGAATCAAACCTAATGTACAAAATTCTCTTATGCCGCTTCAATACATTTAACACAGCAAGAAGGAACTATAGCTAAGTAATCCAAAGTAAAAGTAAAGCTTGTTTTAATTTACCCAGCTATATCCCACAATAAATGCCCCACTAGCTTACACTATTAAACCGGTACAGACCTGTCCGCAGCGTTTAGTACAACCACGCTCTGCTACCAAATGTTGTGGCTTCAACCTGGTCCAATGCTACAACCCTAAGACGCTGTTCCAGGGGCCCATCAGCTGGATTCGAGCCTCTTAGACCATTGGCTCAGGGCCAAATGCGGACAGAACTGTATTACGGGTAAACTTAGGTGGTAAGACAATAATGAAAACTATACTACGTACTTACGGAGTCCAAGGTGACCACGGCTCCTCGATAAGGAAGAATGTAGGTTACAGGTTAGGAAAGGTCAGGAATGAGAAGGTATTGCTTTTCGGCCTGTGGCTTCTGGCTTCAAAACCGTCAATCACAACTCACACAGCACCGCACTCAAAGTTCGTCCAAAAGCTGCTTAGGTTAACTATTTACGGAATTATACACAGTTTGCAGCCGGCAGGTGTCAACGTGGCCACAACTATCAATGCCACTCAGTACAACAAGTAAGTCTTTATTTAGTACCGAAATAACTAGAAGCTAATTTCTCGCGGGAACCTTAGGCGATAGCGAGGTTCTAACAATACGGATTACAAAGAAAAGCTTATATTTACAATCAACAATTCGACCGCGGCCCGCCCTGCCAAAAAACCAATCTTGAACTGTGTCGAACTGTCAAAACCAAAGAGTTTTATCAAAAAGCGCGGCAAGCTAGCTACGTTCACAAAGTATTCATCTGTCACAGCGACCACAGACAACTAATACATAGGTGGCGCGAACAGATGTGAACTAATCGAATTGAATCATTATTCCAAAAATTAGGTTAGAAGGTTAAATAAAAAAAATTCAACAGGTTAAAAGCACATGTTTTTTATTCAAATATACCTACTTTACAATTAGTGCTTTGGAATCACCAAGTGAATTTACAACTGATTCGTAATGCCATTTTTAACGAGAAAAGTTACAATATGTACTCTAAGGAACCAGAAGTAAAGTAAAAATAAAACAACAAACTAATCTTTATTCTACAGCACGCTTTTAAGAATCTCAATCTTAACACGAATTAAGGCTCAGATCGACACTAACACAATGTTGAACTATCAAAAATTACGAGATGGATGCGTTGCCGATTGCTTACATGCAACTCACATCTGGAGGAGTAAAAGTTGAATAAGGCTGAACCATTAGTAGCTCTGTTATTGAAGGTACAGTGGAAGTAGGTACTTGGGTAAACCGATTCTGGGAGAAAAAATTCAATTTTGTTCTGGAAAAAATATTAATAAATTATTTATAAACAAACATATAAATCAATCTAGGCAACTAAATAAACCTTAAACCACATGCTTATCATTAGAGTTTGGAAACTGAATCATGGGCATGTCGATTTAAAAACCAACTGTTGGAGAAATACTAGTAAGGGAAATAAGTACCGTACCTACTTGAATTCATCCGCTAAATGAAAAATCAGGTAAGTATATTAGTACCTACTTTGTTCTTACCTCAGCTGACTTTGGACATGGAAAAACTATAAGGGTTCTTATTTGGACAACGGAACTCTGACAAAAAAAAACTTACATCTGGTGGAGTAAAAGTTGAACCAGGCAGGGTCAATTTGGGAATTTATAATTTCTGAATTTTCCCTGGTCTGTCCTGGTGGGAGGCTTCGGCCGTTGCTAGTTACCACCCTACCTACCTAGCCTACTAACCTCGGCTTACTTTTATTTGAAAATGGTCGGTATGGCACCAGGAGATAGAATAGAACGGAACACACTACGTTCTATTAAATCAGCTGTAATATGCTTGGAGGATATAACACGTCGTGATGAATTGGTCAGTCTTTTCTATTAAGTCATATTTTTCATCCATAGGTTTCTCAGGTATTCATCCTTTGGAAACCTGAAATTAAAAGAAAGTTATAAACTTATAATAAAAGAGTCGTCAAGTCCGGCCCTGTAATTTTTTCAAGTTCTCGAAATGTCAACAAAAGATTATTCAACATAAAACATGTATTTCTACAGAAAACCATAACATTATAGTTATAATATTAGCATGGCTACATATTTCGTCTTATCAACTATTAATATTAGTTAACATATCCTTGATATGATGCGATAAACGAAAAAACTCAAAGCTGACTACATGATATCATGAAATTTACTAACCGATGGAACGTTATTTCTGGCGTTTTCCTGTACGAAGCGTTGTTACACAGGGAGACACAACACTTCACCATTTTATTTCAATAAATATTGGCTACTAAACCTTCAAATTTCACAAACAATTTATGACAACACAATGTAAACAAACGCCATAATATGTCTCTTAGATGTCTTACGGGCTGCCACGCATTGAATTTTTGTCAATGTGTGCGTTGGTGTTGCACAGTGTTGCAACAAGTAGAAAAAAGGATAGGAACATAGACATTTTTGCTTGGAGGGAAAAGGACACAGATTCCCATACACTTGTCTATGTAGGTGTGTTTATGTTAAGTCTGCTTTTCTTTATTAAGTCTGTGTTTTTGACCAATGCGAAATATTGCGTACCTACTTCACAGTTGGTGACAACTGACAACACATTCATTAAAAAAATTATGAGGCTCTATTATCTATGTTGCATTTTAACTTGTCTATTAAAAATGTCAAATGTCACAACATCCGTCAACAAAAGTATATAATTCTACCCTAAAAATCACAAAATTAATATTTCCGCTGTAATTATTCATGTGATTTCAACGGTCCACCGTTAATTCC
The DNA here is from genome assembly GCA_963932025.1 of Erebia epiphron. Classification (NCBI taxonomy): domain Eukaryota; kingdom Metazoa; phylum Arthropoda; class Insecta; order Lepidoptera; family Nymphalidae; genus Erebia; species Erebia epiphron. Next base: position 3,100,964 of record OZ009949.1, on the reverse strand, counting down.
TAAAGTGAGTTGTAATAAAAGTACAAAAATGACTACAGCCGACCTACGGAGTCTGATCCAAGCGAAACTGAAGGAAAACGCCGATCATGGCTTCCATACATTGGACTTGGATCGAATAAAAGATGAAAACTATTTGAAACGACTGATGAAGCATTGCGATAACGATCCGAAACAGGGCGCGGACATGCTGTGGGAGATATTTAGTTGGCGGAAATCCATATCCGCTAACGATATTAACGAAAACAACATTAAAATGGAATACGTACTCGATGGAAGCTTCTTTCCGCACGGGCGCGATGTCGACGGATGCTTACTCCTAATAGTTAAGTCAAAGAAACACGTTAAAGGCACGAAAGACTTCGAAGAACTGAAAAAAGTGATTGTATACTGGTTTGATCGTATCGAACGCGAAGAGAACGGCAATAAAGTAACATTGTTTTTCGATTTAGACGGATGTGGATTGAGTAACTTGGATATGGAACTAGTTAAGTATGTGATATCACTATTTAAGAACTACTATCCGTATTTTTTGAACTATATCCTCATATATAACATGCCATGGGTTCTGTCAGCTGGATTTAAGATTGTCAAAACTTTATTGCCCGCAAGAGCGGTTGAAAAAATGAAATTCATTTCCCAAGACACTATACACGAGTATGTTACACCCGATCAAGCTTTAACTTGTTGGGGGGGGCAGGATGGCTACGAATTTGAATTTATATCGGAAGGCAAGGGTAGTACACCGAAAAAAGTAACGTTTGCCGAACAAGGCGACCATTCTCCGGGAGAAATGTTGTGTTTGAACCCTAATAACTTGATAATCTTTAAGAATGAAAACGAAGAAGTTACAGGGCAGTTTACAATAACAAACATGGATGATGGTGCTGTATCATTCAAAATTAGAACAACTTCCCCTGAGAAATTTCGTGTGCGACCAAGTTCGGGCGTATTATCTAAAGGTGCGACTCAAACTATACTTATCGTTGTTCAACCTGGTTTCCAACTCCGTAATGTAGTGAAGGATATGTTCTTAGTCATGTCTGTACAGATTCCTAAAACAGATTTATCACAAAAAGAGCTCAGTGACATATGGGCAAACTCTTCGGGGAGCAAGGTTGACGAATACAGGCTGAAATGCCAGTTCCCTGTCAAGGAATTGCCTAAAAATTGCAATTTAGAAGTTGTCAATCAAGAAAAGCCGGAATCCATCACCAACGCATTGAATAATCTCCAGATGAATTATGAAATTTTACACAGACAGGTTGACAAGCTTAAGTTATACCAATTTCTTACTCTACTTGTAACTTTTGTTGCCGTGATCTTGGGATTTCTCGTTTATCAGAACACCACGGATAATGAAAGATACTGTGAACGCATCTAGCCTTCAATGCTGGTGGTTTTTGAGACCACTATCAACATTTATATAACATTATACTGCCTATCTATATTTTTGTTGATTGTTAACACATTATTGTATGTTAAATGTTGCAATTTAATGCATTTAGTTGAACAATTGTATATCGCTAAGTAGTAGGGTAGGGCTTTAAATGTTACCAAATTATAGGGTTTAGGTTGGCAACATTAGTAAAGTGTAAATACAATTAATCAATTTCGATAATGAAGCAAAGTTGGCTGCTTCATTCACTTGGAAGAAAAGAATAAACTTATTTATTATTTTTATTATTGTCAAGCATTTTTATGGTGCATATATGTATACTAGATGATGCCCGCGACTTCGTCCGCGTGAATTAAGGTTTTTTGATTCTCGCGGGAACTCCTTATTTTCCGGGATAAAAAGCCTATGTCCTTCCCCGGGATATAACCTACCTCTGTACCAAATTTCAGCAAAATCGGTTAAAAAGATGGTCCGGGAAAGAGTAGCAGACAGATAGACAGACACACTTTCGCATTTATAATATTACTAGATGATTCCTGCGACTTCGTCCGCGTGGACCAAGTTTTTTTGATTCCCGCAGAAACTCTTGAATTTTCCGGGATAAAAAGTAGCCTATGTCCTTCCCTGGGATACAACCTACCCCTGTACCAATTTTCATTAAAATCGGTTGAACAGATGGGCCATGAAAGCGTAGCAGACAGACAGACAGACACACTTTCGCATTTATAATATTAGTATGGATTAAGATGTAAGCTATCCTATCTTTCAAGTTGGATCAAACTGCACACGGTGTGCAAATTTAATTTAAAATCAGTTAAGTTGTTTGGGAGTCCATCGCAGACAAACAATGTGACACGTGATTTATATATATTTAGATTATTATAAAATGTATGTAATATGTCACAGGGTGGATGATTTCACATATTACCTATAACATTCAAACCATGTCAAATGATGTCAATATTGAAATAAGATAGTTTGAATATTTTAAGCAAGTCACTATATGCCAAAGTGCCATAATGAATCCTGTTTATGGCACTAAGTGCCATGGACTGTCTAATGAAAGCTGAAAATGCAAAATGGCAGGAAATTAAAAAAAATATTGATCTAGGATCCCCTACTAATGTACTTTAAGTTTTTTTCTTTTACCTTGTGTTTATGGCCCCAGTTTTGCCTCTCAGTTATCACTATGCATTCTATAATTTACCAGATAAGTAAGTCAGTATTTATTAATGGTTTTGACTCTATAAAAAAAAACTAAAAAGTAGTTAGGTACCTCTACAAGCACAAATCAAAATGGACAGTTCTACTGAAGTTTGTATGAGACTGCTTGATTAGTACATAATATTGATTAAGACTTCCAGATTCAGTGAAAGACCCATTAGTGCGACCACGACGTGTCATATTTGGCCCTTTTATCGAAACTGTATTATCACCATAGGTTATTTAAGTCATAATGTAACTTGCACTTGAAGAAAATTGGTGTAGGTACTATAGGTAATAGTAGTTAGGTATTCATTTTGTTACCAAGGGTCGAACTTATATATTTTATTATGAAATGGTTACATGTTAATATATTAGGTAAATTATAATAAATATATAAATAAAAAAACCGGCCAAGTGCGAGTCGGACTCGCGCACCGAGGGTTCCGTACAAACATTAAATATAAGTTTTATATTAAATAGATTTTGAGTTGATTGAATGAAAGGTAAATTGCGGTTTACGATTTATGACGTATTAAAAAAAATCTACTTACTAGATCTCGTTCAAACCAATTTTCGATGGAAGTTTGCATGGTAATGTACATCATATATTATAGAAGTTACAGGGGGGGGGGGGGGGGGGGGACACACACACATTTTACCACTTTGGAAGTGTCTCTCGCGCAAACTATTCAGTTTAGGAAAAAATGATACTGCAAACTTCAATATCATTTTTGAAGACCTATCCATAGATAGACACGTATGGGTTAGATGAAAAAAAAAATTTTGAGTTTCAGGCCTAAGTATGGGGAACCCCCAAAATTTATTGTTCTTTTTCTATTTTTGTAAGAAAATCTTAATGCGGTTCACAGAATACATCTACTTACCAAGTTTCAACAGTATAGTTCTTATAGTTTCGGAAAAAAGTGACTGTGACATACGGACGGACAGACAGACAGACAGACATGACGAATCTATAAGGGTTCCGTTTTTGCCAAATTTGGCTACGGAACCCTAAAAAGCCATTCCTACAAAGTAGTAAGTATTGTGATGTGATTCAATATTTTGCTTTTGAGTAATTTAATTCCGAATTTAGCATTTTTTAAATTCACCTATTGTACTAGAATTAGAAATTAGTATTAAGAGTAAAATTGAATTAAGAGTAATATATCAAAATTATTGTTAATAAAACAACTAAGTACATAGGTGTATTATAGATGGTCAATCAATGTATATTCCGAATTTATTTTTGGCTTCCAAATAATTTTTTAATGATGGAGTAATTTAGATTATTTTTTATTAATTTATTATTTTATTTTCGTTCAATATGGGTGATCTACATATGGATTAGTTAAGTGTCTAGAAAAAAAGTGGCTAATATTGTTGTACCTCTAAAATAAAATGGCAGGTCTAAAGTGGCCATCCCTTTCATAATGCTCTCTTTCGAAAAGGACAGCACTAGATTAGCCTAGAGATTTGTACAAAACGTAGATACAGAAGTAGTCATTCAATACGTTTATTTCAGTTTGTTTTTGCCTGTGTTACTACCAATAGTACTACATGGACGATAAAACTTTCCTGTTTATTACTACCTACATATTATAGGGCCTTTAAGTAGTAATAAACAAACTATATTTTAGGCCTAATAACAAGAAAATAATTTTTTACTATTTATTTACTTAATTTCATACAAAATCGAACCTAAAATCAAACAATAAAACAAAAATGCATTTAAATTAATAAACGGGTAGGTACCTATAAAAATTGTTAGTACCTACCAGTAGTAATATTGAAAGTTTCATTACCCGTAGTACAACTGGTAGTAACACGGGCAACAAACCTTTGTTTCACTATTAAACTGCCTGCCCTTAAACAGGCTACGCGGTTAGGGATAGAAAATAGAATAGTTGCTTTGTTTATCACATTTGTAATATAATCTGTGCTCTCTCTCTGTTGTGAATGAAAGAGGCATTTGTCACTGGTTTGTTCCTTATTTCATCGCACAACAGAATTTTTTAGTTGTGGTTATGTTTATTATTGAAGACTACATATTTATTACCTCTAGTATGAAATAAATAAATCATTTATTTAGGTACGCTTTTTTCTTATAATTTTTCATTAAATTTTTCACCTCCAAGAAAGTAGTCGGTCAAGTAAAGGCTGAGTTAATGACTTTTTAAGCTATTGCATAGCTTCTATCGCGGGCTTTGAGCGTGGAGACCGAATCCAGAAATTCCGTTACAAAAAAACCTAACACTTTGGTTGCTATGACTACCTACTTGTGTTGTTGACTTCAAAGTATTGAAAATAAAAAGACTATTTTTATGAAAAGATGATTTGGAATATAAAGGCGAAATAATTTTAAAGAATTATGTTTCAAAACATAATTCTTTAAAATTATTAGGTATGTGTACTTGGTGACGTCATTCTAAATCCAATATGGCGGACTAGACTTTTTTATTCTTTGGTTTTGATGAGAATAAAAGAAAAAATTAAGCGGCACACTAAATTCAATATGGCGGACGATATATAAAAGCTTGTTTTTTAAATGATTTAAGACTCATTTTACATACAATATTCAAATTCAAGAATTCCTTATTTTCAAATTGGTACCTACTTACTTACACTGTACAGTGTACATTTTTTAACGTTAATATAATAAGAAACGTGATAATTGACGTGAATAATTATTTATTAATTATTATCACCTTCACGGTATTTCGAGGATTTCGAAATTCGAATGGTCTATGCTCGTTGATGGCTGCCGCTGGCAGTGGCACCACACGTGTGCCACGTGACACGTGTGTTGAAGGAGGTTGAAGGGCTGGAACTCAGTGTGAGATTTAGAGCACACAGTACGAACTTTGACTTTGCATATACTTAAGACATGGTTAAAACGAGACAGATTTATGTTACTGACATAAGTCCATCTCGTTTTAATACTAAGCAAAGTATAAGCCATTAGCCAAGTCAAAGTACGCTAGATTTCAGCGTCAGAGGCTCAGAGCCGTAAAGTTAGTGAAAAAAAATGACACGTTTGACGTCACATGCACTGAGTAGGTACCGTAGACCTGCCGTAGACAGAGAAAGTAATATAGACCAAGCCATATCTCCTTTTCACTCCAACATGAAAGAGATGCAGTGTTGTGATGTTACACAAGATAGAATGAGAACAAAATATGATTTCTTCTATCCCTTTCTGCGTGTCACGGGTCATGTATGTTTTGTTCTTAAAAACACATTATGTGCTTGGTGCATTGCAGCGTTTTACCTATTATTACCTATCCCTTTCGGTTACACGCTGGCATTGATTCTAGAGGTTTAATTAACCCTAAATTTATAGTTTATGGTCATTGACTTACCAATACCTTAGACGCACCATCGAAACGCTAAAAACGGCACGGTCAAACTGTTCATAAATAGATATTCTGAACAGTCTTCACCTCAGTCACGCATGAGTACACCAAGCGACAACATGCCGTTTTGCTCCGTAATAAAGTGCAAAAACAATCCGAAAGATGCGAAAAAAAAAAATTGTGTGTGTCAGCTCCGACGCACGACTGGAGTTTACTCGTACTATCCTATTTTGATACTCGGCAAGCCTCGTATCAAAAAACAGCACTCGAATTAAAATGACCTTCATTACGATACAGTTGCATAAATAGCTATATTGATATGTATAACAAAAACAGCAATATAAGTACATTGACACTGATAGAAACAAACAAGCCCAATAACATATAGGTATAGTCGCCTTGCAGCATACACTATGTACGTCTCACTCTTACGTCACAACCAAATTAGAAAGCCAAAAAAGTAACGAGGTCATTCATCAGTAGATTTTACCTCTCATATTTTTCTCATACCGGGCGCCTTATATATGAAAATCGATTCTTAAGGAGTAAACTCCAAAAAGATGGAGTATCATATTTTAGGTAGGAAAATACTTTATATACATTTACTTTACGGTATAGTAGCGAAATAATCACGCAATCTTACCGAAATTAATTATTTTGTCATCATAATTACAATATTTTAATCGTGCAGCTATCACGTTCACACGCTTACGCGCCAATAGAGAACGCGATAGAGGCGCGTCGGAGCGAAATGGATACAAAAAATATGGAGTAGTTAATTTTTTACTTTTCTTATATTGAAGTTGTAAACTGGTACAATTAAAGTGCCCATTTTTTTGGATAAATTAATATGGGTATGTTTAAAATCGGTAAGTAGTGAAAAAAACCGTTTCGAATTCCTTAGATAAGAAATAATTCTTTCAAAATCGATATCTGGCATTTATAATAATCATCATAGAAAATAAATCGTTGTTAACTTCTAAAGTACGATGCCATATTTTTTTGTTCTATTGGACAAATTTTTAAATCGATTTTTGGGTAATTATATCACAAACTTTAAAAATATTGCAGTTTGGTGACCAATCATTTGGCAAAAAACAAATAACAAATTTTCATTTCACAAACAACGTTTCCCAAAATTATGAATCATATATTAATCGTTATAAAACTTTTGGTCCTACAAATAATTCACTTGACAAAACAATTAACAGACAAATTATCATTTCATAAAATATAATTAGACAAACAATTGATTTATAAATCGTGTTATTTAATAAAACAACGTAAAGCATATTTCTTTTTTGATAAAATGAATTGTTTGATAAATACTGTAAGAGTCTTCTGGCGTAGCCCGTTTTAAAAAGTTGACATTCTTGGGTCGAAATCTGAGCACTCAGACTCCACACAGTCTTGTCTGTCCTACCCCTAGAGTGTTTTTTGTAAAGAGCGTAGCCAGAAGCTGGCGAAGGAGGTCCTGAACGAAGGTCGAATGGTTTTCCTAGCTTCTCCACTTCCTTTTTAGGCACCACTCCCGCTCATGCAAGAGCGAGCGAAGCGAGCTCGGGACTGGGGGCACTCCGAGTCGGATAGTTTAGGTGACGAAGAGGATGGCGGGGTCTTTCAGACCCCGCCATCCTCTTCGTGGTTATTTCCTTTTTATACCACCCAGAAATAAGGAGCCCCGCGAAGCAGGGCTCCGTCGACCGGGCCTTGGAGGTGGTGAGAGAGAGAGGGAGAGAACCCATATCCATATTCAAATCATAAAAAATATCATAATCTCATATGAAATCAGAGATTGTACGCGGACGAAGTTGCGGGTGATCTATATATTTCAAATAACAATTTATATTTTAATATTTTTTGAAATTACGAATTTGAAGAATGAATTATTTTATAAAATAATAAATTGGTAAATGACATTTTTACATTCAGCACGTTTGCAAAGTAAATTATTTGTGAAATGAGTATTTGTCAAATCATTTTTTAATGAAATATATGTTTGCGGAATACGACGTTTGAGAAATGATTAGTTTTTGAAACGTTTTTTGTGAAATGATCATTTGTTAAATGTTTTTTGCGAAACATTAGTGAACCATTGCAGTTTCTTGTAAATATTAATTTATTTACAAAAACCGATGCCCACATAAGAACATAATTTCACCATGTAAAATTCGCGCGCGAGTTGAATGCAGAGTAAATGTATGTGTCACCATACATTTACTCTGCATTCAACTCGCGTGCGAACTATATAATATGATTTGCGCAAGGCCATTATTGAAAAATATATAGACGTATGTCTACACTACATGTTTAAGACAGAAAACATTGAAAAAAGCATCCTTCTAAAAGACAGGTAAGTTAAATTTATTTCAAGGTACTTTTTTCATTTTTTGTCGCCAGTTTTTGTATTTATTAAAAACTGGTCAAGATTCTCCCTAATTTTTCGGGATAAAACTTAGCCTTTGTCCTTCCCCGGGATATAAACTACATTCATACCAAATTTCAGCAGCAGGCAGTTTTTTTTCAAATCGGTTAAGAAACATCTAAATCGTTGTACAAATTTTTTTTTTTTTGAATACGCACCGGATTGAGAATTTCAAGTCGTTTAAAAAGTAGCCTTTGTCCTTCTCCGGGTTGTAATCTATCCCTATTACCATATTTCATTAAAATTGGTTGGATGGGCCGTTAAAGCGTAGCAGATAAACAGACAGACTGAAAAACACACTTTCGCATTTATAATATTAAGTATGGAATTCAATTCGTGAATTTCGTGGGAGGGATTCGAACCCGCGACATCTTACTACTTAATGAAATTTTTATCCTGCCAGAAGAAACTGTGTTTTATTTAAAATATGTAAATAAAATATTTAATGCATAATAACACATAAACACACAAATACATAAAGATAATTTTCATAAAATCACCTATCACCAATAAAGTATTAAAAAAAATAAAAATATCAAATAAAAAATTGGCGACCCCTATATCACTTTACTTCGGAATACAGGAAGTCTTCCGCTGATTCATTGCAAAATGTCGTATGTGTCGAACTTTTATTACAAAATTTAACCCTAATTATGAGTCCATATGGTTGGTTTTTGTGAACCGTTTGGTGTCTCAGTCTATATTATTGACCGAGCGAAGCGAAGGTCTCTGAGTCTACTTGAGTGAATTTGCACTTGTCCGTCCTAGGGTTGCCAACCATACTATAATACTATTATTATTGGTATTGTACTGTATTTCGGGTCTGCGTACTATATACTGTTGAAGAAGCACATAGTACGCAAAAATATTCCATAAAATACTATTTTTGTGAAGTGTACTATATTTTTTTATAGCTTAGTCCGAAAAATACTATATTTCGTTATATAATGTTAGCAACCCTATCCGTTTGTCTGTCAGAGCCTTATAACTTCTGAATTACTGAACGTAATTACTTCAAATATAAATATAATATGTAAACCGATGGCCTCCCGCCAAATATGGCTTAAAAAGTTATAAAAATCTTTATTTCAGGGGGGCTCTCATAGAAGCGAATGCGAAGTAATAGTTATATTTTGTTATACAAGAGTGAAAAGTTGTTTTTTAACCGCGTGCTCAATTTTGATGACCGAGCAAGCGAAGGATTCTTGCGCTCGTGATGCGAGTGGTTCAAAAATTAGAATCCTGAGCGTCAGCGAGGGAATCAAAAGAGCACGAGGTGAAAAATCTTTTCACTCGAGTGCAACGCGTAACTTTTCATCCCACCTCAGCGAGGAAATTAAATACTTCTCGCGTGATTGTTGAGGGAGAAAGCTCATTTCCGCATTTTTAACAGTTTCAGTCAATTCTGTTGGCGTCAAATTAACTTCTTCGTCACTAGAATCACTCATTTTATGTTTTTAACTTATTTTCAATTTTCTTGTTTTTAATCGAAGGTTTTAATTTTAAACAATATGACGTAATAGAAAATGGTGCGCGCAAAGCAAATAAAAAAATCACAAAAAAGTATACCAAAGAGGTTATAGTGTGAGGTTTTAACAAATTAAAAACGGTTGTATGGAAATTCGGCACCATAGAGGTAGAAGTAAATAGGTTTTAATGATGTTTTGAATTCACAAACTTCATAGACGAGTGATATTTACTAACGTGCACACGATGTTCTAAATTCAATTTACTTTATCCTCAAGAGGATAATAACGGCTTTTGCAATCAGATATCGAAGCTTAAAAATACTCTTTCCGAGATGGTGGGATGAAAAAGTTTTTTTATAGCGTTACATATGGTTGCGGTATATCATTTTAAAGATAATTAGGAATAGAGTCTAAAAATATTTTTGTTTAAATTTTTCCCCTAAAATTGACGAAATGGGGGGCTTTCAAACTGGTGATTTTCTAACGTCCAAAGTTGACCTCAGAACTCTCAATTTTCTGAAAGGCTAAGACTGTAACTTGATCAATTATTTGAATTATATCCTGTACTTGAACAACAAATACTAAAATTAGATAAATATTATAAGGAAACGAAATTATTTAATTTCTAATGAGATTTAGTATTTTTAACAGAACCTCACAATGATGTCAATAGATGGCGCTAATGGTCAAAGTTAACTATTACAATATTTTCTGAAAGGCTGAGTCTGAAACTTGTTCAATTATTTGAATTATATCCTGTACTTGAACAACAAATACTAAAATGAGATAAAATGATAAGGAAACGAAATTATTTAATGTTCACTATTTTTAACAGAACCTCACAATGATGTCAATAAATGGCGCTAATGTTAAGAGATAAATATTATATGGAAACGAAATTGTTTAATTTTTAATGGGCTTCAGCATTCAGTCAGTTCAACAGAACTTCACTATGATGTCAATAGATGGGGCTCTATAAAAGTTTATTCGTTTTATGGATACCGCGAGGTCTCAGTTCGGGGCGAACCACTAGTATATAGCTGTGTTTGTATAGGCGATTGTGGACGCTTTTTGAGTATTATTTTGTACGTAATGTTGTATCATTAGTTGGTAAATCGATGTTTATATTATTAAAAAAAACCGGCCAAGTGCGAGTCGGACTCGCGCACCGAGGGTTCGATACAAACCTGTAGTAAGTTTTAAATTATTAAAAATATTTTGATTATATTATGACGTATTAAAAAAAAACTACTTACTAGATCTCGTTCAAACCAATTTTCGGTGGAAGTTTGCATGGTAATGTACATCATATATTTTTTTTAGTTTTATCATTCTCTTATTTTAGAAGTTACAGGGGGGGGACACACATTTTACCACTTTGGAAGTGTCTCTCGCGCAAACTATTCAGTTTAGAGAAAAATGATATTACAAACCTCAATATCATTTTTGAAGACCTATCCATAGATACCCCACACTTAAGGGTTAGATGAAAAAAAAATTTTTGAGTGTCAGTTCTAAGTATGGGGCCCCCAAAATTTACTGTTTTTTTTCTATTTTTGCAAGAAAATCTTAATGCGGTTCACAGAATACATCTACTTACCAAGTTTCAACAGTATAGTTCTTATAGTTTCGGAAAAAAGTGGCTGTGACATACGGACGGACAGACAGACAGACAGACAGACAGACAGACATGACGAATCTATAAGGGTTCCGTTTTTGCCAAATTTGGCTACGGAACCCAAAAACTGTAAACCTCGGTGCTGTAAACTTGTAAAGTGTAAGCAAGTACTCAGGAGGACTAGAATCCAGAGCCGTTAAACCCATAGATAATACCTTATGTTAAACCAGATTTATCAATAAAATGTAAAGTAGGTATAAACAACATTTTACAACCACAAAACTGGAGGTTAAAAATTATTTTTTATCGTGAAATAAATTAATTTTCTTTAAATTCATTGCATAAATTATAAAATGGTGTATAAATGGTGTTTGGTGCCACAATGTAAAAATACGACTATACGTACTCCGCAAAAACTGTTTATTTCTGTTCCAAAGAATTCTAAAAGACGAAAAAAGTGGCTAAAATTAGCTGGTAGAGACCCGAATAGCATTTTAACGCATTCATCTGTGTTTATGTGTGAAGATCACTTTGATGTCAGCATTAATTGAATTTTTATTTAACTAAATATATTAAAGATAGTGGGGCCAATCTCTACTAAAATGACAGCTCTATTTATATTCCTATCTCTTTCATAATACTCCCTGCGGAAAGGGGCAGCACTAGGTTTGGAGCTGTCATTTTAGATTAGAGATTGTGCTAAACAGAATTGACCCTAGTAGCAGCAGCATATCAGTTTTTATTTCTAAAACTGATATATTTTATAACTCTGAGATCTATAGAGCATACTTTGACTTAGCTCTAACTTAAGACAGAGTTAGAGTAAGACAGATTTAGGATACGCACATAAGTCCATCCTGTTTTAACTCCTGTAAAGGCTGGGCAATGTCAACATATATCCTCTATAGATCTCAGCATTAATATGGCTTAATCTTGCAGCTAAAGTTGAGAAGGACCCTTTTATGTTTCAACCATACATTGCTGCAAACAGAAAATATTCGAAAAATCCTACAGAGTGGGGCAAACATGCTTTGCTGTACTTACCTATAATGTAAACTAGTGTTATTCCAGACTATAATCTATCTCTGTGCCAAATTTCATCCAGATCCGCTTAGCCGTTCTGACGTGATTGAGTAATATCAATCCAAACTTTTGCATATATAATATTACTAGCTGATACCCGGAGCTTTGTCTGCATGGATTGAGGTTTTTAGTTTCCATTGGAACTCTTTAATTATCCGGGGTAAAAAGTAGGTAGCCTATGTGTTATTCCAGATTATAATCAATCTCTGTGCCAAATTTCATCCAGATCCATTCAGCCGTTCTGGGGTTGACTTACAAACATCCATCCATCCATCCATCCATCCATTAGTCCAAACTTTCACATTTATAATATTAGTATGATTAGGGACTCTTCAAAACAAAGCAAATGAGCTCAAACTAGAGGGGTAATAGTAATAATATTAGGTATCTACTTCATCATACTACTTACTTAATATTATAAATGCGAAAGTGTGTTTGTTTGTTGGTTCGACGATCGGATCGACGTAATTTTTGGCATAGGTGGCCTGGAGAGTCACATAGGATACTTTTTATCCCGGAAAATAAAAGAATTGTAGCAGGAATCAAAAAACCTTAATCCATGCTGACGAAGTCGCGGGCATCATCTATTTTACTATAATGTTGAATTGCAGGTTGAAAAAGACATAACTAACTACATGCAGCACAAAATGGGCTTCAGCATGAGGATATTTTTGTCAGAAAAGGCTGTGCCGTTTAAATTTCAATGTCAGGAGAATTGCAAAAGACGGGTGCGTAAAGGTGGACATAGAAGGCAAAGAACTAAAACTGTCAAAAAATGTGCGAAAAGGCAAAATGCTACTGAAGTCCACAGTGAAAGTCTTCCAAAAGATTTTCATACCAAACAAGAAATTATTGAGCCTAAAGGTAACTATGTTATCTTAACTAGTGGTTCGCCCCGAACTGAGATCTCGCAGCGCCATCTATTGACATCATTGTGAAGTTCTGTTGTAAATACTAAGGCTCATTAAAAATTAAATAATTTTGTTTCCATATAATATTTATCTAATTTTAGTATTATTTTGTTGTTCAAGTACAGGATATAATTTAAATAATTGAACAAGTTTCAGACTCAGCCTTTCAGAAAATATTGTAATAGTTAACTTTGACCATTAGCGCCATCTATTGACACCATTGTGAAGTTCTGTTGTAAATACTAAGGCTCATTAAAAATTAAATAATTTCGTTTCCATACAATATTTATCTAATTTTAGTATTTGTTGTTCAAGTACAGGATATAAGTCAAATAATTGATCAAGTTTCAGGCTCAGCATTTCAGTAAATTTAGAGTTCTGAGGTCAACTTTGGACGTTAATAAAACTCCACTTTGAGAACCCCCCATTTTCTCAATTTTAGGGGAAAAATTTTAAAATATATATTTTTGGACTCTATTCCTAACTATCTTTAAAATGATATACCGCAACCCTATGTAACGCTATAAAAATATTATTTCTTCATATTCGCTTCTATGAGAGCCCTGCTGAAATAAAGATTTTTATTACTTTTTAAGCCATATTCGGCTGGAGGCCATCGGTTTTGTAACAGAAGGTGAGTCGGGATCGTAAATAATAATTAATTCGTATTTCACTTCACAAGTTCACACAGTTTATAATACCTAAAAGGTGTTCTCGGGAGGAGTGTTACAAAAGGTCTGGCTTGAGCCACTCAAAATACAGCATCACCGGCCCCAGCTACAATAATCTTATTACAGTTACCTAAACAAAACTCATCTTACACTACACCGAAATAGTCAAAGGAAATAACAAAAGCTCTGTGCTGTGAACGCGATCTCATAGCATTTAACATAAACCTCTCTAGCCGCCAAACAAAGGCCCTTTGATAGGTACCTACTAATAACGCATGATCGGGCAAGGTATAAACATACGGTCAAGTCATTAATGAGGCCCAGCAATAGGTGTATGAAAAAATTCTATAACATTCGGCCTTCCTGAAAACGCGTCGTGTCCCACGGCGCTCAATGTACTCGTAGTTTGTCCTCTGGCATCTGCGACAAAGAAAAACAAACGCAGTAATTGTCGTTTGTAACAAGACACTTAGATACTAAACAAGGATTCACAATATTTTCCAATTTTTCTCTTCATTCAATTCATTTTGTCACTAGTGCAATGCTTATCACACAGCAGCTATGCACCTCACGCAGTGTTCTGGATCAGTCTACCCCATAGTAAGTTGACAGAGTAGCTTTAGTATTTCTGGGTCTCCTACTATTTACTATTTGTACACATAGTGTAGAGCACAGATCACACAGCAATGCTCTTCACATAGTGCACAGCATATCACACAGTTATGCATTATCACACAGTTTAATCGATTGATCATGCACCATCACCATTGATATAATAAGTCTATGACCATCACACAGTAGGTGCTCTCCTTGTTTATCACACAGTGGTCACACAGTAAATAAGCTGTATAAAAAGTATAACTCTAGAATTCCTGGATCTCATATTTACTATTTACGTATTTGTACACGTAGATCACAGATCACACAGTAGGTTTAACTTCTAGTTTTTAATTTTTACCTTGTGCTGCCGTAATTATGTTTAATCTACCGCCTGCGTCTAATTATGCTAGTAATTGAAACCTATTGATATGTACTATTATTTTATATAAATCCTGAAATAAATAAAATGGGACTTTGATGTCACTGACCTTTTTAAGTTATTGCGAAGAGCCCGCAGCAAACCAGTAGTTCGCGGTGGCGTGCCCGACGCGCTGGCACACCTGGCACCGTAGCGGCTGACTCGTGCAGTCCCTCAGCTCATGATCAGGTTTACGGCACACGTAGCAAATCTTCGGTAGTGGCTGCTTCGATGTTCCATTCGTGCTCGTTGTGGGTGCAGAATTATTGTTTTCATATGAGCTTCTTCTTCAAGTAGACTCCTGTTTAGCGTTGGCTGTTTCAACTCGTTGGTAATTCTCCAGCGAGGATAAATAACCAAAGTAAAGACTTTCAGGTTTGTTGCACTGATAAGCCTTAGCGTTGGCCCTCAGCTCCAGTGGCAGGCCTCGTATGATGCAGGAAATGGCTGCTTCTCCGTCTATATTGCATTTCTTCAGCAAGGACAACTTCGCGTGGTAATATTTTGTCATTGTTTCAGAGTCTGACTTCGTTCGTGCTAACATTTCTTCAAGTCTGTTCACGTAGTCCGTCGATCGCGGAAATGCGGTTTGAAGTGTTTGCTTCCATTCTTCCCAAGTCAAATCGTAATCCTCTAGGTCATCGTACCATTCTCGTGCAGAGCTGCGTAAACGAATTTGCATGATGAACTGTCGTTCTTTATTATTCCAGCCGTAAACGTCTCCGAGCTGATCTATTTTATGCAACCAGCCTGTCACGTTGCTTCCTTTATCCTCTGGGCGAAACTTCGGTATCACTTCAGCATCCGTTGGAGAAACACGTAGTCTCTGGTTGGTTGAGAGTACTGAGTCTTCAAAGAAAAATTCTCATTTTCTTCTTCGTTCGATGACTCTGAATTCGTAGATTCACGTCTCCGTTTGCCTAAGCAGTCGACATGCGTGCCCGACATTGTTCTTCATCCCACTTCTGAAGTGTACAGAAGGTGAGTCAGGATGGTAAATAATAATTAATTCGTATTTCACTTCACACAGTATATAATACCTAAAAGGTGTTCTCGGGAGGAGTGTTACAAAAGGTCTGGCTTCAGGCTTGAGCCACTCAAAATACAGCATCACCGGCCCCAGCTACAATAATCTTATTACAGTTACATAAACAAAACTCATCTTACACTACGCCGAAATAGTCAAAGGAAATAACAAAAGCTCCGTGCTGTGAACGCGATCTCATCGCATTTAACATAAACCTCTCTAGCCGCCAAACAAAGGCCCTTTGATAGGTACCTACTAATAACGCATGATCGGGCAAGGTATAAACATACGGTCAAGTCATTAATGAGGCCCAGCAATAGGAAAAAATTCTATAACAGTTTATATGTATAGTTAGCAAAATTATTGTGAGTAGTGTAGGTACCCGACTAAAACCTATAAAAGCGGGCAGGAACGTGTATAAAAAGCGCTCTCTGTATTACCGCGTAGTCATTCTTTATTCGCCTTTTGAGCTAGCATTTTGTCAGTTGAGAGACTCACAATGAGTCATAATTGTGTTTGGATTAAAGTGTGTTCCTTTTTGATTATTTTAATTGTGATATGTTAAAATCATTAAGTAGAATAAATTGTGGTTTGTTATATTTGCTTAGTTTCACTTTACTCCACTTCTGTTTCCTAAATGTATAATATTTAAATTTGAAGTAATTACGTTCAGTTATTTAGAAGTTATAAGGCTCTGACAGACGGACGGACGGACGGACAAGTGCAAATTCACTCAAGTAGACTCAGAGACCTTCGCTTCGCTCGGTCGATAATTGACCGAGCGAAGCCGTCTGTCAGAGCCTTATAACTTCTGAATTACTGAACGTATTAACTTCAAATTTAAAAAATAATGTAAGTATATAAACCGATGGCCTCCCGCCGAATATGGCTTAAAAAGTAATAAAAATCTTTATTTCAGGGGGGCTCTCATAGAAGCGAATATGAAGAAAAAATATTTTTATAGCGTTACATAGGGTTGCGGTATATCATTTTAAAGATAATTAGGAATAGAGTCCAAAAATATTTTTTTTTAATTTTTCCCCTATAATGGACGAAATGGGGGGTTCTCAAAGTAGAGATTTTCTAACGTCCAAAGTTGACCTCAGAACTCTAAATTTACTGAAATGCTGAGCCTGAAACTTGATCAATTATTTGACATATATCCTGTACTTGATTAACAAATACTAAAATTAGATAAATATTATATGGAAACGAAATTATTTAATTTTTATTGAGCCTTAGTATTTACAACAGAACTTCACAATGATGTCAATAGATGGCGCCGCGAGGTCTCAGTTCGGGGCGAACCACTAGTTTATAACATAATATCATCTCAATCCATGGCCGGCTCATTATTGTGTGTGAGTCTCACTCCCAGTTGTGTGTTTGGCCATTGTCCACCACATTGGCCAAATATGGATTTGGAGACTTCACATGAGAACATTATGAAGAACTCTGCAAGGTTCCGCACGATGTTTTCCTTCACTGTTAATTACTCAATACGTTTATTTCAGGACACTAGCTGATGCCCGCGACTTCGTCCGCGTAGATTCAGATTTTTTGGTTCCCGCGGCAACTCTAATTTTCCGGGATAAAAAGCTTATGTGCTATTCCAGACTATAATCTGTCTCTGTGCCAAATTTCACTGAATACATATAATTAAGATTGAATAAAAAACCTCAATCCAAGCGGGCGAAGTCACAGGCATCAGCTAGTCTTAATATATAAAACAAAGTCGTGTTTGTTCTAACACTTATAACTGTAGAACGGCTGGACCGATTTTCATGGTTTTTGATTTGTTGCATTTGTCTCCGCACCGAATAGATGAATATCTATTAAAAACGTTTAATAAATGACAAGAAATAAAATAAAAGAGAAAACATTTCCCCTTGATTTTCCTAGTCTAGCTAGTTAAAGATAAAGCATGTGATATTTGCTTATTCTTTGCAGATGAAACTGCGCCAACTAATTTTCACTGTCAGGAGCATTGCAAAACAGTGCCGTCTGATGCTGGATCTCCTCAAGTGGTCCTCAAAAAGCAAAGAATTGATTCTATTGAAGAACCTCCGCAAAGTCAAAATGTTACTGACGCCCATGCTGAAAGCTTCCTAAAAGAGTACACTATAAAAGTTGAAATTATAGAAAATAGAGGTATGTAATCAATAATTTATCACTTACTAGCTGATGCCCGCGACTACGTCTGCGTGGATTGAGGTTTTTGGTTACCGCCGGAACTCCTTAATTTTCCGGGATAAGACTATAATCTCTCTCTGTGCCAAATTTCAGCCAGATCCGTTCACCCGTTGGCGCGTGATTGAGTAACAAACATCCATACATCCATCCATACATCCATATATCCATACATCCATCCAAACTTTCGCATTTATAATATTAGTAAGACAAGATGACGCCCGCGACTTCGTCCGCATGGATTGAGGTTTTTAATTTCTGTGGTGTGCAATATATACAAGGAGATAGAGCACAAGTTATATTTGTCTCATTCTAAAGCCTACGGGAGAATGAGAAAAATATAACAAATCCATACTTATACTTAATATTACGCTTTCGCGGCCCATCTGTTCAACCGATTATGATGAAATTTGGTACAGAGATAGGGGAAGGACATGGGCTACTTTTTATCCCGGAAAATTAAGTAGTTCCCGCGGGAATCGAAACATCTTAACCAACGCGGACTTTTCATTTTCACTTCTATCGGCAGTCCCTATGACTGCCAATTTTAAAAAAAATTAAATATGTTCACTTCTTTGCAGATGAAACTGCGCCAACTAATTTTCACTGTCAGGAGGATTGCAAAACAGTCCCGTCTGATGCTGGATCTCCTCAAGTGGTCCTCAAAAAGCAAAGAATTGATTCTATTGAAGAACCTCCGCAAAGTCAAAATGTTACTGACGCCCATGCTGAAAGCTTCCTAAAAGAGTACACTATAAAAGTTGAAATTATTGAATATGAAGGTCTGTAATATCCATACTAATGTTATAAATGCGAATGTGTGTCTGTCTGCTAAGCTTTCACGGCCCATCTGTTCAACCGATTTTGATGAAATTTGGTACAGAGATAGATTATAGTCTGGAATAACACATAGGCTACTTTTTATCCCGGAAAATTAAGGAGTTCCCGCGGGAACCAAAACCCTCAATCCACGCGGAGGTAGTCGCGGGCATCGGCTAGTATTTTATACATAAAAGCTGATGCCTGTGAATTCGTCCACGTGTAAATATAATAATAGTACCCTATGTGTTATTCCAGGCTATAGTCTATCTTTGTGCCAAATTTCATCCGGATCCAATCAGCCGTTCTGGCGTGATTCATTAATAATCACTACAAAATTATTTATTTGAATTGTCAAATACCTCAACGGGTATGGGTCTAATTTAACTACCATACCCCTAACAGGTTAGCCCGCTACCATCTTAGACTGCATGTTCGCTTACTATCCAGGTAAGACTGCAGTCAAGAGCTAGTTTATAGCAGAATAAAAAAACCGGTCAAGTGCGAGTCAGACTCGCTCACAAATGGGCCTGTACCACCACAAAATAGAAATTTTTTTAGTAAATAACAAGATGTCACAAATGACTTGCATATTATGACGCTAAACGGGTAGCGCCTGACAAAAAATTCGACACCCTATGAGTACGGGACCCTAATTAACGATTTTCCTATACCTATGCTGTGAGAGCTTGCTTCTTGCCAAACATGATTCTAGGTCAATGGGAAGTACCCTATAGGTTTTCATTTACTGGCGAGTCAAAATATGCAAAATTTGCGGCATACTCGGCCGTATCTTGATTGACTCAGAAGCTTGATTTTTGTACAGCTCCAAGGGATCGTAGACCTAAGTATTTGATATTAATTTTAACTTGATACCTCCACGAGTTCCCAAGAAAAAGGTGGTTGACAGACAAACAACGAAATGAATCTATAAGGGTTTCTTTTTTTCCTCTTGAGGTACGGAACCCTAAAAAATGAATTAATTAACTTTGAATGTTGGTCTTTTCAGAATTACAAGAAAGTCAAGACAGTATGAAACTACCACTGACACTATAATGTAGAAAAATCAGTTCAACTAAGAAAATGATAAAGCAGTACAGAAATATTGTTCTGGATGATTTAAACTAGTGATATGTCCTGTTTTGAGAGCGGCCATTCATCACCATTTGTAGTTACATCTTCATCCAGGGTTACTGACTCTGATATAGTCATGACAGCGTCACAAGTAAATAAGTATTAAGTATTATTATTTTTCCCCCTATTGTCCATCTGCGATTAGTCCTAGGACTTATTAACAGCTCTGCGGTCTTAGTAAGTCTAAGTATTTAAATTAAAGAACAAAAAATTATTTCCAAAGAACCGACTTCCAAAGCCACTGTAGAGTAAATAATTTAATATAAAAAATTCTTTTTAAACAACTGACTTCAAACCCCCGCTCCAACTTTACAACAACAAGCACACGCTATACAAAGTACTTATTTTATTGTTGATATTTTAAAAACAGCTCGACCGATTTCGATAAAATTTATATGGGACCACATGGGAAGTATGCCCTTTCAAATAAAAAAAGAATCATCCAAATCGGTCCACCCAGTCAAAAGTTCTGAGGTAACAAACATAAGAGAACCTCCTCCTTTTTTTGAAGTCGGTTGAAAATAATTTTGATTTCTACACACTATGTTGAAGTCGGGCAAGCCTGACGCGTCAACTTTGCCTATCTTTGTTATACTCGCCCGACTTCAACATAGTGTGTAGAAATCAAAATTATTTTTTACTTTACAGTGGCTTTGGAAGTCGGTTTTTTGAAAATAATTTTTATTTTTCACTTTTTAGTGTAGTCTTAATCCCCACGGCTAAGGAGTGCCTGCAGCATCAGAGTTGAGGAGTTGGTACTTGGGTTTAAGTATGAAGTCGTTGCTAGACACCTACAATATGAATTCCCCATGAAAAAATCCTAAATCGCTATTTTTATGGAGTTCTGTACCCTGCAGCATCAGGGTTGAGGAGTCGGGACTCAAAGTTGAATCGTATCAAATCAAATCAAATAAAATGTTTTTCGTACCACTTGCTCAAAAAAGTGACGTTCTATGCCGCAAAAAGCGAACATAACAATAGTCATTTTTAATCTGTTAAAAACAGGGAAAGAAAATTGTACTGAATTTCATTCATCCTCTAGGGGGAGAATGTGATCTAAATTTGGAATACTTACCGAAATTTATACTGAACTACATCTGTGTTTACACCATTGAGTTTGTTTAGAAAGCATTAAACATCTTTTTGAAAAAGGAATACGCATTTATTATGCAGTTATGATTATTAAATAAAATTACGAAAACCGACGAGGCCGTATGAGCTTGATGCCTTTGCTTTTCCGACAAAAAATATTAGTCTAGGAATTTGCCCCGTTTTTGTTTTCTTCAAATACATAAACGTTTATTTTAATTTATTTTTATAAATAAGTTAATGTTCTCAACAGTTGCTCAGACGCAAGAACTGAGAAATACTCCAATCAACTCATCAACAATAAATGTACCAAACAAAAATGTAACTCTTTCTATCAATAATTGGACCAATGTTTCGAATGTTAACTTTTACTTTTAATTGTCATTATTTTTAATAAATGCTTATTTCATATTATTATTGTGTTAATTTTTTCGCAAATGGTACGAAAAGTAGAGTATTTTCCTCGGTGATAAAGCTGTCTCAGTCTTGGGTGAACTTAAATCCCTCGCTACACTCAGGACTCGTCTTAAATCCCTCGCTTCGCTCATGATTTAAGTTTTTAACACCCTCGCTACGCTCGGGAGTAAACCTCGAGTCCGTCGTTACGCTCGCGATTTAAATCGTCACCCGCGACAGAAGACACTGCTTTATCCCCTTGGTTAATAATCTACTATTTTTATTCAAATAAACTTTTAGAAGTACTTTTGAATCGTCAAGTGAATCTACCACTGGTTCGGAATGACATTCCTACCGAGAAGAACCAGCAAGAAACTCGGTGGTTGTTCTTTTTAAATAATTCATTTACAATAATTATTATATTAATGTGTACATATGTAACCGCTGTCCTTAGCATTGCTGGAGCGATCAAATCCATGCTCCTCTATCATTGACATAATCTTCAACAGTATAATAAGCTTTTTTTAGGAGCATACATTTAATGGATTTCTTAAATTTGTGTGCATGTTTAAAATAGGTTTACACGTGACTTGATACCTACTACATATATGAATTCACCATCAAAACTGCCTAACTCCCTAGTTTTGAGTCATAGGTATACCTACAGCATCAGGATTGAGGATTTGGAGTCAGATTTTTTTATAGGACCATCTCGCGAGGTTCCTCTAACCACTGAAAAAAAAATTTCAAATCGGTTTGGAAACCACGGAGATATGCGGCAAAATACATAAAAAAAAAAAAAAACGCGCCGAATTGAGAACCTCCTCCTTTTTTGGAAGTCGGTTAAAAACTAAAAAGGTTTAAAAATTAGTTCCAATTTTGGCCACCAAACCAGATAAGTTGGTGGGTAAATATAGTCCATGAAACTTAAAATTGGAACAAATTTTTAACCCTGTTTAGTTTTGTTCTATAATTTTAAATCAAATTCAAATGATTTTTATTCAGATAGACTTTTTACAAGTGCTTATGAATAGTCAAATGAATCTACCACTGGTTCGGAATGCCGTTCCTACCGAGAAGAACCAGCAAGAAACTCGGTGGTTGCTCTTTTTAAAAAAATATATGGTATGTTTACAATAATCTACACTAATCCAGTCTTACTAACTAATTTTGATGCCTATTTAGTGTGGGGTTTTTATTTTATTTTTAACTAGCTGATACCCGCGACTTCGTCCGCGTGGATTGAGGAGTTTTAGTTCCCGCGGGAACTCTTTAATTTTCCGGGATAAAAAGTACCCTATTATTTAATCCGGACTTCTAACTTTACGTCTGCAAAATTTCAAAGCAATCGGTTCAGTAGTTTCGGCGTGAAAGCGGAACAATCATACAAACAAACTCACTTTCCCATTTATAATATTAGTAAGGATAAATAGTAGCGACGCTGTCACCCTGCGGTGCGATTACGTAAAACCTGCATCAGTCAATCATTGGTGCAGTCTCAATTGTTTTGATTGGCTGAATTTACGGGATTGTCAATGGATTTTGGCCAATACTGGAAGAATTTTAACCGATCAGAAGTGATCGTTACACTGCAGCAGTCCATTTTTAGCCAATCGCCATCCGGCAGGGCGACCGCGTATCTTTTGCATCAATCATTGATACATCGCAATCACCTCTGATTGGTTAACACTCTTTGGACGAAATCCATTGACACAGCAAGAATACCATAAATTCAGCCAATCGGAGGTGATTGCGATGTATCAATGATTGATGCAGAAGTTACGCGGTCGCCCTGCGGGTCAGATGAATTTGTTGACTGTAGGTACACGTCTGTGTTACAGATACCAATGAGAATATAGAGTCCGTTAATAAAACCATAGACTACAAAACATTGATTTATTTACATTATTTATAATCTACATCTTTTCGAAGACAACGGATGAAACGACGCTGCCGACTTTCCCGCCGAATTTGAACTGCGGCGTTGGTATTACGCATTTTAGTTTCATTTTTTCCGAAAAATGCCGCAGCAGCTCATCATCTGTCCAGTTGCATGAGGTTATTACAAATAGACCTGAAAAATAATAAAGTGAGTTGTTGAAGAGTGATAGGAAAGATGATGATTTGGGAATTTATAATTTCTGAATTTTCCCTGGTCTGGCCTGGTTGGAGGCTTCGGCCGTGGCTAGTTATCACCCTACTGGCAAAGGCGTGCCGCCAAGCGATTTAGCGGTCCGGTACGATGCCTTGTAGAAACCGAATAGGGGTATGGGTTTAATATAACTGCCATGCCCCTAACAGGTTAGCCCGCTACCATCTTAGACTGCATCATCACTTACCATCAGGTGAGATCGCAGTCAAGGCCTAACCTGTATTGGATAACAAAAAAAAGTCAGTCAATTGGGTATTTGACTACTATTCAAATAAATTAGTTTTTCGTCGTTGTCGTCAACCGATGGACGTCCATAGCTGGACATAGGTCTCCTGTAGGGTTCTCCACAAGTTTCGCGCCGCCTGGATCCAGCGACTCCCAGCGACTCTCTTGATGTCGTCCGTCCAACGCGTGCGGGGTTGCCATTCTAGCACCTTGGGACCCCAGCGTCCATCGGTTCTCCGAACTATATGCCCCGCCCATTGCCACTTCAGCTTCAATAAAATTATTTTTTAGTGATTATTAAAAAGAAGTTCTCCCAAAAGTCGTAATATCCGCATCCCCTGATAGTTTTATGTGGAACTAGCAGATGCCCGCTACTTCGTCCGCTTGAAATAAGTTATTTAAATTCCCACGGGAACTCCCTAATTTTTCGGGTTAATATATAGCCTATGACACTCACACATAATGTGGCTTTCTATTGGTGCCAGAATTTTCAAAATCGGTTCAGTGGATCCAGAGATTACCCCCTACAACTTACAAAATAACAAACTTTACCTCTTTATAATATTAGTACCTATAGGTAACCATTTTAAACAATCGCTTCAAGTAAAAAAGTGCGTCGAACTTTAATGACGTCACATTTCAGAATTTCATATAAATCCCGTACTTAGGAAGCGTTTGACGTTTGAAAACAAGTGAATATAATTAAAATTATTAAAAAATACGACTGCTCTGCCGTAGACACACATACATCCTTTAGAATCTTATTCACAATTTTATTAAATGATATTTTTTTTGTGAATCACTGGATATTGAACTATAGTGTTATATATTTTTGGAATCTACTCATCATTTTCTAGATGATGATTATACAGTTAGTCTAATTTTAGAATTTTTTTTTTCAACTTTAGTCTTTAATGCGGAACCATGGTCACCCTATCAATTTTTTTTTTAATTTTACTAGCCTTTGTCACCCGGAATAAGCTAGGGATTCTAACAACACCTCATTTATCAAAATCGGTTCAGGCGTACAGAAGTTATGGTGGAATATACAAACTCACATACATACATACATACATACATGAACCCTGAAAACAATATACTCCTTTTTTCAGGCAGTCGTATAAAAAGTTGCTGATTTGACTATTTATACTCAATTTTTTAAGAGTGTTATTCAAAAGGGGAACAGTGTCAGCAAATTGCAGAAGTATTAGTCAACAGAGGAAGATTGTCAGCCAATAATTGTAAGAGTATCAGTCAGTTTTATGAAAGTGTCAGCCAATAGTGGAAGAATATCAGCCTATTGAGGAAGAGTGAAATCCAATAGTGGGTGAATGTTAGTCAGTAAAAAATCTAGATGTCAGTCTAGAAAATTTCAGTACCAGCCCGGAGTTAGGAAGTTGGCGGTGTTACGCCACCGTGCCTCGGAGAGCACAATAAAGCCGCCGGTCCCGGTTATTATCACTAACACGATAATAGTCGTTAAAGCCCGCCAACCCGCATTGGAGCAGCGTGGTGGGTCTAAGCTCCAATTCCCTCTATCCTATGAGAGTGGAGGCCTGTGCCCAGCAATGGGACGTTGATGGGCTGTAGTGGTGGTGGTGGGGAGAAAAAACATTCGCACGAATTGTATTCTCGCGATTTATATTTCGCGTACAGATTTCACCTACTCCGCACTGTGAATGCGGTGAGCGTCATACCACAAAATATTTTATATAATATACTAGCGGACGCCCGCGACTTCATTCGCGTGGCATAAGTTTTTTAATTCCCATAGGCATTCCTTAATTTCCGGGATAAAAAGAACCCATGAAAAAACACCCGTCGATCCGTTGCTCTGTTGCGGCGTGATTGAAGGACTATTTAACGTCCTTTGGGATAGAATTTATAAAAACTGTGGATTAAGTATGTATTTCATAATTTAAACCAGTAGCCCAAATATCAAGTCTCACGGCTATTTAACTTGAAAAACGTCGGCCTTTTACACCAGCTTACAACCCCCATTTTACCCCTTTGGGGGTCGAATTTTCAAAAATGGTGAAACATGTACGTCTGCATATCTAACTGAAAGCCCAAATGCTAAGTTTCATCACTATAACTTGAGAAATCAAGGACTTTCATACAAACATTCAACCCCTATTTTACCCCTTTAGGGGTGGAATTTTGAAAAACTGTGAAACACGTATTTCTTTATTTTTTACCGATAACTCATATACTAAGTTTCATGGATATAACTTGAGAAATGACGGACTTCCATACAAACTTTCAACCCCTATTTCACCCCCTTAGGGGTAGAATTTTGAAAAATCCTTCCTTAGTGAGCGCCTACCTTACAAAAGGAAGCTACTGTCAAAATTTCAAGTCTCTAACCCTAGCGGTTTAGGCTG
Source organism: Erebia epiphron (assembly GCA_963932025.1). NCBI lineage: Eukaryota > Metazoa > Arthropoda > Insecta > Lepidoptera > Nymphalidae > Erebia > Erebia epiphron. The sequence continues at coordinate 3,074,398 of OZ009949.1, read as the reverse complement.
TGCGTTGATATATAAGTCAGTCAGTCAGTCAGGACTTTGAATTTTATATAATATATAGAAGATTATTATTATTATAATATAATATATATCAAATCAGCGAAATTATTTTCACGCGAATTTTATTCACATCTCCATATGATTTGTAGTGTTACAGAATTGCGAAAAAAAAATCGCGCGAATATTTTTCGCAGTGCGAACGTAGCCTTAGAATATCAAATACTAATAAACTAAGCCTTACCGTTGTCTGTTAACATTTCAACAATTTGCTCTATATATTTCTGTCTATTCTCCTTTGCGTTCTCTGGATTTAGGCTTATGGCGTCATAGGTACCCTTGTCGTGAGCTAGACCGAATTTTGTGCCTAGGTTTTTGACATCATCCTTGATTATATCAAATACCTGTAAAAAATTTAAGTTTTATAAAAAAATGTATGTTGTATGAATTTGTAAATAACTAAAGACTAAAGTTTCATTTTGCATACTGTTATAGCCTATAACATTTATCACATACTAGTTGATGTCCACGACTTCGTCCGTATTGTATCATTCTTTTAATTCCCATGGGAAATCCTAAATTTTCCTCCAACTCCATGGAAAAGATGAAGCTATACCCATGCAAAATATTAAAGTCAAAGTCAAAGTCAATAATTTTTATTCAATTTAGGTAGGTATACTACACTTGTTGACGTCCAGTTATTTATAATTAAAATATAATGGTGATAATCAGTAACGGTATCTTAAAACTAAAGCTACGAGGGTTCTAAACGCGCCCTGGTCTGAGAAGAGCCCACAACAAACTCAGCCGGGTTTTTTTTTTGTCGATCCGTTGCTCTGTTGAGGCGTGACTATAGGACAAATCAATACACACTTTCGCATTTGTTACATTAGTAGGTATGATTTGTATGCCTTGGGATAAATATAACAATGAGCTTTACTCAAGCCCTGTACGGGCAAGACATTAGCGACGGCGATAGCGGGGCGACGCGACTAGTCGGAGAGCTGGCGATGAATTTCGGGAAGAACTTTGAAGAGGTCTGGTACTATTTTATAACCGACAAAAACGTCTGGGTTTGTTTTTCGAATTCTATAAGCAGGTACTAAATTTAAAGATAAAACAAATCAAGCTGGCAATAAATATTTTTTTGGTTTTGTTTTGCAAATGTTATATGCTGCGCAGTAGCGAAATAACCGCAAACGTTCTACCAGACTGGCAGGACTGGATTCGCCAATTGACGAAATTATATTTTTTCACAATTTCAGCTTGCCCCAAAGGACCTTCCCGAAATTCGTCGCCAGCTCTCAGACCACTTCGCCCAGTTGTCGCCGTTGCTAGTTTCGTGCCTGACGCCTTAAACCTTGTCTGCAGTATAAAGGGAACCTCTGGTCAAAATTTCTGCTTTCTAGGTGGGGCTTGGGCTGGGCTAAGTAGAGTCAGTCAGTGAGTTAGTCATTTTCTTGTTATATGTTGTCTCGTGTGTGTTTACGTGTGAAACTCTCGTAAAATCTGCTCATAGCCTTCGCAGCAGATCGCATGATAGAGGGGATAATAAAAATAAAAATATGTTGTGTCTGATTTTCCGTCCCTCATCGGGCTATGAGAGTAAAGGAACAGAGAATGCACCTGTGTATGCAGCTTGTGCACTACAATATCTTCTGTGCCGATAGCTAATCTCCTGGAGGTAGGCCGCCGTGGTCAAAATTTGGTGAGGAAGGCCATTATTATATGTAAGGATTTGCATTAGAGAGTTTTACGGGAATTATTCTTACCTGAAATTTCAATATAGGAAATTCTTTCTTTGCAACTTTTTCAGCCAAAGTTATAGCTTCTATACAGTAATCTACTCCTAGTAAATTTGTGAAACCCTCCTTTGCCAATTCTGACAGAGTGAATCCATTGCCACAGCCTGTAATGCAAAATGATCTTATTTGAAGCCCGCCAACCCGCATTGGAGCAGCATGGTGGGTCTAAGCTAGTGATGTGCCGGATATCCGTATCCGCAGATATCAGCGGGTGAAGAAAGATCCATATCTGTATCCGTATCCGTTACTTTTTTGACGGATCTTTTACCTTATTAATTTTCAATACAAAGATGAAATTCTATATATATAGGCGATTAAGTAGCGATGTTGTGGATATACATTTTTAACAATCTGGCACATCACTAGTCTTAGCTCTAATTCCCGATCTCATATGAGAGTGAATGCATGTGCCCAGCAGTGGGCTGTAGTGGTGGAAGAAACCCTCAACAGACATTTGGGATAGACGTTTAATAGAAAAAAGTGAAATGAATCCATACTAGTATTATAAATTTTCTTTTTTGACTATTAGAATATATATATATATATATATATAAATCAATTGCTGTTCGTTTGTCTTGCTAAAACTCGAGAACGGCTGGGCCGATTTAGCTGATTTTGGTTTTGAAATGTTTTTCGTAGTCCAGGAAGGTTTAAACTGTGAGAAAGTATGGAAAATTTGCGAGGAACATAGGGCGGGACAACGTCTGCCAGGCCCACTAGTATTAGAATAATTATTATTTTGGGGTATTATATAGACATCCGGTACTCGCTTTCAGGGGTAGGGAGGGGTGGGGAGGGTGGGGAGGGGGGAGAGGGTGCCCCCCCCTCTTTGTTCCCCCCACCGGAAATGCATAGTTTTTTTTTTATGAATTTTTAAAAATCTCATTTTGAGGTTATGTTTACATTTACAACGCGTGCAGGGGTGGGGAGGGGGGTGGATGGGTGGGGAGGGGAAGGCGGGTGCCCCCCATCTTTTTTCCCCCCACCGGAAATGCATATTTTTTTTTTATGAATTTTTAAAAATCTCATTTTGGGGTTATATTTTCATACATTTACGAAGAACCTAAGTGTATAAAAATATTTATGTTCTAACCCAACCTAATTTAACTTCCAATTATTAGAAACTAAGTGCCCGGCCTGCGGCCGGGCACCAGTTATATTTATGTTCTAACCTAACCTAACCTACCTTTAGGTTTTCCATAGTCTAGTGGTTAGAGGGAGCTTAGAACCCCTACAATTTAATTTTTCATTTCAAACTAATAGAACCTAAGTGCCCGGCCTGCGGCCGGGCACCAGTTATTTTTATGTTCTAACCTAACCTAACCTACCTTTAGGTTTTACTCACGTATGATGACTCAAGATATGTGGGGACTTGGTTCTATGACTGTTATGATGTAAATAAAACAATTATTGAAATAATTATATTTTTATGTTATTTTATAAACATGTTTAATTGCCTTCATCAGTTCTTCGAAAGCATCTTTTTTATATTTTTCAATATTTCGACGCCATAAATATTCTATAATCAAATCCGAAAACCAAAATTGATAAAGCAGCGCAATTTTTGTGGTGTAAATGTATGAAAACATAACCTCAAAATGAGATTTTTAAAAATTCATAAAAAAAAAACTATGCCTTTCCGGTGGGGGGAACAAAGAGGGGGGGCACCCTCTCCCCCCTCCCCACCCTCCCCAACCCTCCCCACCCCTGAAAGCGAGTACCGGATATCTATAGCCAACCCTTATTTTGATATGTAACTTAACATTAATAGTTGGGTTTAATTTTTGTAACCATTACCAATTGTGTAAGATTTTGTCACATTTCATCACAGCAACAGTTTATATCCTATTAGCAGGATCATAGTTCTGATATGTTTATATGTTCTTGTTGCTAAATAAAAGTTTAATTTATTTATTAAATGCCAAAGTGTGTCTGTCTGTCTGTTATGCTTTAACACATCTTTTCAACAGATTTTGATTAAATTTGGTACACAGATATGTTGCATCCCGGGTAAGGACAAGGCTACATTTTATATCAGAAAATCGAAAATTGGAATAAGGAAAGATTGAAGTTAACAAAACAGTATGTCTATTATGTGACAATCATTCTTCAAAGTAAGTTTAAGTTTCATATCTTACTAAATGAAACGTTTTCAAGGGATATCACCAAACACAACACAACAAACTTGTCTCCCGAATGACAAGAAACATCTTACCTAAATCGATTATAGGGGTGTTTTTTTCAATACCACACTTGCATATCCAATTAATTACTCTAATAGCGCTGTCTTCTCCAAACCAGACATCCCCTGGATCACCATGGTCTTCAAAGTTACTTATGTCCTTGGTATAAGCTTGTTTCCAGTATTTATGGGTGCCTAATTCTGACGAGTCCAGCTCTGAATCCTCCATATTGAATCTGATTAATAAATCCGTACCAATTTAATAAACGCGAAAGTGTGACTGCTTTAATTTCACTGCCCATCTTTTAGAACCAATTAGTTACGCAGAATTTGCTGGTTAACTTGTCTCTGTTTGGCACGCCACAGAGATAGGTTGCAGCCTTGAAAAGGAAATAGGTACAATAATATACGTTACAAATTACAATTCAATTAGGATAGAAAATAATAAATGAGCGATCAAAAAAAAGTTCTACCTTCTGACCTATTCAACAATATGAGTTGCAGGAAATGTTTTAGTGGCTCGTATTATGCTTCATAATTTATTCCTTATTTTTGAAACTAATAATTATGTATCCCAAAAGTAATATACTTATTCAGTAAAAGCAAGACTGAATTATTTTGAAAATATTACATAGCTTCAGTACAAGAAATACGAGTGGATATTTTTTTAAGTGCGCGAGCGGCCGGCGGACGCGTAATCCGACACCGACCCAATTATAATGTACTCTGTGCCAATTGAGACGCCCCAGTTGACAGCCTAATGGGTAAAATGGCGCCGCCAGGTGAGGGGGTATGCAAGTTTCAGTGTTGCAACAGAGACAAGTAACATACCTATAGGATAAGTAGACACATCGATATATATGTAAGTACTAGATGGGCCCTTTCATAGAAAAATGGCGGGCGACCAACTATGAGAGCGCGCTCCTATAACCGGTCATAAGCCTGTCTTTGTCCCCGTCGTAGCGCGATCACGGTCGCTCATCGTGTAGATAATTTGTTATTAAGTTAACATCTAAAGTCTTATTAGTTTGGCACTGTATTATTTTTATTTTAAGGTAAGTGTTTCAATTCACAATTATACATTTCCAAGAAAACGTTATTTAGTCTTCCTATTTAATATTTTTATCCATTTCGCAATCATTTAATTTCCGCGGCAAACTGTATGATATTTTTTTTTTACTAACTGGCCTTACGGCTTTGGGTTCCAGCCCTAGAATAGTCCAGTCCAGTACGATAAAAAAAATGCAACCAAGATTAGTTAATGCATAGATGGGCAGAACGGACAGTAGGCATTAATACCTTTCGAGACGCAATATTATGCTATTGTAATAATATGATAAAATTAGTTATTGACGTGAGTTTAATGTTTAACCAACTTCAATAAATAAAGGGTTTTTATTTATTAAAAGTGATAATTTTTATTTTGTACTAGCGAATGCCCGCGACTTCGTCTGCGTGGTTTGAGGATTGTTGATTCCCGCGGGAACTCCTTAATTTTCCGGGATAAAAAGTAGCCTATGTGCTATTCCAGACTATAATCTATCTCTGTGCCAAATTTCAGCCCGATCCGTTCAGCCGTTGGGGCGTGATTGAGTAACAAACATCCATACATCCATCCATCCAAACTTTCGCATTCATAATATATATATATATATATATATATATATATATATATAAAAATATATATATATATATATATATATATATATAAAAATATATATATATATATATATTATATATGATATATTATTATTTTTGATTTGATTGATTGATATTTGATGAAAAATAAATAGTTAATTCAAAATTCAGAATTTTATTATTTCGTTGAACAAAAGTTGTTCAGTACCTATTATGTACAGCTACCTACTTACAAGTGATTATTACTTAATCGTATTTTTAAATGCACACTGTGTAAGTGATTTATCTCAAAATAACTTTTAATATTTCTTTTGATGGCAAGTAGCATACTTAGAAATGTATAAAATAAAATAATTTCAAATGAAGTATTTTTCTGTGACTTGATCCATTAGTACTTTTTCACCTCTCCCATTCCAACCCCTTTTTATTATAATAGTACTGATAATTATTTTTGAATTCTTTCATTTGCAATAAGGTTTGGCGAGGATTATTTTAAACTGTTTTAGCTGTTATTATTTTAAATTTCAAGTTTTTTGCATTAGTAGTTACCGAATTATGCTAAGTGTGACGGACAGTCATGTCGCACCACAAGGGTTGTTTTCTTATCATTTTGGTACGCAACCCTAAAAATGACTTTATTTCTGTCAATTTTTCGACAAAACTTCAGTATCAACAATTAACAAATAATTAAATTAAAAAAACCCACGACGAACTGCAGCGCCCCATTGTGACTTTAAATATATCTAAGAACCTTCTCACAAGCTATATATATCTAATGCAAAAAACCGCATAATAATCGGTTCAATGGTTTTCCAGGAAACTGGTAACAAAAAAGTGGTAAAAATAACAACGTCATACTAGAACATTTATCGTTTACCTCAGAGAGTACACTCATGTAGGTATTATTTTCGACAAGCGCATCTGTACTAATCTATGACCGAGTCATACGTTTTCAAGATGGCGCATATGTTGCAAGCAAGTTCCCGCTTTTCAGACTAGATGGCGTTGTTAAACATAAGTCCACATTCTTTGTTCGACAGGGCCCGTCTATGTAAATTGAGGTCGTTGAGTAGACATGAGTTCGTTATACCAAAACTTAACAAACGGATAAACGGATATGTGTTAGATATCATACCATATCGATAACTTTATCACAAAAACCGATATCACAAAAACTGTATCGACTATCGAGTCAAAACCTACTAGCGCGCGAGAACGATGCGAACACGTACGAACAAAACGCAAACTTCACAAAGGATATGATATGAACCATATTCGCTACCTCACCTCTCTTTCTAAGTTTACTAGTATAAAAGAGATGAAGCGAATATAAGTTATGAGAATGTTTGCGTGGTTAATATATTTTACTTCACTAGCAATAAGAGTTAGTTTCTATTGTATAGTTACGATCACGGTTTTGGCGGCTACGGCTACTCGATATTAGTGAAACACTTTATTACAAAATAAAACTACAAGTCCAAGTAATAAGGTTGAATTTGAGTTGTTACAATATGGATACATTTATAAAAGGTCTGTATATAATATTGTATATACAATCATTGTAAATATGACGATTTTTAAATGCGCCAGAAAAGTAATCTCAATTAACAATTTTTGACATTTACTTTTCAAAAACTTTTCTGCTAGTCCTAAGCCTAGTAAAGCATGAAGGGAAATCGCCGTAGTTACAAGTAGCTAAACTGATAAATAACTATAAATATCTACCTAAGACCTTCATCGATATACTGCATAACTGTAAATGTGAGTTTGCGTTTGCGTTAGTTCGCATTCGTACCTATTTGCTCAACTGTACTACTGATATCGATATCTGAAAACCGTTTTTCATATCGATATGAAAACTTAATATCGGATATGTAGCCGATATGCGAAATAACGATAAGTAACTCGAAGCGGACCAGTGTTGCCAACTCTGAAATCTAGCAGGTGGTAGAATTCTCCTGAAAATACGGTAGATTTCCCGAAATTATGTTGTTCACAAGTGGTTTTTACATTTGAAATACGGTAGGATTACCTTGTATAATTAGTTGAAAAAAAACTCATAATTTTAATCAGAATCAGACAGTATAATAATTGTTTCGATATTTTTATACATATCGATATTATGTAAAATCAATACAATTTTTTCCGTTCCGCTGTATGGCCTGCTGCGTTAATATATTACAAATCAAATAGAATCAATAGATCAAATAGAACACAACACGAGAAACTCTTGCCCAAGGAACATATTTACTACGGGGTAAATCTATGCTGGTTACGGTGTTTTTAACGTAATCACGGTGCAGTTGGCAACACTGAAGCGGACTGACTATCGTACCCAGGGGCGTAAAATTATCGTACATGGATCGAAATTATCGTATTTATCAGGATAATGTCTTTATATAAATAAAATTAATTGTAATATTGATATACCTACTTTCAAATCAACAGAACACACAGTGAAACTTAACCCATTACCCAAATGCTTTAGTCTGTAGTCTGTACTCTGTACCATAGAGAAGGATGTATATCTCTGTAGGTACTACAGAGATATACATCCTTCTCTATGGTACTATTTTCTATGGACTACAGACCTGAATCGACGATTCCCTTTCCACTTTAAGTTCAATAAACGCGCCAAGTCTAAAATTCACTGTAAGTTATACACTTATATACAGCCACTGAAACAATGTATTTGATAGATATATACCTACTTGCCATTGAAAGAAGTGCGAACATAACATAATCGAAAACGAAATATCGAACTTATTCTCTAAGAGAATTTCTCTTGTTCGCTTTAGATGCTATAAACCAATAATAAAGCGTGTACAGCAGGCGCTGGATAGAGTTACAGTCTCGGCAGTGGTGATAGGGATGTATCAATGATTGATGCAATAGAAACGCGGTCGCCCTGGGTCGGTTATGACCACTAACCTAACCTAACCTAACCTAACCGACCAGCAGGGCGATAAAACTGTTTTATTAGGTTGTTCGAAATGTTCAACTTCAAAATCGTACCATGCTTTTGAAGTTTTGAGTTATTCGTTTATTAGTTCCGTACCCAAAGGGTAAAAACGGGACCCTATTACTAAGACTCCGCTGTCTGTCTGTCTGTCTGTCTCCAGGCTGTATCTCATAGACCGTGATAGCTAGAAAGCTGAAATTTTCACAAATGATGTATTTCCGTTGCCGCTATAACAACAAATACTAAAAATTAAAAATATATATATATTAAGGGGGGTCCCCATACAATAAACGTGTTATTTTCGTATTTTTCTGCTCAATATTAAAAACGGTAACAGGTAGACGGTTCAAATTTTCACAGAATATTAACTTGTATATTACCTTTCAAAATAAATAATTAAATATCAATAAAGTAAATATTAAAGGGGGGCTCCCATACAACAAACGTAATTTTTTGATATTAACAGTAAACCTCTACAAACAAAGTTAGTTTTGCGGTTCATTAACAAAGGTAATTATACCTACTTCTTGAGTACGGAACCCTCGGTGCGCGAGTCCGACTCGCACTTGGCCGGTTTTTTTTATATTGAACTAGTGGGGCCCGGCAGACTATCAGTGTATGAGTGAAATAATATAAATTCTCAAATTTTCCATGATGATGAAAATTATCGTACAATCTACGTACGATAATAATATGCTATCGTACATCGTACGTAAGCATAAAATTATCGTATGTGTACGATAATTATCGTACGGTTCCGAACACTGGCAAGTTTACGGTAGTAGGTACTTGTCTCCGCGTTATTAAGCAGAGACTCAGACAAGTAACCTATAGGTTAACATAAAGGATGGCGTTAAGTTTCAGAGCACAGATTTATAAATTTCTTTATTATGCCTATGTTTCAGAGGTTTCCCGTTTCAGATGTTTATTGCTTACACTTTCGGTTTACCCCTATATTATAATATGTACTCTGCGGAAAGTTACTGTTACAGTTACACTTACAGGTGCAGGGCGATCGGCTAAAAATGCCAAATGCCTATGCCAAATGCCAATCACAACTGTGGCGTTACCTCCTTGCTAGCTGGCAACGCACACAAGCTACGCGTTCGTAATTCGAACTAGCTTTTGGAACATTTTTGGATTCGGAACGTCCTGCGCGCGAGAGCTGCGCTATAGCATCAGACGACACACCATTCGATTGCTGGACGTCCAGCGCAACGCTTCCTTTGATATAATATATTTTCTATTGTACAGTTTTATATAATCTATTGTATCCAATTAATACACATATAAACGTGGACCAAGCTTATTATTTCCACATAACATAGGCGGTCAACACCACCCTATATTGGTGACTCTATATTGCTGACCTCCTATATTGGTGACCCCGACGTGATCTACAGCCGCCGCCGCCAAAGCACTCTATATTGGCCTCTCTATATTTAGGTGACCGCCCGACGTGATCTACAACCGCCGCCGACGTGATCTACAACCGCCGCCGACGTGACCCCCGACGTAAGAAATACATACGGAAACTATCATCGCTGACGACGAAGTGCATTTCAGCATACGAGCAAACAAGCAGCCGACGTGCAAGTTTTAATTTTTTGCCCGGCTTTTAAAGTTATCTTTCCTGGACGTCGTCTCTATGCAAGGACCCTATGGAGAAGTAATATGAAGAAATGACGCATTATATCCAGTGATATTGTGATATTTCGTCGATCAAGCATTCGAGATTATTTATTGCAAAAGGATAAACAAAAACGTTGTAAATATTGGATGACATGTGACGTTGCAAGAAGTTTGTTCAAAAAATTGAATACTCGTGATAGTTTTTTTTTTATGGACGATAGTTTATTATTTTTATTTTTCAATAGGTTTTGTTTTCTGTTTTTGACAATGACTGACAGACAACTCCAACATTGTAAACATTGTAATATTTTCCGTGTATTTTTCTTTTCATTTCAGCTTAATCATTTATTTCAGATTATCTATAGTGATAAATGTGGTAACGTTTTAGATTTTATACAGCAGTTCGCATAGTGAGTTTCTTAAAGCCAAGTTAGCAAGCGCCACAGCAATTTCCAAAATTTTAGAAAACAAGAAGAAGCAGATTAAGGCTTTGTAAGCTCCTGATGGGTTTATCAGTCGTGCTCTTCTTTGCTCAGGGTATTCTTCGCGTCGGTTCTGCAAAGTGACGTCGCCGCATTACTCATTGCGCTGCTTGACGCCCCGTCGGACGCCTTCACGCCCAACGCTGTGTGACTCTTCCGACGTTCTTCCGTGCCCGTCGCTGCACGACTCAACCCGACCGACGCGACTCCCCTCGTGCCCAACGCTGCACGAGCTTTTGGAAACGGTCGCGCCATACGCTTCGTGATCTGACCGACGCCCCTTCCGCAATTAGCGATATGCTATGCGATTATCGACTGGCGATTTTTCGCGCTCAGCCTTATGCTGCACTGCGCTGCTTCTGCACGTCTCGACGCCTTTTCGTGCCCAACGCTGCACGAACCGTCTGACGTGGCTAGCTCACCTCAGTCGCTTCGTCATAGTCTTTGTTTCCTTTTTACCCTATTGCCAAATTTTTTTTTTTTTTTTCTCTCCGCAGGGGGGTGATGTGGCGTTACCTCCTTGCTAGCTGGCAACGCACACAAGCTACGCGTTCGGAATTCGAACTAGCTTTTGGAACATTTTTGGATTCGGAACGTCCTGCGCGCGAGAGCTGCGCTATAGCATCAGACGACACACCATTCGATTGCTGGACGTCCAGCGCAACGCTTCCTTTGATATAATATATTTTCTATTGTACAGTTTTATATAATCTATTGTATCCAATTAATACACATATAAACGTGGACCAAGCTTATTATTTCCACATAACATAGGCGGTCAACACCACCCTATATTGGTGACTCTATATTGCTGACCTCCTATACAACAATTGATACTGTAACATTAATTGATGCCAGCAGAAGTTACGCAATCGCACTGCAGCAGGGCGACCGGCTAAAAATGATAGCTACAGACTACAGTGTAACGATCGCAATCACCTCTGATTGGTTAACACTCTCCACTATTGGACAAAATCCATTGACGCAGCAAGAATACCAAAAATTCAGCCAATCACAACAATTGATACTGTAACAGTGATTGATGCAGAAGTTACGCAATCGCGGTGCTGATTGCACAGGATGAAATCTAAACATAGACAAAGAACTATGCACACATAAATCATAATACATAATAAACTCCTAGCGGAGCCACGGTACTCGGTAGTAACTATGTAGGTATGCATTGCCGTGCAGTAACAGCTATGCTTGCCATGCTTGCACATTCAATGATTCAATGTATACAGCGCAATGGTGCAATCTCAAAAGATTCAGGAATTTATGTTTGAAGTTTTCAGCGAGAGTGTATACGGTACACAAGTTCTTCTCGGCGCTCAATAGTTTAAATGGCAACACAGCAACACAGATATTTTAGATCGCGAAAAAACTGCACGTCAAAAAAATTGCAATTGAAAAAAAAAATCATTTTGTCATCGAATCGAACTCGCGAAGTACCTACAAAGTATACCTACCTACTTGCTGTGCGTATTAATTTAAAGTCAATAAAACTGTTTTTTAAATCGAAATCATGTGATAACTGTGTATTTCAATAGTTCATTGCTAAGCAATCGCCATAATTAAAATAGTAGCAATTAAAAGGATATAAATAAGGTGTTACTTATTATAAAAAGAATATTAAATCGATACACAAATTTATTCAAACTTAAAACAACAAACATTAGTAGTGTATTTAATATTTACAAGCTTTGTTTATTTAGATTTGTGTTAATTTCAAGGCGTGGGATACATAAGTTCTAATTAATATTCTGTCAGTGTTTTCTTTACGTAATAAACGTGTTTCTCATACGTATAATTATATATGCGTTGAAAACGGGATCTCTGATTTTATAGGTAAGTTTGCTGTTAGAATAGAACAGTGCAATTTTTAAATTAAAAATACTTATACATGTGCTTTCGAATAGTTAATAGTATTGTATAATAATATTACTTATTGGTTTATATACGCAAAAAGACAGATACCTTTTGGGACGCAAATTCGTCATTCGAAAACAAATGTGTCCTATATGACCTAAGTTTATGTCGTATTTTTACTACTGAGGGTCGGGGACCCTTCCATTTTACTAAACGCCATACAATTAATATCCTCCATTATTTACAGGTTAGGGTTTTATCCCATAGGGTCCAACTCCACAGGATAGTACATATAGTAACTTACAATAAATTAAATTTCCCCTAGTTTAATCTGCAATCAGTCCAAGCCATAACATCTATAAGTTGAAGGAGAATAATGTTATAGCAGATTTATTTTATTTGAACTACAAACAGAATTACATGGAGAAGGTACACAAAATGTGAAATGGCTTAAGGGTCCCCGAAACGGTCATTTGCAATTGACAATGCTCACGTGATTGAAGACTTTAAATGATGAGCGATTGAAGCTCCAAATGAAGGTGTATCATTTGCGCTTGCTTCAGTCTGATTCTGAACTGTAAAGAAGAAAGTCAAGTCGCTCGAAATAATATGATTTCAAACGCAGATATAGCATTTCTTGCAGTAATTATTGCGGTTTCTACTCAGAAAAAAAAGAAAAGAACTAGACCTTGGTGCAAGGAATGGTATAAACTAAGATATCGATTTACTCATGAACATTTACAAAAAACTCTTCAAGAAACAGAGCCGGATGATTATAAAAATTTTCGTGTACGTCGGCTTATAAATCCGCAAGGATTTGGTAATGCTTTGTAAAGCATTGGACCTTTTGTTCTTGTCCATGTAATCTTTGCTCTTCACTTTCCATAATACAGGAAAATCTTTATATAATGATATGAGCAATAAAACAAAATCGCGCTCTGTTATTAAGCCAGCGTCCAAGGTCGCATCCATGTCGGAATCGTGTTCCGGTACGTCCGCCATGTTTAGTGGTGCGGTTGAAAGTAAAAAAACGATTGTCATTTGCTGTCATTGAACGTCAATGCACAGCGCGTCAATTGCCATCAATCAAAATTTTTGTCATTTACTGTCAATAACGTAGAAATATTGACAATCGCTTCAATTGCAATAAGCAAACGATAATTTTTCGCATCAATGTGTATCAATCACGTAAATATTGTCAATTGCAAATGACCGTTTCGGGGACCCTTTAGACACACGCTATTCAACTTACAGATACTTAGTTACAGCATGCAATTTAGAAAAGTATGATTTTTCTAAATTGCATTTATTTGCGTAACTTAATGTTAAAAATTACTAACAAATTATTCCTTCAGTCCTCTTATAGTTAGGAGTCAGCACACTTTAAATCATTTAACCATGCTGTGTATTACATAAAAATGATAGCTACAGTGTGACTATCACAATCACCACTGATTGATTAGGCGAATCCCAGACTGTGATGCTGTTTCGTTAACTGTATAAGAATATTAGTTTGTATACAAAATAGTGGAATCAGTACGCAGCTCAGTGCTATGTCGCGTGTGTGACTCACCTTAACACTCTTCCGCTATTGGCCAAAATCCATGAATACCATAAATTCTGCCAACCACAACAATTGAGACTGTAACAATGATTGATGCCAGTTTTATATCCAGGTTTAGGCTACAGGTCCAGTATACATTTTATTTCTAGAAGTCTTTTGCAATCCTCAATCATGAGCCAGCAGATTTTGATGTCTCAGGAGCTGTTTCTTATGAAATTTCATAGCCCCCCAGCTTTCTCTTTTATTGTTGTATTTTGTACATTCTGGTGTTTCATTTTAATATGGATTTAACATATATTTTTATAGCTGTCTGCATCCCTATATATGTTAATAAAAATCAATTGCTGAAATGTATGTTCTCACATCTCTTCAGAATGGCCAGACTGATTTTGATGGATTTTTTTGTGTGTGTATGTGTAGGTCCCAGGATCGTTTATATTCACTATTGGACTTGGTAGGGGGCCCTGTGATTAGGTTCTAGCTTCAGGGCAGGACAATGTCTGCCGAGCCCACTAGTTCTCTCTCTTCTTGGTGATGTGGCTATGCAGGGCTCTGTAAAGGGCCCACTTGTTTATCGTAATATAGATAGAGTTCAAGTACTATCACTCAAACATCGTGGAAGTATAGTAACATATTGAGAGATTGTTTTATTGATAACAAAAAGCTATTAATTGATTTGTATTTTATTCTGATATAAGTTTGCCCTTGGTTGCGATCTCACATGGTGGTATGTGCCTATTCAGTCTAAAGATTTATCCACTACAAGATAGGGCTGTCTGTAATTATTTATTTTTCTAGCTGATGCCTGCAACTTTGTCCGACTGGATTGAGGTGCTTAGGTTCCTGCGGGAAGACTTTAATTTCCGGGGTAATTAGCCAATGTGTTATTCCAGACTATAATTTGTCTCTGTGCCAATTTCATCCAGATTTGTTCCGCGGTTCTGGCACGATTGAGTAACAAACATTTATTCTATTTTGCACTTCGCACACAAACTTTCGCATTTATAATATTAGTATAGGTAAACTTAATTAGGTACTTAAGGTAACATGATCTCTAATTTAATTGTTTTTATCGCTTTATTATTGCTTATAAACCATTATCTTAATAAGGTATTTCACTAACCATAAGGAAAATGGACACACAGGAAAATGGATTTTATGATTATTGGTAGTTTGATCAAACATTTTAAACTCTAGCTTAAAATATATTTCATGTTTTATAATTTTATTACAGTGCTTCACACACTAGGATAGTTTCTAAACTTACTAAATCCTGCATATCAAAAATTCGCGGAACCGGCAGGATTTGAACCTGCGTCTCTCTGGGAATCGCGCCCTGAGCGCCTTGACCACTAGGCCACGGTTCACTTACCTACCAGTGCCGAAATTTGAGATATGCATCTGTAATCCAGTCTTCTAACGCGACTGTTTATGCCATCCAGTAGCGATACATTGCAGTATCGAAACTACTTTCAAGGCCCATATTCGATGGAACTCATTGAACGAGGAATGACATATTTTGCGTTAAACTAAATTTTATAATTTTATTACAGTGCTTCACACACTAGGATAGTTTCTAAACTTACTAAATCCTGCATATCAAAACCGTGGCCTAGTGGTCAAGGCGCTCAGGGCGCGATTCCCAGAGAGACGCAGGTTCAAATCCTGCCGGTTCCGCGAATTTTTGATATGGAGGATTTAGTAAGTTTAGAAACTATCCTAGTGTGTGAAGCACTGTAATAAAATTATAAAATTTAGTTTAACGCAAAATATGTCATTCCTCGTTCAATGAGTTCCATCGAATATGGGCCTTGAAAGTAGTTTCGATACTGCAATGTATCGCTACTGGATGGCATAAACAGTCGCGTTAGAAGACTGGATTACAGATGCATATCTCAAATTTCGGCACTGGTAGGTAAGTGAACCGTGGCCTAGTGGTCAAGGCGCTCAGGGCGCGATTCCCAGAGAGACGCAGGTTCAAATCCTGCCGGTTCCGCGAATTTTTGATATGCAGGATTTAGTAAATATTTCATGTTACCTTGGACATTATATTGGGCAAACTCTGTCGAGTCTTTTCTCTATTAAATCTATAGCATGTTGGGAGCGAGAGAGAGAGATAGTTTAAAGGTGGTTTCAAACCGGTGAGGCGAGCCGAGAATTGAACTTTTTATGACAAAATTTCAATTCCCGTCCAGCTCATCTTTGGGTGTGAAAGGTATGAAGATGCGCGAGGATGTGCGAGGCGAGAATAGAAATATTTGCTGATACAACTTTCAGGAATATTGCTGCATGAATAGAGTATATTTTATTCCTTCGCAAATCGGATAGGTCGGCCACGGAGATGCGCGTGGTTTCACTCCGTCCCTTCATATTCGCTTCGCCTTGCCATTGCGAAAGGTCCTATTTGGGTATTTGACAAATAGTCAAATCAGCAACTTTTTTTCAAACGTCAAAACGCGTCTTTAGTATGAGATTTATATGAAATTTTGAAATGTGACGTCATCACTTTTTTACTTTAATCGATTGTTTGAAATGGTTATTCAACATAAAACTATCAGGGGACGTAGATATTACGACTTTTGGGAGATTCTCTATTTAATAATCGCTAAAAAATAATTTATTTGAATAGTAGTTAATACCCAATTACCGCGTAGCACACCCACGTCTAGCCTCGCTGGTCTGCAACTCTTTTTTTACCTACCTACAATATTTTTCCAGTAGGACTAGCATGCGCACAACGAGTAAAATTACCCGTTATCTCTATTTGTCTACCGAAGCTAACATGGTAACATATATGTCTTTCTCGTAACGTCAAAAGTAGAGTTAATAGTAATATTTCTTACTAGCTGATGCCCGCGACTTCGTCCGCGTGGTGTAAGTTTTTTGTTATTCTCGCGGAACTCCTTAATTTTCCGGGATAAAAAGTAGCCTATGTCCCTCTCCAGGACCTCAACTATACCCATGCCAAAAATCACGTCGATCCGTTGCGCCGTTGAAGCGTGATTGAAGGACAAACCAACAAACAAACACACTTTCGCATTTATAATATTAGTATCTTAAGTATGGATCTGTGGTATTCTCCTCTACGAACCCTTACATGCCGATTTTTTTTTCTTAATATACCTACCGAATTTTGCGCACGCGTAAACGAGAAATTAGCCGGCAACGACACCATCTCTCTCTCTCTGTCGTCGCGAGATATCTCGTTGTGCGCATGCTAAGCCTGCACGCCGTGCCCTCATTTTATCATGCTAAACTGCTCTCATACGAGTAGAAATGTATTCTAACGGAAAGTATAGTTTTTCAGGATGTTAGCGTCATAGGTGGCATCATGTTACATGAATTCTAGACTAGTTCCTACAGTACCTACTTACCTAGTACCTACCTATTCTTATTGCATTAATTGGAATCCAGTTGCAAGCATTCCAAATCCATACCTAACCTAGGAATATTATAAACTAGCTAATGCCCGTGAATTCGTCCGAGTGGAATAAGTTTTTTTTTAATTCCCACGGAAAGTCCTTAATTTACCGGGATAAAAGGTAGCCTATCTCCTTTCCCGGATTTATTACTGTACCAAATTTCATCAAAATTGGTTGAAAAGATGGGTCGTTAAACATACTGCGTAGCAGATAGACGGACAGGCACACTTTGGCATTTATAAATATTAGTAGGTATTTAGTATAGATGTGGTCTTGCCGGGGATCAAACCCACTCTAATAAGACACAGCGCACACCACTGTGCCAGGGAGGTCGTCCAAGCTGCCCAAGGGCGGACTGATTTCACACACCTATGAGAAAATGTGCGAAAAAACTTCTAGTTCCTTCATTAACATGGACTTCCGCAAAGTAACGCTATCCGACACAGGCGGCTACTTTTTATCCCGGTAAATCGACGACGACCTCCGTGGCGCAGTGTTGAGCGCTGTTGTCTTACCTACTCTTAACGTGCGAAGGTCCCGGGTTCGATCCCCGGCAGGGTCAATTTGGGAATTTGTAATTTCTGAATTTTCCCTGGTCTGGCCTGGTGGGAGGCTTCGGCCGTGGCTAGATACCACCCTACCGGCAAAGACGTGCCGCCAAGCGATTTAGCCTTCCGGTACGATGCCGTGTAGAAATCGTATAGGGGTATGGGTTTAATATAACTGCCACCCCCCTAACAGGTTAGCCCGCTACCATCTTAGACGTCATCATCACTTACCATCAGGTGAGATTGCAGTCAAGGGCTATAACTTGTAGTGGATAAAAAAAACAAAGAGTTCCCCCGACATTTATAAACGTCCGTTAAACGTATTCACGCGAACGAAGTCGCGGGCATCTTCTTCTTCTTCTTCTTTCTCTGGGCTTTTCCGCACTTAAGCACTGGTGCCCGTTGTCCGTGAGACCTCCGGTGCGACTCCCCGCTGGATCACTCCAGCCAGCCGAGCTCACTCCAGAATCCAAGCAGGCCGCCCAGGTCGGCAAGGACTTCCGGGAGTGTTGCTGGGGAGCCAATGTAGGCTGTCGCGGGCATCATCGAGTATATTAATTTTGTCATACCTTACGACATAAGATGGTCCCACCCATACTTTCACTTGTGATATTTAACCAATACTTACGTAAATACAACCTGTTATGGTGAGTGAGCAACACAAATTAGTAGGTATTTGACAACTAGTCAAATCAGGTACTTTTTAACCGACTGCCCAAAAAGGAGGAGGTTCTCAATTCGGCGCGTATTTTTTTTATTTTTATGTAGGTATGTCGGTGCATATCTCCGTGTTTTCTGAACCGATTTGAATTTTTTTTCTATCAGTCGTTAGAGGAAGCTCTCGAGGTGGTCCCATAAAAAATTCTGACACCAAATCCTCAACCCTGACACTAAAAAGTTAAAAATAAAAATTCTTTCCAAAAAACCGACTTCCAACGCCGGTTGGAAGTCGGTTTTTTGGAAAGAATTTGTTTTCAAACTTAGAAACACGCGCTTAGTATAGGATTTTGTATATTATGAAGTACTGAATTGTGACGTCATCAAACGCACTTTTTACTTATCAAAAATAAAATTAACAGTACCTACACCTGGATAGCTATTCACGAACTAATGCCTGCCCTATGTTCAATGTTCAAACGATGTGCAACACCTATGCAGGTAGATGGGGTAGGTAATTAGGTATCTTATGTTGTACTAGCTTTTGCCCGCAGCTTTGCTTACGTCAAGTTTGATTTTCATACAAATTTCAAACCTCTATTTTACCCCTTTAGGAGTTGAATTTTTAATAGTATATTGTGTGGTTAGGGGTGAAACAAGACGATTTCAGACGAGGGTGAAGTTGACCCGAAACCCGAAATCTGAAATCGTGTTTCATCCCGTGGCGCACACACTATTTATCATTATAATCTGCATTAAAAATGCGAGTTTTATTAAAGTTTTATTTCTTACTAGATGATACCCGCGACTTCGTCCGCGTGGATTGTTTTTTTTATTCCCGCGGGAACTCTTCAATTTTCCGGGATAAAAAGCAACCTATGTCCTTCCCCGGGGTACAACCTCTCCCTGTACCAAATTTCATCAAAATCGGTTGAACGGATACATTTTTTTGATTCCCGCGGGAACTCTTCAATTTTCCGGGATAAAATGTAGCCTATGTCCTTCCCCGGGATGTAATCTATCTCTGTACCAAATTTCATCAAAATCGGTTGAGTAGTTGGGCCGTGAAAGCGTAGCAGGCAGACAGACAGACAGACAGGCAGACGGACAGACAGACAGACACACTTTCGCATTTATAATATTAGTATGGATTTATTTTAGTTGCTAACTTGCTAGGTTGTTGTTTACAAAAGATCATATATGTCACAGTTTATTTGATGGGTAAAATGACAAATAAAAAAAAGATACTCTGACAGGATTGTAAGGAGGGCTGTACGTCATTCAGCGGGTAGAAAACCATCACTTTCTGCCCTACTGATTGACGTATTCGTCTGAAATTTCAGGTGGCTCAACAGGCATTGAAACTCGCATTTTCAATGCAGGTTATATGAAAAAATACTTACTTAGCGGAAGCCTACGTCATAAAAGCAGATAGCTTTTATTATGCGTGTTAGTCGTAGGACTCGTAGGTAATATATTTGCATGTAAAATTGTTTCAAACAAGTCTACAGCCAAATTACCAGCTGAATACACAATTACACATTACTGGATACAATTTATAATGATAGCGTTCAAGGTTAGATTCATAATTTACGTCTTCCTATGACGATTTATCGATTCTATAGCATTTATGTACCTATATGTGTATATGTAGGTACTTAGGTACTTTAAAAACGGTTACCTTTCTGACGAGATGCTCAGTGCAATACCGGGAAGAAATTGATGAAGATCGGAGGTTTTTAGTCCGTATGTCACGAAAATCTAAGTGGAGTGAAAACGGGCATTTAAAAAAAAATCTTTCCAAAAACCGACTTCCAAAGGCACTGTAAAGTAAAAAATAATTTTGATTTCTACACACTATGTTGAAGTCGGGCGAGTGTGATGCGTCGACTTTGCTTATCCTTGTTATACTCGCCCGACTTCAACATAGTGTTTATGGAAATCAAAATTATTTTTTACTTTACAGTTGCTTTGGAAGTCGGTTTTTTGGAAATAATTTTTATTTTTAACTTTTTATTGTCAGAGGATTTGGAGTCAGAATGTTTTATGGGACCATCTCGAGAGCTGAAAAAATATATTTTCAAATCGGTTCAGAAACCACGGAGATGTGCACCGACATACATTAAAAAAAAAAATACGCGCCGAATTGAGAACCTCCTCCTCTTTTGGAAGTCGGTTAAAAATTGCCATTATTTTGCCAAATTGTGTAATAGTGTAATTTGAACGTGAACGAAGCCGCAGGCAAAAAGCTAGTTTTATAATGTTAGGAAGATATTCTGTACAAAAAAATATTGATTAAAATACCTAATAATTATTAGTGCATTGACACGCAAAGTCCACTTTACTCGACCTCTTATCTTTTTGTAATGTTCTTTTTTTTAGTTTTTTAGTCGCATGACATTGTATGCATCGATGGTTTGATCCTTGCCCCGACCGGTCTGGAGGGCTAGCATGAGCACGACGAGTAAAATGATGTCTACCCGATATCTGTATTTGTCTACCAAAGCTAACATGGTTACTTGTCTCGTTACGTCAAAAGTAGAGATATAAAAATTCTTTCCAAAAAACCGACTTCCAAAGCCACTGTAAAGTAAAAAATAATTTTGATTTCTACACACTATGTTGAAGTCGGGCGAGCCTGACGCGTCAACATTGCCTATCTTTGTTATACTCGCCCGACTTCAACATAGTGTGTAGAAATCAAAATTATTTTTTACTTTACAGTGGCTTTGGAAGTCGGTTTCTTGGAAAGAATTTTTATTTTTAACTTTTTAGTCTAGTCTTAATCCCCACAGCTTAGGAGTGCAGTACCCTGCAGCATCAGAGTTGAGGAGTTGGGACTTGGGTTTAAGTATGAAGTCGTTGCTTGACACCTACAATATGAATTCCCCATAAAAAATCCTAAATCGCTATTTTTAAGGAGTTCTGTACCCTGCAGCATCGGGTTGAGGAGTTGGGACTCAGAGTTGAATCGTATACACGTGACTTGATACCTACTATATGAATTCACCATCAAAACTGCCTAACTCCCTAGTTTTGAGTCGTAGGTATACCTACAGCATCAAGATTGTGGATTTGGAGTCAGATTTTTTTATGGGACCATCTCGCGAGCTTCCTCTAACCACTAAAAAAAAATTTTTCAATCGGTTTGGAAACCACGGAGATATACGGTAACATACATTAAAAAAAAAACGCGCCGAATTGAGAACCTCCTCCTTTTTTGGAAGTCGGTTAAAAAGTAATATTTCTTATCTGTGGTATTTTTCTCTACTAACCCTTACATGTAGACTATTTTTTTCTTGTAATATACCGCATTTTGTGCATTAGGGTAAACGAAAAATTTGCCGGCAACGACAACATCTATCTCTCGTCGCGAGATATCTCGTTGTGCGCATGCTAAGCCTGCTAGGGGGTTACTATCATCTTCTAAAACAGTATTATTTCATTAGGTTTAGGTTATCGTACATACCTAGACGTATAAGAATGGATACGCGAAATTGAGCTCTAATTCAATGCTCTTATGGTTTATTTTACTTTGAAGCCGAACTTTGACGATTTGATCGGCAATTCTTACATAATTGGGGGGCTGGTGTCCCACGACACTACACGTTTTTTTTAAAAGGTGTTTGAGACCATCTTATATCTGCGTTAAAAACAATAAAATACCTACGATACAATTACTGCACCAATTTAAAATCTTATTAATTTAATCTAATGTACTAAGTAATTATTACTTTTAGATACCCAGTTCAACAAAATATCTACCTATTTTATGCCAAAACCAAGTCCCACAAGAGGAACAATAGAGCCAACTCAAATCTACCTCAGCTAAGTAGACTTTACAGGTTTACGAGTACCCGACATGCACTTGGCCGGTTTTTTTAACTATTCCAGCAAAAAAAAAAATATTTTATGAGTAGGTACTCGACACTATTATTACTATTTATTATATATGTATTGCACAGTCAACATTTTCTTGTAATATATTTGCTATGCTCAAAACTGATAATTAATATTACACGTTTTGTCCCTATTTGCATACAAAAGGTGAATACCTATCTCCTATGTCGCAATTCTATAAAACAGCTTATATACACTATACAGTCGGAGTAAATGTTAGATAACGCGTTTATTTCCACCACTATAACCCATTAACGCCCCCCTGCTGGGCACAGGCCTCCACACGTATAGGAGAAAGGGGATTAGAGCTTAGACCCACCACGCTGCTTCAATGCGGGTTGGCGGGCTTTAACGACTATTATATCACGTTAGTGAACCGGAACCGACGACAGGTCAATTTGGCAATTTGTTCCTGAATTTTCTCTGGTCTGGTCTGGTGGGTGGCTTCGGCCGTGGCTAGTTACACTACCGGCAAAGACGTACCGCCAAGTGATTTAAGCGTTCCGGTACGATGCCGTGTAGAAACCGACTAGGTATGGGCCCCTAACTGGGCTAATAAATAAAATTATACAACTATGGCTTTTAAGCCTGCTTAAAAAGTTCGTAAAACATCACAATGATGTCCAACTGTACGATAGCTATACTGTGATTGTATAAATGAATAATTGGTATTTGAAATACCTACGTATTGTTTGATAGTGCGTTGTTTGTTTGTTACGACATATCGGTTGACATTTCGTTTTTGTCTTCTTTTTACCCGACTACGACAAATCTAAAAGAAAGGTTTATGATTTTAGCAGTCAATGTATGTATGTATGTTCCACCGTTGCGCCTAAACTACTACAGATTTTGATGAGTGAAGTGTTAATAAATTCGGTAGAATAGTCCAGGTGACATACGCCACGAGTCTCACCAGTCGAGTAATGGCAGGGGTTTTCTTGGGTTTTCTGGGACCTGGGAACCCACCGCATAGGTGGGTTCCCAGGTCCTTCCGCATACGACTCGACTAAGAGTACTATTTCAAATTAGGTTTCTAACGGTTATTATCAGTGATAATAACCGGGACCGACGGCTTAACGTGCTCTCAGAGGCACGGAGGCAACGAAAAGGCCAAATTCGGACTACCAAATTCACCACCAGGGTCACCCAGCCAGTTACCGACAATTTTTATTCATATCAAAAATTGTGGAACCTGCAGGGCGACCGCGTATCTTTTGCATCAATCATTGATACATCGCAATCACCTCTGATTGGTTAACACTCTTCCACTATTGGACGAAATCCATTGACGCAGCAAGAATACCATAAATTCAGCCAATCGGAGGTGATTGCGATGTATCAATGATTTCTGCAGCAGTTCAATATCCAGTGCGATTGCGAGTGCACTTAAAAAGTGATTTGCATGACAGCTTAATTGGAAAGCGGCCTGTGCACACGCTAACGAGGTGTAAATATGGTATTAACGCGTAGTCCTTGTAACACTAGTGCGGCAAGGTGACACTTTGTAACCTATGGAATATAATTTAGAAATCAACGGGCAAGCGCGTGCCAGACTCTCCCTCGGGGTTCCGTCGTTTGGAAAGATACAGTAAACAGTAATTGGTTTAAATTAATTTTCTATTTGGCTTCATTATTAAAAAAAAAAAACAATTCGTACATTAGCTGTTTTCAGGCCTCTAGCATTCATTGTAGGAAATCATATAATTGCGCCTACAGCACAAGATTTTAGCGTGGGTTCAAGTCAGTGCCATTTATCCGCATTGTAAAGCTTCTTCCTCGCAAAATAGAGCCTTACCGGACAAGACAACACTCCCGTGCCTATCGCTCATAGCGCGGGGGCCCAAGACCCAGCCAAGACCACGAGGCCTTAAGCCAAAACGGCAGGCCCTAGCCGCCAAAAGGCTAAAAAGACGACGACGACACTCTAGAAATGTACTTCCCGCGCCACACCCGGGCATGGAGGCTACGCCTCGCCGCAAGGGCGTAGCCTGGATTTTATATAGAGGGGGGCAGATAAAGAAAATTCTACACTATATTTTTTTAGTATCTACTAATAATACTACAATACTCTATCTCTATTAGTAGTGGAGGTCGGAAGTGAGGGAAAAAATTAAAAACACAATATAATATAATAATCACAATAATAACTTGATATAATAATCACAGTAATCGGCGCGGTTCTTCACAAAATTTGTTTAAAACTTCTCTCAAAATCTCTTCTTTTTTTTTTGACAATTTTCCTGTGTACGCTAACATGCATAGCCCGTTTAAACGGTTTTCGGCCATCGTAGACCTCAGCCACGTTTTGACACATCGCAGGGTAGAAAAAGACCTTGTTGTACACGGTTGTGCCAATGAAATAAGGATGGCTTTTTTAGTTGATGGGAAGAAAGTGTCTGCCTCCTTTAATACGTCAGTAAAATATAACTTTTCTAGATCTTCTATTTCCATTCCTTTATCCTTCCATAATTTGTACCATAATTCTACTTCATGTTCAAAAAGAGGAAGATCATAGTATTGATGGAAATCTTGCGATTTTTCTTTAAAATCAACCAGCGACATATTTAGCATTGAACTGGGATGTATAGACATTAGGCTAAAAGCAGGTAAAGGCAGGCTGCCCCCCCTGCCCGTACCTCGCTACGCCCTTGCCTCGGGGCCATTTTTACCGAGACCGACCAGCAAAAAACTTAGCTTAACTCTCGGCTTAGCTTTGTCCATCCAGTCGTTTGAAGCTCGAGCTGATGTATTGATTTCATGTAATTTTACAGGTCTGATCGATGCGATATATGGTTTCTTTCTTTGGTTACAATTCAATTTATTTTTAACTTGGTACGGAACCCTAAACATGAGTTCATTGTATCTAAAAGATATGCAATTAATGTGCTCAATAAAACTGCGTTATCTGCGCAAAAAAACGTATTATAACACTTAAATTGTTTGTTCGAAATTTAATTTTTATTGTCCCGACCTTCAAGCATTGTGTATTATATCTTCAAAAATATCTGTCTGTTTGTTATCTACCTATGTATTCGCGCTTCGTTCATTCTATTTTCTATTATTATAATATCATAAAGTAAGTAGTAATTACCCTACTAAGGCAACGATCTAGCCTAATAAGTTAAGCTAATGAGTAACATTTATTTTATTTATTTATATAACATAGTTTTAACATAAACATAAAATTATATCTGTCAGTTGCCGACATTCGGCGGGAGTTGAGAAGAGCTTTCCAACTCCCGCCGAATAGGCTCAGAATTCATATACGCAAACAAATCAGAAATGAGAAGATCCGTAAGAACTTAAGTAACAGACAGCTGGACGGGTTGCGAATAGGGGTTTAAATGACAACTCAATCTGAGCAACTCTCAAACTTAAAAACGCGCTTCTAGTATGGAAGTTTGTATGAGATAGGTACATAGTTGTGACGTCATAAAATTTCAACACACTTCTTTAATCGGTAGTTTAAAATCGCTATCAAACTTAAAACTAACCGAGGATGTGAATTTTAAGTCTTGGAAGACCCTCTATTTAATAATCAGGAAGAAATAATTTATTTTTGACATAGGCATCATCCCTATTGCGATTTGCAAAGCCAAAATAGCAAAACATTTTAAAAACTACTAAAAATGCATCTTTTGTTCCAGAAATCACAATAAAGAAAAATGGAACAACGCCATCTACCGCCAAGAGTGAGCAACACCTAGCGCCATCTATCGGAGGAGGTGGTTAAAATGCTTCCGGGAAACCCCCTATAGAAGCAATGCCCCGATTAAAATATGCGTCTATCCTGCGTGTACTGGTTATATTGGGGCTGTTCTGTCTATGGGTGCAGATCATGCTGTCAGCGACTAACGGCGCCATGGAGAAGGACAGTGGTGAGTTACTGTGGGTGTGAATGAGAAAAATAGTTGCTAGTTACTGAGGATGTGAACGAGACAGACTCAGATCTCTGGAATATCTGAGTAAAATATGCGTCTATTCTGCATGTCTGGTTATATTGGGGCTGTTCTGGCTATGGGTGCAGATCATGCTGTTAGCAACAAACGGCGCCATGGAGAAGGACAGTGGTGAGTTACTGTGGGTGCGAATGAGACAAATAGTTGTTAGTTCCTGTGGATGTGAACGAGACAGACTCAGATCTCTGGAATAGAGTAAAATATGCGTCTATCCTGCGTGTACTGGTTATATTGGGGCTGTTCTGTCTATGGGTGCAAATCATGCTGTTAGCAACAAACGGCGCCATGGAGAAGTACAGTGGTGAGTTACTGTGGGTGCGAATGAGACAAATAGTGGTGGGTTACTGTAACTGCAAACGAGACAGATACGGTTTCATTACGCCACTGTTAAAGGAAATTTTACACCTTTCTAGCTAAGTGTGGGTTGGCAGACGTCACACTATTGAGGACATTTTGGAAAGCTCTTCGGCATGCAGGTTTCCTCACGATATTACGAGTAATTCTTTTTACTGTTAATAAATTTTCAACTTCTTCGGGGCTTTTTTGCGTTCTAACACGCACTTTACCAGTTATTTCATAATTTTCAGGTACCAACTCAAAAGCAGATCTTCCAAAACTCCGATCTAACCCTAATGCTAAAAAAATGGCAAAAACAGGTTTTTTTATTTCCAAAAGTTTTTTACGTTCTGTGTCGTATTATTTTGTCTTTCCTCTTTATTTGTTACTCTTTTGACTAAGAACCTATACCAGTCTTAAAACATCTCTTTTATTAAAGAGAAAATTATATTCGCACCTGAGACCCTGTATAATACAAAAACTAGATTTTTTTTTCTCCTACTTACTCCGAAATTGCTTCAATATTTGAATCAAAATACGTAAATTGGCTCTTATCTGGCCGCATATAATGGAATAGGAAAACAACCCATCTATCCAGCAACTTTGTCGCGTGGAAAACGTTTTCATGATTTCACGGGAACTCCTTAATTTTCCGGGATAGAAAGTATGCCAATCTCCAGGTCTTCAACAATGCCAATGCAAAAAAGTTACGTCGATCCATTGCTCTATTGCGGCGTGATTGAATTTACAAACCAACAAACAAACACTTTCGCATTTAAAATATTCGTATGAGTCTAAATTTTTTATAAAGATTATGTTGAATTTCTCATGTATCTTATCAGTCAGTTTTACTTTTTAGGGTTCCGTAGCCAAATTTGGCAAAAACGGAACCCTTATAGATTCGTCATTCGTCTGTCTGTGTGTCCGTCCGTATGTCACAGCCACTTTTTTCCGAAACTATTAGAACTATACTGTTGAAACTTCGTAAGTAGATGTATTCTGTGGACCGCATTAAAATTTTCTTACAAAAATAGAAAAATAAAAATAAAAATTTGGGGGTTTCCCCATACTTAGAACTGAAACTCAAAAATTTTTTTTTCATCTAACCCTTCAAAAATGATATTGAGGTTTGTAATATCATTTTTTTCTAAACTGAATAGTTTGCGCGTGAGACACTTCCAAAGTGGTAAAATGTGTGTCCCCCCCCCTGTAACTTCTAAAATAAGAGATTGATAAAACTAAAAAAAATATATGATGTACATTACCATGTAAACTTCCACCGAAAATTGGTTTGAACGAGATCTAGTAAGTAGTTTTTTTTTAATACGTCATAAATCGTAAACCGCAATTTACCTTTCATTCAATCAATTCAAATATTTATTAAAATAAAAATATTTTTAATAATTTAAAACTTACTACAGGTTTGTACGGAACCCTCGGTGCGCGAGTCCGACTCGCACTTGGCCAGTTTTTTATTGTCTCGTGATAAACATTTTGGACGTGTTTTTTGTGTAAATAAATGTAAAATATCTATCTTTATGTTTTGGAACGAAGTTCCCTATGGGACGATGCGGAGGGGTACCCTAGCCGGCAAAAACGTCCGTAAGGAAAATGCGTATGATTTTGAAGTGAAAACATGCTCACATTGTTACGAAGACATAGGGTCTTAAATATAAATATATTACATTCGAAATTTTCACTTCTATCGGCAGTCCCTATGACTGCAATTTTTTTTGTAGGGTTTATGTATGTTCGCTATACAGTGGCTAATTATGTTATAAGGAATTTCGTTCCTATCTGATGTCCCACGACACCACACGTTTTTTTCTAAACCACACGTTCGATTTAAATATTTATTTTTGCACTGGTTTTACCCAAGTACGTTGTAGCAAAAGATAACATGGGTAATTGTATTTAACAGTCCATGTACAGTATGCCGGCAGTAAATGTGTACATTCTCTACTAGCCAATGCCTGCGACTTCGTCAGCGTGGAATAAGTTTTTCTTTAATTCCTAAGGTAACTCCTCAAATTGAAATAAATAAATAAAAACTTTTTCCGGGATAAAAAGTAGCCATGTCACTCTCCAGGGTCCTCAACTATACCGATGCAAAAAATCACGACGATCCATTGCTCTGTTGTGGCGTGATTGAAGGACAAACCAATAAACCAACAAAAAAATACACTTTCGCATTTATAATATTAGTATGAAGTATGATAAACTGCACAATCAAACTGGGTCTAAGTATGCCGCTACATGTCCATGCAAATGTGGACTTTACTACATAATGTTTACACTTTAATTTCCTTTACCGCATGTAAAATGCGATGCGGTGTGATTCGATGCGGCGCGTTTGATATGAATCGTACATTATGGTTGGACATAATTATTCTGCTTAAAGGCTGTACCCATTGACTTACCAATACCTTAGACGCACCATCGAAGCGCAAAAAACGGCACGGTCAAACTGTTCATAAATAGATAATATGAACAGTTCTCACCTCAGTCGCGCATGAGTACACCAAGCGACAACATGCCGTTTTGCTCCGTAAAAAAGTGCAAAAACAATCCGAAAGATGCGAAAAAAACGATGGAGTATCATATTTTAGGTTAGGAAATACTTTATATACATTTACTTTACGGTATACTAGCGAAATAATCACACAATCTTACCTAAATTAATTATTTTGTCATCATAATTACAATATTTCAAATGAGCAGCTATCGCATTCACACGCTTACGGGCCAATAGAGAACGCGATAGAGGCGCGTCTTAGCGAAATGGATACAAAAAATATGGAGTAGTTAATTTTTTATTTTTCTTATATTGAAGTTGTAAACTGGTACAATTAAAGTGCCCATTTTTTTTAATAAATTAATATGGGTATATTTAAAATTGGTAAGTAGTGTAAAAACCGTGTCGAATTCCTTAGATAAGAAATAATTCTTTCAAAATCGATATCTGGCAGTTATGATAATCATCATAGAAAAAGAAACCGTTGTCAATCTCTTAAAGAACGATGCCATATTTTTTTTTCTATTGAACAATTTTTTTTTATCGATTTTTGGGTAACTATATCGCAAACTTTAAAAATATTGCAGTTTCTTGTAATAATATTAATTAAAAAATAATATTAATTTATTTACAATATCCGATGCCCACACTTGAACACAATTTCACCATGTACAGTTCGCGCGCTAGTTGAATGCAGAATAAATATATGTGTCACCATACATTTACTCTGCATTCAACTCGCGCGCGAACTTTATATGATTTGAGCAAGGCCATTATTGAAAAATATATAGACGTATATGTATGTCTACACTATATGTAGACATTAAACATTGAAAAAAAGCATACTTCTAAAAGACAGGTTTATAAGTTAGGTACTCGTAGTTAAATATATTTCAAGGTACTTTTATTCATTTTTTGTCACTAGTTTTTGTATTTATTAAGAACTAGACTAGATTCTCCCTAATTTTCCGGGATAAAACGTAGCCTATATCCTTCCCCAGGATATAAACTACATACCAAATTTCAGCAAAATCAGTTGAAATGATGGGATAGCGTAGCAGACAGACAGACAGATCTTCGAAATCGGTGTACATTTTTTTTATACGCACCGTATTTAGAACCTCCTCCTTTATTGAAAGTCGGTTAAAAAAGTAGCCTATATCCTTCTCCGGGATGTAATCTATCCCTATACCATATTTCATTAAAATTGGTTGAAAAGATGGGCCGTTAAAGGGTAGCAGACAAACAGACAGACAGACAAACACACTTTCGCATTTATAATATTAGTATGGAATTCAATTCGTGAATTTCGTGAGAGGGATTCGAACCCGCGACATGTTACTACTTAATGAAATTTTTATCCTGCCAAGAAGTAACTGTGTTATATTTAGATAAAATACGTAACTAAAATATTTAATACATAATAACACATAAACACACAAATACATAAAGATAATTTTCATAAAATCATCATCACCAATAAAGTATTAAAAAAAAATAAAAATATCAAATACAAATTTGTCGACTCCTATATCACTTTACTTCGGAACACAGAAAGTCTTCCGCTGATTCATTGCAAAATGTCGTATGTGTCGAACTTTTATTACAAGATTTAACCCTAAGTATGAATCTATATGGTTGGTTTTTGTGAACCGTTTGGTGTCTCAGTCTGTATTATATATAGCTGCGATTGTATAAGCGATTGTGGACGCTTTTTGAGTATTATTTTGTAGGTAATGTTGTATCCTTAGTTGGTAAATCGATGGCTGTACCTAATAAGATGAAACTGTTAATTTCAGAAGAGCTGATGAATACGAACGATACTTCGGAACAGGTGCTGGCGTTGGTACCACCGGAACTGCACAAATACCTGACGGTACATCCTAGGAATGCTTTAGGTAAGACTAATCTGCCCTCTGATCGTGTAGGGAAATCGTAATCGTAATCGTTTGTCGAATGGATAATACGACCTCTTTAAGGAGTTCATAGATGTCTGCACGTCAAAAAGCATGAATGAACTCCCTAAACAGTATTAGGTGGGAGAAGGGCTCTCTACTCATGACGATAGGGAAAGTTTGCCCGCATGCAAATGGGCCTTTCACTAGAAATGGCCGCTCAAAAACGGTTTATGGTTTCCAAAAATGAACCATAATTAGAAAAGCTGATTCTTGTACAGTATTAAAGTATGCACAGTACTTAAGCAAACAGTACTAAAACTGACGCTATTTATCGGGCCTTTCACTAGATATCACCTCTCAAAGACGTTATGAACATACATACTGTAAAAAAATATTATTAGCAATTCTTATGTCTATTCTATAAGTTAATATTTTGGACTGGATAATTTCTAGATTTCCCTTTTAAATAATAGTAGATATACAATCAAAGCCGAAAGGAGATCGGCGAAGTATGACCCAGCTAATTTAAAAACCATTCAGATTCAGAAATCATTTAATATTTTTTAATATATTTCAAAGTATTTTTCTGTGTAAACATAAATTTTTTAGAAGATGGGGATCAAAAATAAAAATTATTACGAAACAATAAAAAAAGTCGTTCTAATGGCAATACGGAGTATAGATACCCGCAGGGTGACCGCATATCTTTTGCATCAATCATTGATACATCGCAATCACCTCTGATTGGTTAACACTCTTCCACTATTGGACGAAATCGCCATTGACGCAGCAAGAATACCATAAATTCAGCCAATCGGAGGTGATTGTGATGTATCAATGATTGATGCAAAAGATACGCGGTCACCCGGCAGAGTATAAAAGTAGAAACTAACGTGTCAAATGTCAATTACTGTCAAACTCAATCAAATGTCATTCGTGGACCGTAGTAGAGATGTGTCGGAAAAAACACATTAACTCGAGTTGAAATTCAGGTAACTCGGAATGGAATTCGAGTTACACAACTCTGCTTAGCATAAAGAAACTAAGTGTATTTTATTTGTTACAAAATACTTTTTCCATACATATTTGTACTTCAATCCAACTATCTGTTAGGACAAGTATTATTATCAATGCTAAACTTCGTAGGTAGGATTGAAATAAAAGGTTTTTATAGTTTACATAAATCATAATTTATATCGTTTTCATTAGAGTTAGTAGGTACACATTTATTTTTGGTTTTAGTCTTAGTTAAGTTATAGTAAGTACTGATATTTAACAACAAAACTAGTTAGTTATAAAGCAGTCTTCACAAAATAATATCAGTCTAACTTTATAACTAGGTACATTTTATGCTATTAATAGTTTAATCATCACAAAGAAAATATTCATAAATAACTTTGTCATCGTTAGTGTCATTCGGTCGATGCAATGGCCGGGAATACGTAGGAGAAAGAGATATATTAGACAGGGCGTCGGCGTATACAGTATGCGATAGTAATTAATTAATAAATAATTAATTAAAATTAATTAAAATCGTTAATTTAATTTAAAGGCGATGCATTATCGATACAGTTCTGCACTGCCGGCACCCCTCGCTCTTCTTTTACCCCTGAAAGCTCACGCGTTTTAAATACGATACATCGCGACGCGATTGTATCGCTACTGTTTTGCTTCTGTTGCGCGTTGTAAATGCGACTAACGCCCAAAAGTTGCGATGTATAAACGCGTTAGGGTTAACCCCCTTTTCAAATAGCAAGAATAGTATAACAACCATCAATTTGTATGTCATAATTTACTTACTGGCCACGTTATGAATTACATACCTACTATAGGTTTAATGTACCCAGCAGGTAGGTAACTTGTTTTTATGTAGGTAGGAAAGCGTATTACTATTTGGTACATAGTCAGATAATGATCTGCAGTGCCTGATAGATTTTTCAAAGCTATTAAATGGTCATCTGGCTTAAAAACCATGAAATAGAAATCTAACCTCACTTTTAACTATTACTACGAATATCTTTTTTCTCCCAACTTTATTTGATTGACTTTCATAAACTTTTTTGTTAGTCTGGTTTAGTATAAGAAGTATGAGAAGTTTGATGCGTGAACGTGAACCTCAAGTTTGGGTCAAACACTATATGGGAGCTCGCCGACCTCCTTTATCAAAAAGTACAATCACGATCAGCATCGATTTTTAGGGTTCGGCAAAAACGGAACCCTTATAGATTCGTCATGTCTGTCTGTCTGTCTGTCTGTCTGTCTGTCTGTCTGTCTGTCTGTCTGTCTGTCTGTCTGTCTGTCTGTCTGTCTGTCTGTCTGTCTGTCTGTCTGTCTGTCTGTCTGTCTGTCTGTCTGTCTGTCTGTCTGTCTGTCTGTCTGTCTGTCTGTCTGTCTGTCTGTCTGTCTGTCTGTCTGTCTGTCTGTCTGTCTGTCCGTCCGTATGTCACAGCCACTTTTTTCCGAAACTATAAGAGCTATACTGTTGAAACTTGGTAAGTAGATGTATTATGTAAACCGCATTAAGATTTTCTTACAAAAATAGAAAAATAAATTTTTGGGGTTCCCCATACTTAGAACTGAAACTCAAAAATTTTTTTTTCATCTAACCCATAGGTGTGGGGTATCTATGGATAGGTCTTCAAAAATGATATTGAGGTTTGTAATATCATTTTTTTCTAAACTGAATAGTTTGCGCGAGAGACACTTCCAAAGTGGTAAAATGTGTGTCCCCCCCCCCCCCCCCCCCCCGTAACTTCTAAAATAAAAGAATGATAAAACTAAAAAATATATATGTTGTACATTACCATGCAAACTTCCACCGAAAATTGGTTTGAATGAGATCTAGTAAGTAGTTTTTTTTTAATACGTCATAAATCGTAAACCGCAATTTACCTTTCATTCAATCAACTCAAATATTTAAAAAACCATTTAATTTAAAACTTACTACAGGTTTGTACGGAACCCTCGGTGCGCGAGTCCGACTCGCACTTGGCCGGTTTTTTTAAAACTATTATATTATCAAACCTAATACCTTCCTTCCTTTCTAATTTCTATCATCGCTTATGATGCATTATTGAAGTGAAAATTTATTTAGCCGCGTTGAGCACTTTTTGTTAGGGGGTGAACTTGTAGATGCTCGCGTTGTAACCAAGACAAAGGTCTTATATTCCTACTACATTGGAAATTAAACTTTAATGCCTTAGTGTTAAGGTATATATTTTAACATTTTTTTATTAAAAAAAATTAAATACAGTAGAATCTCACTAATCCGGCACTTCAATAGACCGATACGTGCAATAATCCGGCACCCTCCGCCCACGCCTCCCTCGCCCAAAAACAGACCTTAATCAAGGATTATTTTAAAACTATGTAATTATTTAGTTGTGAGATATGTTGCAGTTACAAAAAAAGACGTTTAGAACATTAATACAAATATATCATATTCTCTTTATGAAATTCTTCATTAACATAATATGTATTATAATTTTTTTCTATTCAAATAATCCGGCACCCTCTGGTTTTTAATAGTGCCGGATTAGTGAGATTCTACTGTATTCGTTTTAACTTCTATCGGCAGTCCCAACTGACTGCCAATTATTTATTACTAGATGATTCCCACGACATCGTCCGCGTGGATTTATGTTTTTTCATTCCTGCGGGAACTTCAATTTTCCGGGATAAAAAGTAGCCTATGTCCTTCCCCGGGATACAACCTCTCCTTGTACCAAATTTTATTAAGATCGGTTGAACAGATACATTTTTTTGATTCCCGCGGGAACTCTTCAATTTTCCGGGATAAAAGGTAGCCTATGTCCTTCCCCGGGATACAACCTGTACTTGTACCAAAGGAGACGGTTCAGATTTGTATGGGGCGTAGACCTATAATTATGTCTACCCGTTATCTCTCTCTGTCTACCAAAGCCAACATGGTTACTTGCCTCGTTACGTCATAAGTAGAGATAAAAGTAATATTTCTTATCTGTGGTATTTTTCTCTACGAACTTTTACATGTCGACTATTTTTGTCTTGTAATGTAACGCATTTTGTGCATGTTAGGGTAAATAAAAAAAAATCCGGCAACGACAACATCTCTCTCTGTCGTCGCGAGATAATCTCGTTGTGCGCATGCTAAGCACACTAGTCTTGTACAAGTAGAGAAATGAAGGAAAATAAAATACTAGACCAGTTTTTATCGGCCAAATCTACGAATTCGTTGTAATTTCAGTGGTAAAATTATTTTCATCCCACCATCTCGGAAAGAGTATTTTTAATCTTCGATATCTGAATGCAAAAGCCGTTATTATCCTCTTGAGGATAAAGTAAATTGAATTTAGAACATCGTGTGCACGTTAGTAAATATCACTCGTCTATGAAGTTTGTGAATTCAAAACATCATTAAAACCTATTTACTCATACCTCTATGTAGACCGTTTTTAATTTGTTAAAAACTCACACTCGTAACCTTCTTAGTGTACTTTTTTAATTTGCTTTGCGCGCACCATTTTCTTTCACGTCATGTCATTTCCTCGCTAGGGTGGGATGAAAAGTTACGTGATGCACTCTAATGAAAAGATTTTTCACCTCGTGCTCTTTTGATTCCCTCGCTAACGCTCAGGATTCTAATTTTTGAACCACTCGCTGCGCTCGTGATTCAATTTTAGAATCCTTCGCTTGCTCGGTCATCAAAATTGAGCTCGCGTTTAAAAAACAACTTTTCACTCTTGTATAACAAATAACTATTATCTTTCCAAGTTATGGAACACTAAACATGTGTGGGTAACAATGGCGGTTTCATATTTTTTGACGTTTTCCAAAGAAAAACACGTTATTTTGACAGTGACTGTCAGAAATGACATTTGATACGTTTCGCGCCTACTGCCTGCTCTATGGCTAAAGGTTGCCTGCCATCTTGGAAACGTATCGAAAACTTGAAATACATTTTTATTTTTTTCTCGTTATTTAGTTTACTGTTCTAAATTATTATATTTTTAATACAATCTATGTATTTTCCTTTATTCATGGTATAGTGTACAAGAGTAGGCCTAAAATGAACCTTTTTTCTTTCATCAAAATCGGTTGAACAGATAAATTTTTTTGATTCCCGCGGGAACTCTTCAATTTTCCGGGATAAAAAGTAGCCTATGTCCTTCCCTGGGATGTAACCTATCCCTGTACCAAATTTCATCAAAATCGTTTGAGTAGTTGGGCCGTGAAAGCGTAGCAGACAGACAGACACACTTTCGCATTTATAATATAACTAGATGATTCCCGCGACTTCGTCCGCGTGGATTAAGTTTTTTGATTCCCGCGGGAACTCTTGAATTTTCCGGGATAAAAAGTAGCCTATGTCCTTCCCGGGGATACAACTTATCCCTATACCAAATTTCATCCAAATCAGTTGAACAGATACATTTTTTTGATTCCCGCGGGAACTCTTCAACTTTCCGGGATAAAAAGTAGCCTATGTCCTTCCCTGGGATGTAACCTATCCCTGTACCAAATTTCATCAAAATCGTTTGAGTAGTTGGGCCGTGAAAGCGTAGCAGACAGACAGACACACTTTCGCATTTATAATATAATATTAAAATATTAAAGTAACTATGGATTTTAATATTTCCAGCGAACTCAACGGAGAAATACGGACCAAAGAACGTGTCGGATATAGTGCGAGCGATTCAGAGGATCAACGAAGCACAGACAATATACAACGAGGACGTCTTCGGACCAGTGCAGAACGACACCATCATTATTGCTATACAAGTAAGTAACAGAGATAAGGGCTGGCTCATTTTTGCGCAAAGGATCAGCCTGGCTGTCCAGCGCGGAAATGCAGCCAGTATTATTGCCACCATTCCACGCGGGCATAATTTATATTGTAACTAGATGATACCCGCGACTTCGTCCGCGTGGATTAGGGTTATTTGATTCCCGCGGGAACTTTTGAATTTTCCGGGATAAACAATAGCCTTTGTCCTTCCCCGGGATACAATCTATCCCTTTACCACAATCTATAAACTCACCAAACTATACATGTAAATAAATTTTCTTGGTACCTGCAAAGTTTATATTTAGCCCCCAAACCAAAAATAAGAATTTACATTGTAATTTATCTATCTATCTATCTATCTATCTATGTAAAACAAATTTTAAATTTAATCCACTGTCTAATAGGTATGTAATGTGAAAATTTGTTTACGCATGTAATATCGTCGACAATACATCAGTTTGGTTCCACCGACCTGCATAAGAGAGTTCATAGATTTTTGCACGTCAAAAAGCATGTTTAAACTCCTTAAACAGTTCGAGTAATACGTTTTAAACTGTCAAATGATGTTACGATTTGCTTAGAGCCTTAGACAATAGGCATGATGACAGTAACCAAGAATCAATGTAATTATGAATTTATCTAATGAAATAGGATTCATGGATTATAAAAAACGTATTTATTTTTCTATTTCGAGTGAGATTGCTATTTATTTTGATAAAATAAAACTATAAAATACAGCAATCCGCCATATTGCATAAAACACAAAGAAGCGAATGACGTCACAATTGTTTGTTTTCGAGCTTTGAAAATCACACTATTGCTTACTGCACACTTCACAGAGTACATTGGTAATAACAATAGTGACGTCACAACGACGCCATGACACCCCCGAACGTTTTGGCGTGAATTTTAAAATTTAAATTTCAAATGCTAATTTTATCTACCAAACATTATTTTTCTGCTGAAATAAGATATTTTTTCGAAATAGTAGATACTTCCGAACATAATCTGGCCATTTTTCAAAATCAGTCATCATGCCTATTGGGCCTCTGATTAAGGAACCAGGAGTTGAATCGTGGAACTTTTCAATGGCTTCTAGTAACTCCCTCGAGTTTGGGTCATGTGGTTTGTTTTAACTTTTAAGAGTTGATTAAAACCCGTCTTTCTGTACCACGTATGATTTATTGAATGTTTAATTT
Organism: Erebia epiphron; assembly: GCA_963932025.1. Taxonomy (NCBI): domain Eukaryota; kingdom Metazoa; phylum Arthropoda; class Insecta; order Lepidoptera; family Nymphalidae; genus Erebia; species Erebia epiphron. The sequence goes on along the minus strand of OZ009949.1, from coordinate 3,036,069 downwards.
TTATTCCCTTTTCGAATGTTTTTGTGTTGGCAAGAATTTAGGTGTCGCCATCTTCCTTCTTGCCAGTACAAACTCCTTGCCAGTGAGACCCGTCAAACTAATCTTCTTTGGCATCAGCCTGGTGTCTTTCGGCACTGTGAGTCTTCTCCTTTTCTTTCTCCTCTCTTCTCTTTCTCTCTTCTGTTTCTCTTTCTCCATTTCGATGGGTGTGCACATCCAAATGTACTGTTCGGTGTCCGATATACTCGTTTGGAGTTTGAATTTTCTTGGTGCCTGGAATAAATAAATAAAATCTTTATATTATTTATTTATGTGTTTAAATTAGACAACTAGGCCCATAGTAATATAAAACATAATATAACAATTATATATATACAACAATATAACTAACTCCATACAAACTATTGTATTTACTAAAATTTATTCCAAAAAGTAGTACAATGTTAAATTACCCAAACCGAGTTCTCGCGGGAATAAAAAAAAATTAAACCGACGAAGTCCCGGGCATCAGCTAGTTATGAATATCACTCACGATTGTTTTATCTTTAATATTTAGTTTTTTGATTTTTCTATAAATTTTTCAATTCAAACGTCTTTTATGAAATCTGTTAAAAAGTGAATACAAATGGACAGTGCATACCTACTTATTATTTGTTAAGGAACTAAAAGGCAATAACAATTACGAGAGTGAGGGAATAGAGAATTCAGCGGTTACCAAATATTCCCGGCACGGATCGGGTTCCACAGGCGGCCTGTAGTGCGGAATCCGCTCCCGCTCCCAAATGGGTCGCTCCGGGATACGAGCGATCTTCACTCGTGGAAAGTCTGGCGTTTTATACCTGGATAATGTACCATGATCATATTTAACGTCATATTAGCTGATGCCCGCGGCTTCGACGGCGTGGTTTGGGGTTTTTTGGTTCCCGCGGGAACTCCCTAATTTTCCGGGATAAAAAAATAGCCTATGAGTTATTCCAGACTCTTAACTCTGCCAAATTTCATCCAGATCCGCAGGCCGATTGCGTATCATGCAAACGATTCGCGATGGCAAACATTTTACAATATTAGCTGTCTAATAGCAAATTCGTACTATACGAAATTGCTATTGGCGCTAGTTTCATCGCAAAAAGTGCATTTGTTAACCAGCGAACGACTAGCAAGCGATCGCTTAATTAATACGAATATTTTTTATGAAAAATATTCGTATTAATTAAGCGATCGGTATGCCGAGCGATCGACTGCGCGTCTACCGCGTCTACTGCGCAATGACTGCGCGATTTTCTCTGATCGCTAAATTGTACGTTCAGCCGTTCTGGAGCGATTGAGTAACAAACGTCCATCCAAACTTTCGCATTTATAATTTTAGAATAGTTTATTGACGACCTTCCTGGCGTACTGAAAGAGAAAGTTTTTTTGGATCTAAATATACTAGTGGTTATAATACTAGTAGGCCTGGTAATAATACTAGTAGGCCCCGAACTGAGACCTCGCGGTATCCGTAAAACGAATAAAATTTTACAGAGCGCCATCTATATTGACATCATTGTGAAGTGCTGTTAAACTGACTGAATGCTGAAGCTCATTACAAATTAAATGTTTTCGTTTCCATATAATATTTATATTATTTTAGCATTTGTTGTTCAAGTACAGGATATAATTCAAATAATTGATCAAGTTTCAGGCTCAGCCTTTCAGAAAATTGAGAGTTCTGAGGTCAACTTTGGACGTTAGAAAATCTCCACTTTGAGAACCCCCCATTTCGTCAATTTTAGGGGTAAAATTAAAAAAAAAATTTTTTTGGACTCTATTTCTAATTATCTTTAAAATAATATACCGCAACCCTATGTCACGCTATAAAAAATATTTTACTTCGCATTCGCTTCTATGAGAGCCCCCCTGAAATAAAGATTTTTATAACTTTTTAAGTCATATTCGGCTGGAGGCCGTCGGTTTATATACATAATATTTAAATTTGAAGTAATTACGTTCTGTCATTCAGAAGTTATAGGGTTCTGACAGACGGACGGACGGACGGACAAGTGCCAATTCACTCAAGTAGACTCAGAGACCTTCGCTTCGCTCGGTCGATAAAAGGAAAAGGTGACTGACTGACTGATCTAACAACGCACAGCACAAACCAAACACACAGCTCAAATGAAAGAAAATCTTCGCGCTCGCTTCGCTTGTGCTATAACACGTATTGGGGTTTTCTGACATGAAATTCTCAGTACTAGCCGGGAGTTAGGAATGGCGGTGTATCGTCCCCGTGCCTCGGAAAGCACGTTAAGCTGTTGGTCCTGCGCCTGATCTCTCTCCGGTTTTGTCGGATTTTCCGTCCCAGCAGCCTATGAGAGTTAAAGAACAGAGAGTGCACGTGTGTTTGCGTACACACTTGTGCACTATAATATCTCCAGCGCAGATGGCCAACCGAATTTCGGTCGGAACGACAATTCATTCAGGCAATAACGTCGGCGTATCTGGGGACACGGGAGTGTCCCCGCCAAAGACGAGCCAAAGGAAACGGGGCACTACCTACCTTTTCTCGAAGCGTTTCGTCGAATTTTCGAACCGTCATAGCTTCGGTCCGAATGACGCTAGAAAGCTGAAATTTTCAGGATAAGATGTTGTTAGGGGACTTACCGAATATACCAAGTTTCAATTTTTTAGCATTTATAGTTTCAGTTTATTGATTACCTAAAATACGTCGATTTCGTACTCACTCACTGATGATCATCAACTGAAAAAAGGTACTTCCTGAAGTGCTAGAAGACTGAAATTTGGTATGTAGGCTAGAATTTGCATATAAACAACAGGAAAATTAAGAAATCTGAATCTTTTCATCTCCAACCCCTCGTATAGGGGGTGCAAATCTGACAGCATTTCCTTGTATTTTAGAACAGTCATAACTTCGGTACGGAACATGGTAGAAAGCTGTAATTTTCAGGATAACATGTCGTTGACAGATTTATTAAACTTACCAAGTATCAATCATCTAGCATTTATGGTTTCAGATTTATTGGTACTTGAAATACGTAGTTTAGGTTTTTTTTTTCACTTTTACGAAAAAAATCAAAATCTCTAGGACTCTAGGGTGGGCCATGAAAAAAGGATTAGCTGAAGTACAGGAAAATCAGCTAAAAAAAATCAAAAAATCTAGGGCGCCTGCCAAAAATAAATGAAATCCCACCAAAAACATTTCATGTAAAATTGGTTGCCAAAGACTCACAAGTGCATAATGCTTTCACTGTTAAAAAGTTATGAGATCTCTAATTAGAGCCAAGCCCGAAGGTGAGCTCCTCTTTGTGCTGCGCATCATAACCCACGGAGTCTGTCTCAAGTTCAAAGTACATAGTTCTAAATGCTCTTTACTGTGTACCAAACTAATAATATTAAATAACATGTAAGTCTATATATAAAACTTGTCCCTAGAACCTCTACATCTTGGTAAAAAGGTACGGCTTGGCCGTTTCGTATATGTCGCCCTAACTATTCCTTAATGACTTAAATGTTATGTCAGGAAATGTTCGACGAATATTAAACGGCCAAGCCATACCTTTTTACCAAGATGTAGAGGTTCTAGGGACAAGTTTTATATATAGACTTACATGTTATTTAATATTATTAGTTTGGTACACAGTAAAGAGCATTTAGAACTATGTACTTTGAACTTGAGACAGACTCCGTGGGTTATGATGCGCAGCACAAAGAGGAGCTCACCTTCGGGCTTGGCTCTAATTAGAGATCTCATAACTTTTTAACAGTGAAAGCATTATGCACTTGTGAGTCTTTGGCAACCAATTTTACATGAAATGTTTTTGGTGGGTTTCTTATTACCATGTAAAGGATTACTTAAATGACAAGGAAGCTTGGCAATGATTTGCTCTATTGGCTCTGATAGTTGATTTGTGAAATGGTGATAATGAAAAAAAACCCGGCTGAGTTTGTTGTGGGCTCTTCTCAGACCAGGGCGCGTTTGGAACCCTCGTAGCTTTAGTTTTAAGATACCGTTATTGATTATCACCATTATATTTTATAAAAAACTCGACGTCAATAAGTGTAGTATACCTACCTAAATTGAATAAACGTTATTTGACTTTGACTTAAAGTACGTGCGTTTATGAGGTAGCTGTAGGTAAAAGTGTAATCCACGCGAGCGAAATCGCGGGCAAAATGGTAGGTGCAGACAATTATTATTTCCCTCTCCGTTTGACACCGACCGTTTTTAACAAAAACAGACAAAACACTAGACTGCAAATACAGCTAAGTACATATTTCCACAGACTGTTTAAACTATAGACATTATATTTTGAAGGATTATTTGCATTGCATTGTTCATAGTGGAATATTAATTTCTCTTTTTACGTATTTCGCTAAAATATAGGTATAAATAATAATTCACCATTTTGTTTTTATTCCACTAAAAGTTAGCCCTTGACTACGACCTCACCTGATGGCAAGTCCAAGTGATGATGCAGTCTAAGATGGTGGCGGGCTAAGGCAGTTATATTAAACCGTAATCGTAATGGACAGCTTAATCGCTTGGCGGCACGGCTTTGCCGGTAGGATAGTAACTAGCTATGACCGAAGCCTCTCACCAGAAATGTTCGGTCGTAAGCTTAAACCCAGGGAAATAATATACTCCTCACCATACAAGATCCCAGTGGTCCAATTTAAGGGGTTCCGGCATTATTATCTTCATCCATCTTAATATATCGCACCTGAAACGAATTGTAATTTCATTATTAAAAGCCCAAAATTAGTGATTTACGCTACTAGTGCAGACTGATACTAGTAGTAGTTGGTAGTAATACCTCGACAAAAATGACGTAATCAGCTGTTTTGTATGGCGGCCATTATATTACTGCACTAGTGCGAAAATAGTTATTTATGCAACAGTTGTGTAATAAGGAGTATTAAAACACGAATGATAATAATTAATAGTATCATATGAGTGTTTTAATACCTAATTATCAACAGTTGCATACAAAACTTTATCTACACTCATAATATGAATCCCCTATAACAGATTCTGAAACATTCGGATGTTATGGTTATTAGGACATTGGGTGTTTTAATGTTGGCAATAAGCTAACTATTTTAGAACCTGTTATAGAGGATTTATAGCATGGGAGTAGGTAAAGAATATTACCGTATTCCTTTGTGACTTATAACTGTGCTGTAATATTGTTATCGTCCAAGGGTTGGAAATGTATACTTTATAGTTTCAATAGGTGAAGTAAGAGCAACTTTACGAGCAACTGTACTGTAAAAGGTTGTTTACCTGCTCCAGTTCACTCTAATGCCCCAACTAGGCCCTGTCCTGGATTTGAAGCCCGTACAATGCGTGAGCGGTTTCCGCGGCGGTAGACCCACACTGCGCGCGAAACGCACGTACTCTATGTGAAACATGCGGCGTATCGCCGACGTTATTGCCTGAAACACAGTACACGACAATACGCAAGCGAAGCGAGCGCGAAATTTATTCTTTAATTTTACAGAATCAATCCGAATTTCTCGCGAAATATATATGTCACCGTAAGATTGTAAAAACCGTTAGATTATAATCTAACTCGCGAAATTGTAAACTGTCGAATGATTACAATATAACGGATTATTTTTCGGTAGATTGTAATCTGTTAGGTTTATTAATCCGATAGAACCTAAGTGCCCGGCCGCAATTTATTTCGAACCCTAACCTAACCTACAAGAAAGAGACAAGAAAACGTAACTACAATGAATATTTCAAAAATTGTCACTTAAAACATTGAACGGTTCACAATCTTTCGACTGTTTACAATTTATTAATTTTAAAAAAAGCGTTAGATTACAATCTTACGGTTTTTACAATCTTAAGGTGACATATACATATAACGATGCGTTTGCGTTTGACGTATAAAAGCTAACTCTAACTTAAAGCGGGGTAGCTAGTCATTCTCTCTCTCTCGCACGTTCCATAATTTTCTATTACTGTAAAAATTAACTAGACTTTCCCTCCCTTTCGTATAGTTGAGATATTAAGTTATTAAGTTTTTAGAATAAAGGCGGCGCGGTATATTAACTTTCTCTCTCGCACATTCTACCATTCGACTATTATCATGTTAGAATGCGCGAGAGAGAAAGTTAATATACTACGCCGGCTAAATCTGAAACCTTATTAACTTAGCTTCAGGAACCTATGTTGTAGGTAATCTGTGATCAACTTAGCAGTATTACCACAGAATAGGTATTACATACCTCTGTATTGACTGCCTCGTTGATCTAGCGGTAAGCATGTTCGAATGGGGCCGACGAGGTCCCGGGTTCGAGTCCCGGATCGGGCCATAACAAGTATTGGATTTTTCTGACAAGAAATTCTCAGTACTAGCCCGGAGTTAGGAAGTTGGCGGTGTTTCACCCCCGTGCCTTAGAGAGCACGTTAAGCCGTCGGTCCTGCACCTGACCTATCACCGGTCGTGTCGGATTTTCCATCCCATCAGGGGCGATCATTATTATTACATACCTGGATATGATTAAAATCTCTTATATTCAACTCGGCCAACTTCGATGGATCTTCCAACATCAACAACCGTCTTCCATTTATGCGATTGTCCAAAATGCATTCCTGAACAAGATAAAAAGGTTTAAAAAAACTTCAATCCCACTATGGAAATCTCTACTAATATTATAAACTAGCTGATGCCGGCGACTTCGTCCGCGTAAATTGAGGTTTTTCGGTTCCCGCGGGAATACCTTAATTATCCGGAATAAGAAGTAGCCTATGTTTTATTCCATACATACATCCATTCATCCATCCAACCTTACGCATTTATAATATTAGTTAGTAAGTAAGTAAGTATAGATGCGAAAGTTTGGATGGATGGATGTTTGTTGCTCAATCACGCCAGAACGGCTGAACGGATCATGAATGTTGGCACAGAGATATCTGGAATAACACATAGGCTATTTTTTATCCCGGAAAATTAAATAGTTCCCGCGGGAACAAAAAAGGATGTTTGTTGCTCAATCACGCCAGAACGGCTGAACGGATCATGAATGTTGGCACAGAGATATCTGGAATAACACATAGGCTATTTTTTATCCCGGAAAATTAAATAGTTCCCGCGGGAACAAAAAATCAAGTTTACACAAATTAGTCATTAGCATTATAGTTATTTAGTTGACCTCCCTGGCGCAGTGTTGAGCGCTGTTGTCTTAACGTGCGAAGGTTTCGATCCGGGGTACGATCCCCGGCAGGGTCAATTTGGGAATTTATAGTTTCTGAATTTTCTCTGGTCTGGCCTGGTTCAGCCGTGGCTAGTTACCTGTTACTACCCTACCGGCAAAGACGTACCGCCAAGCGATTTAGTGTTCCGGTACGATGCTGAGTAGAAACCGACTAGAGGTGTGGGTTTAATTATATAACTAGCATACTCCAACAGGTTGGCCCACTACCATCTTAGACTGCATCATCACTTACTATCAGGTGAAATCGCATTCAAGGGCTAGCTTGTAGTGGAATTAAATAAACCCCTGTGGTATTAATATTAGTACCTTATATCGTGGCAGTCCCACGTCCTCCTCCATCCATCTGACAACGTCTTCCTCAGACCAGTTGAAGGCGTTTGGATATGGCAGGCTATCCACCACCGAGGCCGCCAATTCGTATAGGGTCACTGGTGATTTTTGACATGGGTTCAGTTTCCTGTAACAATGGTTATCGATTTTGTTAGTATAAATGTAGCCTATGTCACCCAGACCATAGTAACGAATCGATTAACAACTCATTCATCAAAATCGGCTCAGTAGTTTAGGCGCTACGGTGGAACATACATAAATACAAACATACATCTATACTAATATCATAAATGCGAAAGTTTGGATGGATGGATGGATGTTTGTTACTCAATCACGCAAGAGCGGCTGAACGGATCTGAATTAAATTCGGCACAGTGATATATTATAGTCTGGGATAACACATAAGCTACTTTTTATCCCGGAAAATTAAATAGTTCCCGCGGGAACCATAAACCTCAATCCACGCCGACGCACGTGATGCCTATCCCTGATAAAAGATGAGCCGGGAAAACGTCGTTCGAAGACATACAGACAGACACTTTCGCATTTATAACATTAGAATGGATTGATGATGCAGTCTAAAATGGTAGCGGACTAACATGATTGATGGTAGGGTTATGCCGGTTATATTAAACCCATACCTTATCATACTATAATAAATGCGAAAATGTGTCTGTCTGTTGGTTTGTCCTTCAATCACGTCGCAATGGAGCATCGGATCGACGTGATTTTTGGCATGGATATACCTGGAGAGTGACTTAAACTACTATTTATCCCGAAATATTAAGGAGTTCCTGCCGGAATAAATAAAACTTAAACCACGCGGACGAAGTCGCGGGCATCAGATAAAATTTTATTATTGTACTCGTATAATCATGTCTGAGTATATTTGTATGATTGTATCTATGTTTTGTCTGTGACACCATTGGCAAATAAACTTTTCTTTCTTTCTTACTTGTTCTTAACATAAGGGTCCTCTTTGGGGAAGCAAGGGCATTCCACACAGGTGGTTTTGTCCGGGGTTATACACACGGGAAGTTTCGGCGGAATCACGAGGGATGGCGCCCGTTTCGGTATCACTATCTTCTTCGGGCGACGCCGCGGTGGAGGTTCTTCTGGCTTTTTCTTTACCTAGAAAAAATAATGAGGCATGGCTTAGTTGTGACAACACATATCAATCGATTGCGTTTGTTAAGCAACGTTTACCCAAGTCGGTAACTGGATGGGTGACCGAATTTGGAGGTTCAAATTCGGCCTTTTCGTTTCCTCCGTGCCTCGGAAAGCACGTTAAGCCGTCGGTACCGGTTATTATCACTAACATCGGATAATAATCATTACAAAAATCTAAGAGTTTAAATACTTAGTCGAGTCGTATGCGGAAGGACGTGGGAACCCACCGCATTGCTATCCCAAGAAATCTCCTACTATTATTATTATTTTTTTTTTTTTTTTCCTTGCCATAAAGTTCCATTACAATTTTATAATGGCAACTTTATTATCTACTACCATCTAGCCTGTGGGCTAATAAGTAATATTAATTTAACTTAAACTTCTACTTATAATTAATTTCTACATCTAATTTACAGTTCATTGACTGTCCTTAGTTTGTTCTAATATACTTAGTGTTCACTACGTTTTTGTGACCTAGATAAGTAGCACAAGCACTGATTCACTGACACAGCACTTATACACTTGTTACACTAATTCGAATGGTTTCGTTCTTTTAAGTCTCCTTTTGATGTTCGTGTTATCTAAAAGCTTTATAGCCTCCAGATTGACATGTTGACGAAGTCGATGTTGGTGAGCTTCTGCGTATTTTTGGATGATATTGGCTACGAACTCTATATTTAGGTCCCTGTGGAGATCGTGATTTCTTACGTACCAGGGTGCATTGGCTATTTCCCTGAGTACTTTGTTCTGGAATCTCTGTATTACTTGGATATTGCTCGGTTTAGTACACCCCCAGAGTTGTATACCATACGTCCATACAGGCATCAGAACTTGCTTGTATAGCATGAGTTTGTTATGTAATGAAAGCGTGGAATGCCTTCCAAGCAGCCAGTACATTTTTTTGTAACGTAATTCCAACTCCTCGCGTTTCTTTTTAACATGAGCTTTCCATCGAAGCTTTGTATCTAGCGTCATACCCAAATACTTCGCTGTGTTTACGTACGGAATTAGTTGCCGATTGAGATATATCGGATGATATTGCGGTAGCTTATTAGTAAAATCTATGTGCACCGATTTCGACTCGTTAAGCTTAATTCGCCATTTTATAGTCCAATCATTAACTTTGTTTATAGCAACTTGAACTTTTTCCACTGCTTCTTCATGACTCTCTCCAGTTCCTATTATGGCAGTATCGTCAGCGAATGTCGCAATGGTATTACTTTCTAGTGCTGGAATATCACAGGTGTATAATAAGTACAGGACCGGACCTAAGACACTTCCTTGTGGTACCCCAGCTTTGATTTCCTTAAGTTCGGAGTACGCATCTTCTTGACGCACTCTGAAATACCTATTCGAAATATATGATTCAAGAATGTCTGCAAATGACTTTGGTAGCATGATTCTCAGTTTATAGATAAGCCCTTCGTGCCAAACTTTATCGAAAGCTTGTGCTACGTCTAAAAATACAGTAGAACACACTTTCTTATCTTCTAGTGATTTCTCTATGATATCAGTAATTCTGTGAACTTGATCTATTGTTGAGTGTTTTTCTCGGAATCCGAATTGATGATCAGGTATTAATTTTCTATCTTCTAGAATGGGTTTTAGTCTCTTCAGTAATAATTTTTCAAATAATTTTGAGATAACTGGTAATAAGGAGATTGGTCTATACGATGTTGTTTCATGGGGTGGCTTGCCTGGTTTGGCAATCATGATGACTTCAGCAACTTTCCATAGCTCAGGTACATGTCTCAGTCTGAATGACGCATTTATGAGATTGGTAAGTTTTACTAAAGCTTTCCGTGGTAGGTTTTTTAGAATTTCTCCGGTGATAAGGTCATATCCCGGGGACTTCTTACTTAAGTTAAACTTTATTTCTTCAGATACTTCTTTTGGTGTTGCAAGTTTGATATTTTGCAGATCGTCTTGGTTTTTTCCATTCTCGCTGAGATCAATTTGATGGCCCTCATTTGGTTGGAATATATCTTCCAAGTGCTGGGCAAATCGATTAGCTTTTTGAATGTTATTAATGGCCCAGTTTCCATTTGGTTCTTTTATAGGCGGTATATGTGTGATGGGTCTTTTTAGATTTCCTGTTACTTTCCAAAGAGAATAGTCAGTTTCTCGATCATTGGTCAAGTTTTGTAGGTAATCATTTAATTTATTATCATTATAAGTTTTGATAGCTTTCTTGATAGATTTAGTGAGTTGGTTGAGTATTCTTTTGTCTTGTGGCGATCTAGAAGAGTGCCACTTTTTTCTTTGCTTTCTCTTTATTCTAATAAGGTCGATAATTTCCTTGGGATAGGTGGAACCCTTATTCCTTTTTTTTATCTTTGGTGTATTTTTCCAGGCCGCCCTTTGTATGTCTGTTATAAAATTGGCCAATTCCATATTAAGATCGTCTGGATGTTTTAGAGGGACCTTTAGATTTATTATACTGTCCAACTCTATTTTAAAGCTCTCCCAGTCTGTGTGCTTATTTACCAAAGTGAGTTTAGTTTCTCTGAATGCAATATTATGCTTATTAATTATTAACAATATCGGTGAATGGTCCGAATTCAAGTCATATTTTCCTTCTATATTTAGGTATCTTGGTGAGATATTCTTAGTTATGAAGAAGTCTATCAGGTCTGGAATTTTTTGAGGATCAGTAGGCCAGTAAGTCGGCATGCCGGTACTGACTACGTCGCACCTCAAGTCTTTGATCGCACTTAACAATTCTTTTCCTTTTGTTGTTGTTAGCCTTGAACCCCAGAAGACATTCTTGGCGTTAAAATCACCACCAATTATGAATCTGTGTCCATATTGTTCCAAAAATTGAATGTATTCATGTTTTTTTAGGGAATGCCGTGGTGGACAGTATATAGAGACGATTGTAATCGGGTATCGTTCTGTTTTGATATTTACTGCCACTGCTTGGATTTCTATCTCCTCGTATTTGCTTTCTTCGTGGTGGTAAATATTATCTTTTATTATAATAGCACTACCACCTCTTGCTGAATTATTCGGATGCAGTGCATGGTACACTTTATACCCTTTAAATTTTATATGAGACTCTTTTGTGAAATGTGTTTCGGATATCAGACATACATCGATATTTTCAGTATCTAGGACTACTTGCAACTCATTCTGGTGTTGGAGTAGTCCATTAGAATTCCATGCCATTATCTTTAATTCTTTCTCCATTATTTGGTTTTGAAGATAGCTTTCTTATTGCTATTTTCGAGTTTTCGTAGGCGTTCATCAAATGAAGACATAAATTTTAGAATCTCGTCTAATTTATTTATTGTAGGGTCATTCGAGTTCACATTATTATTGGGCGTATTATTTGATGCCACTTGTGCGTACGTCACCTTTTTATTAGAATTTTCTTTATTGTTTCCAGAGAGGCGAATATTTCTAACAGGTGGAGTTTGTTTTGCGTTGCTACCAGCTGCCTGGGTGTTTTGTGCAGTTGGCTTTTTGGATGTTTTATTTCTGATAGATTGCATTTCCTTAGCTACTATGCAACCTCTATAATTAGCTGGATGAGCTTCCCCACAGTGAACACATTTGGGTTTCTGCTCAGCTGGTTTTTTGCATTCAACACTAAGGTGTTTTCCAGTGCATTTGACACATCTCGGCTCTCTAGAGCAGTATTTCTGGGTGTGCCCGTACGTTTGACATCTTTTGCACTGCGGTATGAGCTTCGATGATCTCAGTGGATGGATTTCCACCTTGCATCCGAGAATGGAGGTAATTCCATATATTTTGTTAATATCTTCTCCTTTTTTAAAACTAAGCAGGAACATATTTAGCGGTTCCTTACTTTTCCATCTCAGCTTGTTAACAACATTTTCAACTTGAAACCCCTTCCTCTGTAGGTCTTCAATTATTCTCTCTGGTTTGCAGGTGTAATGCAGCTTTTTCACCATGACTCTGACGGGCCTCTCTTGCTTGTTTTCAAAAGAATGCCACAAGAAGTTCCCTGCGGTCAATATTTTAGTGATGGACCGATATGAATCTTCAGTATTGGCATTTATTTTGACATTGTTTCCATTCAACATTTTAATTCGAAAGGAATCTCCTGGTTGACCCTCTGTTATTAAGTCATAGAATGACTGATAATTTGTCACACCATCTACTATTACTGGCGGGGGTGGTGGGACTTTTTTTGTCCTTTCTTTATTAATATATGTTGTGGAGTCGTCATGCTGACTTGGCGATGTGGACTGCGCAGGTGAGGTGTTCAATTTTCTTTTCTTCCTGCTTTTAACTCTAATCCACTCTGTCTCTCTGGCTAGCTCCTCCTCATCCGTCTGATATTCGGTAGGTTGGGGTGAGCTTACCTTGGCGGCAGTGTTTTGACTGGTATCCATGGAGTTCTGATTGGATAATAATTTCATTTGGTCCCGGAGCTCCGAGATTTGCTTTTCCAAGTTTGTTATGACAAGCCGAAGTTTCTCATTTTCAGCCTTTTTTTCGGTAAATGCTTTAAAAAGCATTTGCTCCGTTTCGGTTATTATTTTAATTGGTGTATCCATAGTTGCAGTATATGAGTAGTATAGCTGCGATTTAATATTAAGTAATATATTGTTTTATAATAAACCTGACGCGACGAAACGCGGAACTAGGTCATTATGCCGCACGCACTCGACCGACGGCGGCCGGGACGCAGCGTCAGCAGATCACGCTGCTAGTATTGCGATTTTAGACACGGTTGTTTTCGTTGAAAACTAAACACGGACTGAGATGATACTACTATTATGAGATCAATAGAAAGTGGTCACGCCCCTCAGTAATGAGGAATTCGACGCAGAGAGAGAGAGAGAAAATAATGAAAAGACAAAATAAATAGTAATGAAAACCGGTCAAGTACGTACCACCACAGTTACCTGTGAAATGAGGCTTACGTATGACGCTAAGCGGGAAGCGCCTGACAAACAATTCGACACACTATGATTACGGAACCATAATTAATGATTTTCGGATTTTTTCCCATATTTGTGCTGTGAGACCTTCCTTCTTGCCAAATTTTATCGGTCAACGGGAAGTATCTAGAAGTTTTGATTTATTGGCGAGTGTCAAAATATGCTAAATATGCGGCATAAACTTGATAAAATAGCTTGATTTTTTACAGCTCCAAGGGACCGTAGACTAGAGTATTTGAAATTAATTTTAACTCGATACCTCCACTAGGTCCCGAGAAAAGGTAGTTGACAGACAGACAGACGGACAACGAAGTGACCCTATAAGGGTTCCTTTTTTCCCTTTTGGGGAACGACCCTAAAAACAGGTTCTGAAGGTGTTATAATAAAGTAACTCCAAAAATATGAAACAGCTTACCACTTGGAAATCTTCTTCCGACATTATAAAATATAAATATGTTTTATCTAAAACTTAAAACGAAACTAAAAATATACCACGATGAAACACAAGAACATTTTGTAAAATGACACAGTTTTGATAGTGGTTTTGACAAATCAAAATTACATTCAAATGACATTCAGTGTCAAGTTCTCAGAAAAGGTTTTAGCATAGCCACATTTTTTTTTTTTTTAAACCTGAACAACCTTTGAAAACAGAACTTACAAATAATAAAATATAGCCTATTTTACTTGTTAATAGTGGAGCTTTCTATAAGTGATATAAGTTTTAAAATCGGTTGAGTGGTTTTTGAGATAATCCACCTGGTTTGATAGATAGGTATAGATGATACGAGTAGGAACTTTAAAAATTTCCTTTGAAACCTCGTAAACCCTAAATTATCATTTAAACGCAAAAATGGTCTAAGGAACCTAGGTGTGATTTTAAAAGACCTATCTAACGATACCCCACTTGCTTATAGCCTATCGACCCTCATTTATTCATTGGCTTCCAGTCGACGCCATTTTGTTTTTCTCAAATTCGTCCTCCGTTGTGACCCTCGGAAGACTAAAACAAATCTATTAGTGCAATAACTATCAAAATCGGTTCAGCCGTTTTTTCTGTAATGTGACACAAAGGAATACAACCTTTGAAACCTCGTAAATCCTAAATGATCGTTAAAATGAGAAAATGATCAAGGAAACCTAACTATGATTTTGCAAGACCTTTTCATCGATACCCCACTTGCCATAGTCCACCGATTTTTATTTTGTAATTTGTTACATTATGGCTTCTAGAGGGCGCCATTTTGTTTCTTCTCAAATTTGGCTTCCACAGTGACACTCTAATGATATATTCGGCACAAACTGGTGCAAGAATCATCAAAATCGGTCCACGCGTTTAGGCTGTAGCTGTCCTGCAAGGAACATACAAACATATATAGACTGATGAACACATAACCCTGTGCGTTCCGCAGTCGGGTAAAACGACGTGTGGCACTCGGAGACTGCCGCGGTAAAGCTATTGCATAGCAAAAAAATCTAACACTTTGGTTGCTATGACTACTTGTGTTGTTGACTTCAACTTGTTGAAAATATAAAGGCGAAATATTTTTATGGAAAGACTAGATGATGCCCGCGACTTCGTCCGCGTGAATTGATGTTTTTTTAAGATTTAAAGTATCCTATCTCTCAAGTTGGATCGAACTGCACATGGTGTGCGAATTTTATTATAATCGGTTAAGTGGTTTAGGAGTCCATTGAGGACAAACATTGTGACACGAGATTTATATATATTAAGATGATATTGGTTGCTATGACTACTTGTGTTGTTGACTTCAAGTTGTTGAAAATATAAAGGCGAAATAATTTTAAAGAATTATGTTTTCAATAGTCCGGGTGTCCAAGGGGAATCAAAAAACCTCAACAAAGAGGTTTTTTGACCAAAATCATCTTTTTATAAAAATAGACTTTTTATTTTCAACAACTTGAAGTCAACAACACAAGTAGTCATAGCAACCAAAGTGTTAGATTTTTTTCGTTACGGAATTTCTGGTTTCGGTCTCCAATAGCTTAAAAAACATGTTTCACTTAACATCCTGTATAATATTGTCCACAGGTCCACACACGTCTCACCTACCTCAGACACCTAATAGTGTCTCTAGCGCAAGCGAAAGATATAGACAAAACGCTGCTAATCTTCTCGCACGACTATTACGACGAAGAGATCAACAGCTTAGTGAGGAGCATAGACTTTACTAAGGTAAGCACGTCCGACTCCATCGGTGGTAGACATGTGTAAGTAATGCGATTGATGCATTACGCGTAATATTACCCGACCGCGTTCTGTAGCATTACATATTACACGACAAAATCAAGCATTACACATCACACTAAAACATGACGCGGACAGCGTTTCGCGCTCCCTGAAATCTGTAATTCTGTTCGGTATTCGGTCATGTCATTCGGCATATCTCGGTGCGTCGTTTGAGAAACGTAAGTCGTGCTAGTGAGAGAGAGTGAGAGAGAGATACTCGTAGTGCTCGTATCGTAGCTCCATATCGTTTGCGATGTCTCGCTATCTCATGTAATGTAGTATCTCAAGTAATGTGAAATGTCTCTATCACACCCGAACATATTTTCATTTCATTACATGGCGCACTAGGTGGCCGTCAGGCGTCAGCCCGTCATTAGCGCGCCAGCTCGGGTGATGTTCGGAGTGATGGTAAAATGTAATATTACTTAGTACGAAATGTAATGCCATATGACATCACTTTTTAAAGTACTGTTTTGCGCATGTCTAATTCGGTGGTCGATCATCGACTGACGCTCTGCTCCAGAAGCTAGTCTATACTTCTATACTATACTATCTATACTAATAATATTATAAATGCGAAAGTTTGGATGGATGTATGAATGTTTGTTACTCAATACATACATACTAAATACAACACCAGAACTACTGAACGGATCTGGATGGAGATAGATTGTCGTCTGGAATAACACAGACTACTTTTTATCCCGGAAATTTAAGAGTTCCCGCGGGAACCAAAAAACCTCAATCCACACGGACGAAGTCGCGGGCATAAGCTAGTAAACTATGAAATTAATTCTCATTTATTTAAACCTTACCTATATACAAGGTGTAAGGTAATTAGTATAACATACCCGCGGCTACCCATGTTAGATGGTGTATAGATATATTGGAAAAATGTCATAAGACGTGTAGCTCATATCCTGGGGGAGTTATGTGGACTTCAAAATTTTAGCATAAATATTGAGGTGGCATCCCTTAAAACAGCTGATTCAATATCAATGAACTGCGAACAATGCGACATATGTTAAGCCTCGTTGCCAGCGCGAGCGTTGCAATACTAACTAAAGTAATCATTATTCGGCATGCAATGAAATTCTCAAAGCAAAAGCCCGGCTAGAACTTACGTATTGTTGTAAAAAAATTCCCGACTAGTATCGGACTTCGTAAGTCGAAGTCAGTCACTTATCCTTACTTTATGAGCCGCCTTTCCCTGTGATTAATTTCTCGACTTACTTCGTTTAAGTTTTGATCAATAATTAATAATTATTCTGTGTAGTTTGTTCTTTCAATGATTTGCAAATTGTAATGAATTGCCAAATTGCATAACAATACGATAATAATTATTATATTATCGCTTGTAGTACAGTTCTGACTTTAGGTGTAGGAGGAACAAAGGACTCCACAGGGTTGCCAAAGTTCATTTTCCATAATTAACTAATTAATTTTGTATGGAAGTTTTTGATAATTAATTTTGACTTTTTAACTCTACCATAGTGTTTATAACGTCAAAATGGCATGGGTAGCCGCCGGTATGTTATACCATTTACCTTACACCTTGTATAACTGACAGAGTTCAAATTCGATTAACTATTTTCTCACCCACAACCGACAACCGATAAACAACCTTGTTACAATCTACTTAAAGTGTAAATTCGTATTGCAGGTGATGCAGATCTTCTTCCCGTACTCGGTACAAACACACCCAACTGAGTTCCCCGGGATGGACCCCAACGATTGTCCCCGGGACGCTAAGTCAGAACAGTAAGTAGTTTTGCTTTTCACCCGACTACCCGAGAACCCAAAAGAAAGAATCCAAAAAAATTGAGGTCTCTAATTTTTTTTTTGCTAATGTATCGAAAAATAAATTAACAGAGGAGGAAATTCTGAGTTCATAAATACGAATATATTGTAAAATTTTTAGAATATACCAAGCGACTTCTATTATTTCTTGTTTCAGAGCCATAAAGTTGAAATGCAACAACGCGCTACACCCGGATTTACACGGCCACTACAGAGAGGCGAAGTACACACAGACAAAACACCACTGGTGGTGGAAAGCGAATAGAATATTCAACCAGCTGCAGTGCACCGCCAGCCATACAGGTAACGAACAAACGAGCAAACAAAAAAAATGCGCTCACTTCGCTATCAAACAAAAACCAAAAAAATGCCCTCACTTCGCTCGTGTATTGACGATCTAGGCTTCAGAACCGTCAGCCATACAGGTAGCGAAACAATGAACAAACAAAAATAAAAGCGCTCACTTCGCTCGTGTATCTAACAAAAGCCAAAATAATGCCCTCACTTCGCTCGTGTATTGACAATCTAGGCTTCAGAACCGTCAGCCATACACGTACCGAAAACAACATCATAATTATCATCACTACAGCCCATTAACGCCCCACTGCTGGACACAGGCCTCCACTCTCATAGGAGAGAGGGAATTAGAGCTTAGACCACAGATAACGGAAAGACCCACCACGCTGCTCCAATGCGGGTTGGCGGGCTTTCACGAGGCTTTAAATAGTTAAATGATAATAGTATCATGCTAGTGATAATAACCGGGACCGATGGCTTTACGTGCTCTCCGAGGCACGGGGGTGAAACACCGCCAACTTCCTAACTCCGGGCTAGTACTGAGAATTTCTAGTCAGAAAAACTCTAGCGCGATATAACTCCGTACAGCGCCATCTAGTATATGATAATCTACTATGTCGTTCATGTGTTATTTTCCTGTCCCAATTTTTTTTCTATGCAATGGTAGTCTTCTTAGAAGAAGACCACTACGTCGCGGAAGACTTCTTACATAATATGTGAAACCTCCGAAAATCGGTAGATGAAAACATCTCCATCGCGATATGTAACGCTTGTTAATTAATGTTCATTTGATGCTGCTCATTTGATGTATGTACTTGCTATGCCCTAACAGGGCTGAAATGCAAATAAATGAATATGAATATGTTATAACTCTATACAGCGCCATCTAGTTTACGATAGACTAAGCTATATTTTTATTGTTCTTTTTAGGTATGGTAGTTTTCTTAGAAGAAGACCACTACGTAGCGGAAGACTTCATACACATGTTGAATCTCCTACGAACAACAGCGGATAGGACTTGTCCACAGTGTGAGATTCTATGTCTGGGCACTTATCTCAAGACCTATCAGTATCATAGCAATAGCGACAAGGTATGTATCTCCTTTCCATTTCGTTTCCATTATAACACTTTAATGTCCTCCCGACCGAGTGTCGGCCACGGCGGCCAATCTACAGAGAGATTAGCCAACTACACGGGGTATTATAGTGCACAAGTGTGTATACACAGGTGCACTCTTTGTTCCTTTACTCTCATAGCCCGATGGGATGGAAAAACCGACACGATCAGAGAGAGATTAGGCGCAGGACCGACGGCTTTACGTGCTCTCCGAGGCACGGGGTAAAACCACTAACTTCCTAACTCGCCCGGAGTTAGTACTGAATATTATATTGTAGTGTATCTCCCGCGCAGATGCCTAATCTCTGTAGAGATTGGCCGCCGTGGCCGAAATTCGGTAGGGAGGACATTACTACCTAATACCTTGTATTAACTATTGAAATAACATAGTAATAATATTTTAAGGGGTTCACATAATATAAAATCTTTTTTTGGGGTTGAGTAATAATTATTGTTTTCGTGTTACTAATATGGGCTTTTAAATATATTTTTAACATAACTCACTATTAACTTTATAATTTCGTGTTTTTCTTTATAATTTTGTATAGTATATATTATACACTGCGCAATGCCTTTTATGATACACTAAATTATTTTAAAAAAAATTTTTAATCACCAAATTATACTTTGTTCTTACTACAAAGTCAAACAGAGAAGAAACGTTAAGTGTGTATGGTTTGAGTCAGTCAGTTTACCATCCTTCTTATATTATAATTTGTGTGAAAGTGTGTCTGTTAGTTTGTCCTTTAATCATTCATTTGATTCATGTGAATTTTCTGTATGGGTGGAGAGTGACGTAGACAATTTTTTATCCTGGAAAATCAAATACTTCCCCCCGGGGTTTTGTAAAAACTAACTTGCTGAAACGCGAATGAAGTAGCGGGCGTCATCTAGTATATTATAATACTTTTGTGGGTTAGCAAAATAATTATTAAATATGATAAAGTTTTGAATAAAAATACTAATATAATATAATTAAATTGGGTAAATAATATTTACACACTGCGTTTCTACCCTGTGCATCAAAATAATATAAAAAAATCAATAAACATAATAATACTGAATTAATTTATATAGTTCAAAACTACATGCACACGCTTTTTTGATTTATTTTTTGTAATAATCCAAAATAAACTTTTATCTCCTTAATGTTACTGTATATTATGTCATTAAAAATACTGAATCGATTTACATAAAACTTCAAATACAAAAATAGTCCTATCCATACACTGCAAATACAAGCCACGCAAAATTGAACCTTACCACCTACGTAACAGAGAAAGAAACACCTTACCCTGAGCTACATACAACAAGTGCGAGCGGTCAGCGAAGAGAGAAGAAAGAGACAGCGCGATGGACAAACGTGGAATTACCAAGTTTATCCGAATTTTTATTCTAGCACCCAAAAGGTTCTACTTATTTTATTTTTTTCAAAAATTGTATAGAAGATTTTCCTGAATGCTATTAGCCCCTCCCTTTTTGCTATTTTTTATGGTGAATGTATATTAAATATTTATTTCACAAGGCTTAAGGTACAGGTGTGTAAAAAATTATATATTTCTTGGAATTGAATAAATATTATATATTAGTATGTTGGGTTTCAGGGTTGGTAAGTGTGCTAATATAAAATTGTATTTGTTATTTTTTATATTCATAATGTTTTACGAACATTGTAATACATTTAAATTATGTTATACTTATATACAATGTATCTAGAATAAAAAATACGCAGTTACTCGAATATTATTCGATAAACACTGTTTTAAAAAATGAATATTGAATATGGAAAAGTTTTATATAAATATAAATAATTTGATATGCATTTTGAAATATAATTTAATATCAAATTATTATCGAATAACATTAATTATTATTATTGACATGAATAAAAATTATGGAATGTAATTTTGAAAAGGAAAATAATCCAATTAGTTATAAATGACTTATTTTCTAACGGTTAAACTACTTACACTAAAATTACACTAAATTGATGAAACTAATAGTAGTGCTATACGTAAACTTAGTTTTTTTTTGCATTTTAAGCTACTTACTATAAGCTTTATTTTATTGCATGTGCTTGTACATAGCTTATACAGTATATAAGCACGAACAAAATCTTTTGTTTCGTTTATTAAATTGACCGAAAATCTTTTATAAGTATACAAAACTTATAACTAAACTAATATTCTCAGTTTAACTAAAATTAGGTATAAAAAATTCTTTCCAAAAAACCGACTTCCAACGCCACTGTAAAGTACAAAATAATTTGATTTCTACCCACTATGTTGAAGTGGGGCGGGTATAATAAGGTTAAGCAAAGTTGACGCATCAGACTCGGTTTTTTGGAAAAAAAAATTATTTCTAACTTTTTAGTGTCAGGGTTGACGATTTGGAGTCAGATTTTTTTATGGGACCACCTCGAGAGCTTTTTCTAACGACTGATAGAAAAAAAATTCAAATCGGTTCAGAAACCTCGGAGATGTGCACCGACATACATAAAAAATAAAATAAAAAAGACGTGTGGCACTCGGAGACTGCCGCGGTAAAGCTATTGCATAGCATTTTTTATCAACTTACCTAACACTTTGGTTGCTATAGTAGTCATAGCAACCAAAGTGTTAGGTTTTTAATTTCGTTACGGAATTTCTGGATTCGGTCTCCACCCTCAAGGCCCGCGATAGAAGCTATGCAATAGCTTAAAAATAGGCGCCGAATTGAGAACCTCCTCCTTTTTTGGAAGTCGGTTAATAATAGAGTCCCCCTTTACAGTTTGTTCCAATAGGTATACGAATGTCAAAAATAAATTATTTCTTACTGATTAATTATTTAAGAGATGGTCTTTTAAAAGACCTAAAATTGACATCCTCTATTTTAATTAGTTTTATTTTAGATTAAAGAAAAAAAGTGCGTAGAAGTTTGATGACGTCACAACTATGTATTTCATACAAACTTCATACTAGAAGCGCCTTTTTAAGTTTGATAAAGAGTTGCCATCATCCCTATTGATGATCAACTCATCCCTATCGAGTTGTCCCATCCCTAACTATAATCGCTAAAAAGATCAATAAATGTAAAAACTTTACAATTGTAAACTGATGTGTATCCCAAAACAGCATATTATGCAGTAATTTAATAAGACTGCAAGTAAACTTTTTGAAAGACTTTTTTAGTGTAGTTGAATATTTTGTATATGGTATTTAATTTCTTTCATATGGCTTATATATATTAAATTAATTATGATTTCATCATGTTTTATTGAAAGTGGAATGAATAAAAATGACAAAATCATTATTAATCATTAACCTTAAGCTAAGCTTATTAGCTCATTATCATTATCCTTTTTTCCTTTTTTTTTCCTATTCCTAAGGTTGCTTGGTAGAGATCGCTAGTAAGCGATAAGGCCGCCTTTTGTATCAGTCTGTTTTTTTCTTTCTTTCTTCTTTTGTTTTTTTTTTCTATGGTGGTACAAATAAAGAGTATATAATAATAATTATTGCGGAAACATCTACTAGGCATCGCCATTTTATGTATATTTCTGGCTAAATTCTATTAACTAAGTTTTAAATAAGTTATATGAATTCATTTTTGGTTTAAATTGTTAGTCAATTTTAGTTTAAATAATTTAATATAAAAAATTCTTTTTAAACAACCGACTTCAAACTCCCGCGCCAACTTTACAACAAGCACACACTTTATTGTTGATATTTTAAAAACCGCTCGACCGATTTCGATAAAATTTATATGGGACCACATGGGAAGTATGTCCTTTCAAATAAAAAAAGAATCATCCAAATCGGTCCACCCAGTCAAAAGTTCTGAGGTAACAAACATAAAAAAAAAAAAAAAAGAAAAAAAAAAAAAACAGTCGAATTGAGAACCTCCTCCTTTTTTTGAAGTCGGTTGAAAAATGCATTCTAACTTTTTTATACATTGCAATTATCATTATGCACGCTAGTTATATAATAAATGATAATATAAATGCTCTTATATGAATAAGATATGTTTAAAACTAATAACCTATTCAAGCATGCTTAATATAATAAGAACGCGTACGTGTACTCAATAAATAAACGAAACAAAAATAATCATTCCATCTCACTTACACATTTAACTACGTATAGTGTAGAGTGAGACAGAACGCAGCATCAATTAAAGCAGCTTAGGTTCAATTATTCATTTAGTCATTGGCATGAGTTTAAGAGTGTTTCTAGATTATCCGATCCGATATCAGTAAATTAAAATGCATGTATTATGCTCCGATATTTGAGGGACAATGTGAAAGGGACGAGTAAAATGAATGAATTATGTACCTATCATAATTCATACATTTTACTTTTCCAGATATCGGTATTGGATTCGATATCGAATGGGATAATCTGGAAAAGAAATATTGAAAAAAATAACTTATCATAGACAACATAACACATTTATATTTCTTTATTTTTTTAATTTAGGTAGAAATAACACCCTGGCATTCGAGCATGCACAATATGGGCATGGCCTTCAACAGGACAGTATGGGAGAACATTCTGGAACTCCAAGATCAGTTCTGCGCATACGACGACTACAATTGGGACTATTCTTTGCTGCATCTATCTCAAAATCGGCCCGGCAGAGAAAAGTTCAAGGTTATACTGTGCAAGGGGCCTAGAGTCTTCCATATTGGGGAATGGTACGTATATTTACTACTTTAACTAAAGCTAATAAAATACATTCTAACCTTTTTAGGGTTTCGTGTTCTATTACTAAGCCTCTGCCGTCGGTCCGTCTGTATGTCTATCAGTATCTCATGAACCGTAATAGGTAGACATAACGACCTCAATTTACATAGACGGGCCCTGTAAAAAAAACCGGCCAAGTGCGAGTCGGACTCGCGCACCGAGGGTTCCGTACTCAAGAAGTAGGTACTGAAGCAAAACAATCAGGCAAAAACCAATATGTTTATTTGACGACGAGTACGAGGTTTACTGTTAATATCAAAAAAACTATGCTAGTTAGAGCATTGGCTATAGTTTTCCTGTAAAATATACATAAATTCCTATTGACCATAATTATTTCAGATTTTTAGATTGGTAAACTCCGGAGATAAGGGGGGGGAACGGCATTTTTTTAGAATTTTTCCCCGATAAATCAAAAACTATCATGACTAAAAATAATTAAAAATCTGTTTTAGAATGTACAAAGTAAACCCTTTCATATGATACCCCACACAGTACAGTTATCTCACTTTTAAATTTCAACCCTCCGATTTTCCCCCCTTTTTAAATAAGAACAAAAATAATTTCCAATTTTTTTTAATTCCAGTGTCTTTGGGCCACTAATATACACAACTATGTATTCCAAATTTCATGTTGATAGCTTCGGTAGTTACTGAAATAATCGAGTGTGACGGACGGACAGACGGACAGACGGACAGACAGACGGAGAAAGTCGCACCATAAGGGTTCCATTTTACCATTTTGGTACGGAACCCTAAAAAGAATGTCGAACTTAATCTACTAACGCCATCTTGTCTAAAAATCAGGAACTTACTTGCAACACATGCGCCATCTTCCGAGTGACACTGGCTGTGAATTTTTTGCCAAAAATTCAATATGGCAGTTGTATTTTTATTTTTTTAAATTATGTTCAACGAGCTGATGCCCGCGACTTTGTCTGCGCAGTAACTACTTAATTTTTCGCGATAAAAAGTAGCCTATATGTTTTTACAGACTGTAATCTATCTCTGTGCCAAACTTCATCCAGATCCGTTTAGCCGTTCTGGTGGGATTGAGTAACAAACATCCATCCATGCATACATCCATCCAAACTTTCGCATTTATAATATTAGTATAGAAGTATAGATTTTCAGTTAAATTGTTTGTCTTTCCAGCGGATTCCATCACAAGAAATCAAACTGCAACGCTTCTACGGTGATAAGCAAAGTGCAGAAGTTACTTCAAGACGCGAAGTCCAACTTCTATCCTTCTAGAGTCACTGCAACTATAAGCGCGGGCGGTGCGAAACATAACAAGAAACTGACTAAAGGCAATGGAGGCTGGGGGGATATCAGGTTAGTTAGTTTATACTTCAGTCAGTTGTTTATCAAGAAACTATGACCTTTAGCACCTGATGCGTAAATTTATGTGGATCATCGATGTAAGTTTTTTTTTAAATTTAGAAGTCTCCATTTGGGGTAAAAAAGTTGCTTTGTCATAAAAAATGTGAAGTATTTTGTTTTTTTCAAATTTTGAGACCTATTCTGAAGTGGATACGTACGCACGCACGTCTGACACCATCGAGGTAGGTTTTTTTTTATTTTTTAGGGCTCCATTTGATTTAAAAAGCCGATTTGTCACATAAAATGTGAGGTAAGATATTTTTTTTGTCAAAATTGGAGAGCAATTCTAGCTGGTCTAGAAATCATATAGTAACGGTTTACTGTAATTTCGGGTGTTGCCACCCTCGTCTAAAATCATCTTGTTTTACATCTAAGCACACACTATACTATATCTAAAACCTCTATGACTCTATATTTACCCGAAATAAACTTCTATTTATTTATTTGTCACTGAACGTATATTAATTTGTATATTTTTTGTTCACAGAGATCAAGAACTGTGCACGAATATGACGCAAGTGGGCAGACAGATGAGAAAATACGTATATTACGCGTAACATATGTTACATTTATTGCGAGTTATTATTGTAACAGCCAGGTTACACGTAACAAACGTTATAGCTCGCGCCAATCAAACAGTTGCGTCTGAAGTTGACCGCAAGACGCGTCGCAATTTTCGCGCGTCGTATGCACTTTGACTTCGACAGTTTGTGTGAGAGCTGCCCACACAAGCGCTCGCACCTCAGCTCAGAGACGAATATCGCTTGGCTATAACTATACTAGTTATGCTTGGATGAATTAACCACGGGACACGTGATATCTATACTTCTATACTAATATTATAAATGCGAAAGTTTGGATGGATGTATGGATGTATGAATGTATGGATGTTTGTTACTCAATCACGCCCGAACGGCTGAACTGATCTGGATGAAATTTGGCACAGAGTTAGATTATAGTCTGGAATAACACATATGCTTCTTTTTGTCCCGGAGAATTAAGGAGTTCCCGCAGGAACCAAGAAACCTCAATACACGCAAACGTAGTCGCGGGCATCAGCTAGTCGGCCATATTCGCCTTACCCCTCTAGCCGCGAACTGGACAGTTTCGCCATTCATTATATTATTGTGTTGTCATATTGATCGACTTTTTCATGCACTGGTGTCAATAATTGGGCAGAAAAATTACAAACACCCCCCTCGCCCCGCAAAAGTTAGTCGAACGTGATTTCATACATTTTTCTTACGTTTCCTATCCCGTGTTTATTTCATCCAAGCTGTTACGCTTTAAACGAGTTACATGCGTACATTTGTGTACATGTGTCAACAGGTACACGTAATGTAAATTTAAAGTACATGTTACACGTAACAAATGTTACATGTTACGCTTTCCATAAGTTACACGGTACATGTTACACAAGTGTACATTTGTCTAAAAGAATCTCTAGTTATACACTTTAATGTTACACAAGTTACACGCTACACGTAACAAACGTTACATAATAAATCAATATCCATACTAATATTATCGATGCGAAAGTGTGTCTGTCTGTAACGCTTTAGCGGCCCATCTTTTTAGCCGATTTCTATGTAATGTGGTACAGAAATAGTTTGTATTCGGGGGAAAGGACATGAGCTTAGTGGCGTGCAATTCATAGAGGCATAAAAGCACTGCTTACCTAAGTTGAAATACGTCAATGCTAACTTTTTTATCAAGACGGTCAGTAAATAGGTATTCTGATTTACCAATGCCTACCCTAGCTTCAAACCTTGTGCACGCCACTGTGAGCTACTTTTTATTCCGGAAAATTAAGGGATTAAAGATATTCATCAAAGCGGACGAAGTCGCGGACGTCGTCTAGTTTAAATGTTTATTTTTTACTAGTTAGGTACATATTTTAATGTTACACGTAACACGAAGAACATGTTACATTTGACATACACGTACCATGTTACACACTTTAATGTAACACGTAACACAAGTTACAACACACAAATCTTCGACTCGTACTATTTCCTATACCAAATAGCTACCTAATATATTAATTTGTTGAATAGATTAAAAGTGTTACATAATATATCCCTGACAGCTTTGAAATCTGGTGAATAATTAATTAATTAAACCAATCAATAATTATCAATAGTTGTGTGGCAGCAAAATTTTATCTAGAAAGAACTTTGTAACTAAATCGGTGACCGAATACGTCGGACATATTCGGTTTTCGGCCAGCAGCAAGTCTCTATAAGTCAGTTATGACCGAATACGGCCAACTTTAACAACTTTTACTTTTTAGTTCGGTCACCGCAATACGACTAAAGCGACCTAATGTAAAAGCTCTATTACGCGTAAACAGTCTTCAAAGCTGTCAATATATAATTTGAACTCTATGATAATAATAATAAGAGTTGTTATTACTTTTCACACGAAAAGGTGCTTCATTCGATATCCTATAATAAATAATAATATAATCTGCCACCCAATTGTGTAAGGAAATCGGAATCGTAATCGTTTGTCCGAGTAATACGTTTTAAGCTATCAAACATCGATATATACTCGTATGTTAGTACGAGATGGGCCCTTTCATAGAAAAAAATTGGGCGTCCAACCTTTAGAGCACGCTCCTAACCTGTATAGCCCTGTCCTTGTCCCCGCCATAGCGCTGTCCCGCTTTTCAGACTAGATGGCGTTAATAAAATAGGTCCACATTCTTTGTTTGACAGGGCCCGTCTATGTAAATTGAGGTCGTTGCTGTCAAATGATTACGATTTGCTATTGGGCCTCTAACTTTCAAAATTGTATGGAGTAAAGGTACATACAAACATATACAGTAGTTTATGCTATAATACTATCCCGTGGGGCGCTAGACGCAGTCGATTGCTTCCATACAACTTTTCATCAATTTACTCCATACATTTTTATATACGTATAATGTCACCGTAAGATTGCAAAAACCGTTAGATTGTAATCTAACAAGCGTAATTGTAAACTGTCGACATATTACAATTTAACGCATTATTTTTCGGTAAGTACATTGTAATCTGTTAGGTATATTAACCCGATAAAACCTAAGTGCTTTTGCCCGGGCACTACTGACTATTTATGTCGAACCCTAACCTAACCTACAAGAAAGAGACAAGAAAACATAAATACAACGAATATTTCAAAAATTTACACTCAGAACATTGAACGGTTCACAATCCGGCGACAGCTTACAATTTCGCTAGTTAGATTACAATCTAACGGTTTTTGTAATTTTACGGTGACATATATATAACAAAATATGTAGTTGCAGATAAAAGTTATTATTGAATTGATTTTATGCAAAGCCGTTGTATTTATAAGCAGAAAGTGTTATTTATCTATAAGCATAATATTGTCTATTATTTCTTATACATATTATACATAATGGATACATATTGCATCGCAGGAAAGAAATGTCATCATACATCACATGTATTATAAGCGCGAAAGTGTGTTTGTTCGTTGGTTGGTTTAACCTTCAATCACGCGGCAACGGGACGACCTGATTTTTCGCCTGGGTATAGTTGAGGAGAGTGACATAGGCCACTTTTTATCCCGGAAATTTAAGGATTTCTCGCGGGAATAAAAAAATTGAATCCACGCGGACGAATTCGCGGGCATCGTCTAGTCACTTATATAGCTACTAGATAATGCCCGCGACTTCGTCTGCATGGTTTTTTTATTCCGGGAAAACTTAGTTTCCGGGATAAAAAGTAGCCTATGTTGGACTGTATCCATACAAAAATCACGTCAACCCGTTGCGGCGTGATCGATGGACAAACCAACACACTTTTGTATTTATAATATTGGTGAGATAAATTTATTCGCACGTAATTCATATGGTCAATGTAATTTTCAACATTTACTTCATACTATGAATTTCATCAATAGTGAAAACACTTTGAAAAAATAATGCAACGAAAATCACCAAATAGCGTCAAAGAAAGGCATAGTATTAATAATTAAACCCAGTATTTTTTTATTTTTCGCACTTTTTTAATGCATAGCAAATCGTCCAAAATCATTCCATTTTAAAAAGGTACTTACTCGCATCACTACCATTTTATAAAAAAAAGAGCAATGTAAATATATTTTTTACACTTAAAAATAAGGACACCTGTGCACTGTTCCGTGCCGAGAAAAAACCGTTCGAGAATTTTTTGTGGCATGTAGGATGATCCCATTCTAAAATATTGGATAGAAGCAGGCGTTACTTTGCGGAAGTCCATGATAGTGAAAGAACTAGAAGTTTAATTCGCTATAATCCCCCAAAGTAGGTAAATTTATGTGGTACAGTGGACCACATAAATTTACCTACTTTGACACCGGAGCATCTTCAGGAGGTGTTGACTCGACAATGCAATAAAGTTTCAAAGTTAAAGAAACGGACGTTGAGAATAATTTGGAAGATTTGTGTGGTGTGGTGAATATCGCAAGCTACAAGTGCAAGATACACACTGTACCACATAGATTTACCTACTGTGGCGGATTACAACGAATTTAACTTCTAGTTCTTTCATGATCTCATTTCTACATACATAACTTACACCAACGATGATAGAATTCGAGCGTTGAAAGAATAACGTCAGAGTAAAATGGGCCTAAAGGTTATAGAACTTAAAGTCCAAAATTCAGTACCACCTATTTTAACTTAGCTGGTTATTGATGTATGGACGAAATTGAGCGTTAAAATAAAGCCCTAAGTCCTTTTTAGATTCGGTCAAACTGTTTTAGGTGTAGTTCGCTTGGTAGTGCAAATGTCAACCATTTTAGAACGTATATTCTCGATTAAAAAACGGACCAATGCACAGCCGGCCTAAAATATTATATACCTATGCGTGCAAAAACTATAATTATTATAAAGCACAAAAATATTAAAATATGAGTGAAATATAATCATTAAAATTATTTATGATCTGTATACCTCTAGTATGATTATTAGGTACAACTCGGAAAACTGATCATTTTGCGAGTTCGATAGAACGTCAAAGTTAAATATGTACTTTTAAAGTCGTATATTCGTATTTCAGCCATTTTTATAGCCCGTTTGTTCACCACTCCACTATTGTTTAAAAAAATTCTCACTTAAATTAATAATATACCCAACATCGAATTTTAAGTAACATATTTTTTAGAGTGACGTAAAAATAATAAATCTATAAAAAATATATCGTGTGTAGCACACCCTAATTTAAAGGTTTTTAGGGTTCCGTACCAAAATGGTAAAATGGAACCCTTATGGTGCGACTTTCTCCGTCTGTCTGTCCGTCTGTCCGTCCGTCACACTCGATTATTTCAGTAACTACCGAAGCTATCGACATGAAATTTGGAATAGTTGTGTATATTAGTGGCCCAAAGACACTGGAATTAAAAAAAATTGGAAATTATTTTTGTTCTTATTTAAAAAGGGGGGAAAATCTGAGGGTTGAAATTTAAAAGTGAGATAACTGTACTATGTGGGGTATCATATGAAAGGGTTTACTTTGTACATTCTAAAACAGATTTTTAATTATTTTTAGTTATGATAGTTTGTGATTTATCGGGGAAAATGTCTAAAAAAATACCGTTCCCCCCCCCTTATCTCCGGAGTTTACCAATCGAAAAATTTGAAATAATTATGATCAATAGGAATTTACGTATGCTTTACAGAAAAACTATAGCCAATGCTCTAACTAGCATAGTTTTTTTGATATTAACAATAAACCTCTACAAACAAAGTTAGTCTTGCGGTTCATTAACAAAGGTAATTATTTATTAATAATGGTACGGAACCCTTCGTGCGCGAGTCCGACTCGCACTTGCCCGGTTTTTAAATTAGGCCACACTTAATGTGGTTTTTAGGCTCAATGCATATTGATGCAGAGGCGATGCGCATCGACGCGATTTTTTCTAAAATGTCCTTAATTCAACTAGGCCCTTAGCGGGGTTACTATGGTCGCTTAAACCAGTATTTTTTCAAAATGACAGTTTTATGTCGGTACATGACATAAAACTGTCATTTTGAAATATTTGAATTTGACGTCAAGACGTCCCTAAAATATAGATTATAATTCTAAAACACGAAAGTCGACAATATTAAAACAATACGGCTATAAGCGATGAGAGTATGCCCCCTGAACTTTAACGACTGCGATTTCACCTGATGGTACACTTACCATCAGATTACGTTCGTGACATTAAACTGTCATTTAGATTAATATTGCTCAAGTATTACTTTATGCGCTGGCAGTATGACCCCAGTATGTGTCAGTTTCAGTTTAGTGTAATATGGATTATTTTAGTATTAACTATGAACACGTTGCGTCGAACGCCTAGTCTCTGCGCCAGTGTGCTTTGCACCTTAACTAAAATCAAATATATAACTACACGCACTAAATTGTCATATTGTTTAATAAGACTTAAAACTGTATTGCTTTATTATTGTCATTTTGAGATTGCTAAAACTAAACTAAAATTCAGTTTAATTTGGTTTTGTTTTGATACACTCGATTCGACAATTATAACGCTAATTATGTTGTACACAAAACTAACTAAAACTAAATTGACAAAAATATACTAAACTTATGCAACTGGCACTATGTTAAAGTATTCTATCCTTATCATATTGCCCTGTGTTAAAAAAGATGGTATGACGGCAGATACTTATTTATTCTGCGGTTAATTTTTAATTCTGTCAAAATAAGTTTAGTTATAATAAGTGTGCAACAAAAATTAGACAAATTTATGACTAGTCAATATTTAATAATTTGCGGAAGTTTGATATTTTTCTTTAATTACCTACGTAATTTAGAATTTGGCTTTTACATACATAATCGTGGTTTTTTTGATATAATTTTTTAAAGTTTTCTTTAACCAACATTTATAAAACGTTTTAATTACCTATATGTCTTTCTATATTTTGTACAATTCAAAAATATCTCATGTGAAAAATATTAAATTTTCTTACAAATTTAAACACAACTGTAAACCCTAAACATTTAGAAATTACCAATTACAAATACTTATATATTTTTTTTAACAAAATCCCTTAGAAATTGTATTCATGCACCCTTCTGAATAGCCTGTGGACTTTAACTTATAGCATATTATTTTAAAATCATGACTGATTGACTGATATATCAACGCACAGTTCAAATCACTGGACGCATCGGGCTAAAATTTAGGATAGAGACAGCTTTTATGACGTGAGCATCCACTATGAAAGGATTTTTGAAATTTCTGCTCCTAAAGGGGTAAAATAGAGGTTTGTAAAGTGTATAACTTAACGTGAACGCGAAGCTGCGGGAAAAAGCTAGTCTATTATAGGCAGTTTTATTTATTGGTATGACGCACCTAAAATAAGGGTTCTGAAACAAGAGCGTTAACAATATTAAAATAATACTGCTTTAAGCGTTGGTAATAATCCCCCTGAAAAGAAGATCTCTGGGCATACAAGCAAGACCGTGGATCTATGTCCACTACTGGACATGGGTCCACGCTTGCACCAGTGACCAGACATGCTTGAGATCATCCGTCCACCTAACTTTCTAAATACTTGAAATACTTTTTTCTTTACAGTTCTTTTATTGCTTCAAATATTTGGTAATTTCTAAATGCTATATTAAATGGCATGCAGTAAATTATTAAATATATTCTAAAGTAAGTGTGAATTGAAAACTTAGTCGAATAAGCAAAGAAACAAATTTGTATTAAAGCGAAAACTTTAAAAGTGTTTTGTTTTTTATTCCTTAAACCCATTGACTGGATCCCATAATTCTGTCCAATAGACCAATGATTGAGGGGGGAAGCTAAGATTACTAACACTTACTATAGTCTTATAGGAACTAATTTTTATGACAGCCATAATTTTGCGGAATAAAGTCCATAAGTTTACCGGTTCTGGAGCACTTTTTGAAGTGGTGCCACCTATCGATGGCTAGCGACCTAACATGACGGCAAACTTTCTGGCACAGAGTAGATTGAATCTTTCTGGTACAGGTTTTAAAGTGACGCCACCTATGGGCGAGTGGCGGCGAAACTTAGCAACGCCATCTATCACCGCCCGTTGACAATGACCCGAGCGTCATAACAACGTCCATCTTGCGGACAACGGACCGTACGAGCACCTCCACGGGATCGCACCACCGACCACCCGACCTCCGACCGGGCGTCCACTACCTCGTGAGCTCCTACGATCACCATCACCTGCGCGGCATGCAGGCGATCGTAGCGACGACGACGACGCGACATTCACCGGATTAGACACTGACTCCGCTCGCGACGGGTACCCTATCGCCCGCAGCGCGGAACCCACCGGCTCTGACACCGTCTCGGCGCGCGAGAGCGACCCCATAGCTCGCAGCGCCGAGACACCTGGACATGACACGGGTCCTGCACGCGGAGGTGGCGACGTCACCCGCAGTGCGGACCCAACCACGGAAACGACATCAGACCTAGGGGCCCGTAGCCTTCAAGGCAGGCCCTAGCCGACGAAACTGGCTACAAGAAAATCACCGGGGTACAACGTTACCCCGCGCCCCCGGCCCCGCCCGGGTAATGAGGCCAGGCCTCGAAGCCCGTACCCCCGCTTGGCCCTCACGGGCCAACCGGAGAAGACCCCTGCTGGACGTCAATCCGGCTGAACATAGAGATTACAAAACGGCGTCGTTTTGTAACACGGCGCATTCTCCAATTTAGCGGCGACATAATTATAGGCACATAGAAAATAAAACCACACAAATAGTATTAGTAAACAATTATTTATTTTAAAATTAATAAAAATGCAAACTTAATTACTAAGCACAATAATATAATATATTGACTTATATTAATAATTGATTTATTACGTTCTTGAAACTATACGAATACGGTAGGTAGATTTTCAATTTTTTGGTAAATACATAACAGAGAAATAAGTTTTACTGTTTTTACTTTAAAAACTAATATTATTTTAAAATTAGTATATGACTTATTAAACTTCGGCAATTGGGTAAATTAGTTAATCAGTCAAACCAGCAACTTTTTTCAAACGTCAGAACGCGTGCTTATAAGAGATTTTGTATAAAATAATGAAGTGTGACGTCAATCAATAGTTAAAAATGGTTATTCAACATAAAACTAATAGGGGACGTTGTTATTACGACTTTTGGGAGACTTAATTTTCACTAAAATAAAAAATAAAAATTAACTAGTAGCCAAATACTCAATTGAAAAAAAAAACCTTGAATTATTTCTATTAATTAACCCCAACGGGTATGGCCTTCATCGGAATAAGTTTGGGCGAATCCTGGCTTTCGCACGCGCAGTAACAGTTCTTAGTGTTTCTCGGACCCTTAGGCAGAATCAGCAACTTGAAGTTCACGTCCACCTGAAGAGCTTGGTCTGTAAAAGCATTTTTATTTCAAATGAGCACTAATGAGTATGGTATGGAACTTGGAACCTAAGTACTTTATTAATATTACGCCTTCGGGGACCCCATGAGAACGGATGACCTAATTTTTTTTTTTTTTTAAATAGTAGCTGATGCCCGCGACTTCGTCCGCGTGGATAGAGCTTTCTGGTTCCTGCGGGAACTCTTTAATTTTCCTGGATAAAAAGTAGCCTATGTGTTATACCAGACTGTATCTATCTCTGTGCCTTTCATCCAAATCCATTCGGCCGTTCTGGCGTGAAAGAATAACAAACATCCATCCATCCATCCAAACTTTCGCATCTAAAATATTAAGTATAGATGGTATCCTCTGTCAAGTCCACAGATCTTATTTATAGTGTTTTTAACTTACCCTGAGGAGCCGCAGGTTGATTGGGATCTCCTCCAGGTGCGGTTGGCTGTGGCCCCGACCCTGATACTTCAGTAATATTCTGCGTTTTTATCTCAGTTACATTTTCAGTTTTAACTTCAGTAGCACATTTTTGTGTTTTTATTTTAGAACTTGTGTACTTAGCAGATACGTAACTAGTGCTGGTTCCATTTTCTTCAGTTACGGAACCTTTTTCTGTTTTGACTGGTACTTCTATATTGCCTTTTGAATTAAATTTAGGATCTGTAGTTGATTCATCTCCTTTTTGACGATTATTTGTATTATCATCACTTGCTTCGGGTTTCTTGTCTGATTTCTGGTTTTCAGTTATATTTTCTACATTAGCACGTATTTCTTTTACATCTGTTGGTTTAGATTTGGAATTTTCTTGACTTTTTTCATCAGGATGTTTCGCTGATTCGCTTTCTGTCACATCAGATTTAGTGTTTTTCTCTTTATGTATATTGACGGAAGTTTGTTTATCTCTAGTTGGTTTCTGTGAAGATTCTTTCGATTTTTCTTTGACTATAGGTTCGTTGACTGCTTTTCCACTTTCTTTGTTCTTATCGTCTTTGCCGTCCGTTGGTTTCTTTTGGGTTGTGGGTCTACTTTTAGTTGGGTTATTGAAATATGTCTTGACTTCAGTTGTTTCTTTTGTCGTCGTTTCTTTGTCTTTAGTTGATTCCTTTACAACCGTCTCTTTCTTTTCAGTTAGTATCTTTTCAGTAGTTTGCTTACCTCCCGTTGGTTTATTTTCTATAGCTTGTGCAGTAGTCGGTTCATTTTCGACAGTTTGCTTCTCTCCATTTGGTTTCGTTTCGGTAGTTTGCTCTACAACAGTAGTTTTATTTTCTGTAATGTGTTTACCTGCAGGTGGTTTATTTGCGGTAGTATGCTTATCTACAGTTGTTTTATTTTCTGTAATGTGCTTATCTGCACGTGGTTTATTTTCGGTAGTATGCTTATCTTCAGGCGGTTTATTTGCGGTATGATGCTTATCTCCAAGTGGTTTAATTGCGGTAGTATGCTTATCTCCAGATGTATTGTTTGCGGTAGTATGCTTATTTCCAGTTGTTTTATTTTCTGTAATGTGCTTATCTGCAGGTGGTTTATTTTTGGTAGTATGGTTTTCTACAGTTGTTTTATTTTCTGTAATGTGCTTATCTCCAGTTTTTTTAATTTCTGTAATGTGCTTATCTGCAGGTGGTTTATTTTCGGTAATATGGTTATCTTTAGTTGTTTTATTTTCTGTAATGCGCTTATCTACAGTTGTTTTAATTTCTGTAATGTGCTTATCTGCAGGTGGTTTATTTTCGGTAATATGGTTATCTTTAGTTGTTTTATTTTCTGTAATGTGCTTATCTGCAGGTGGTTTATTTTCGGTAGTATGCTTATCTTCAGGTGGTTTATTTGCGGTAGTATGCTTATTTCCAGTTGTTTTATTTTCTGTAATGTGCTTATCTCCAGGTGGTAGGTTTACGGTAGTATGCTTATCTCCAGTTGGTTTATTTGCGGTAGTATGCTTATCTTCAGTTGTTTTAATTTCTGTAATGTGCTTATCTCCAGGTGGTTTATTTGCGGTAGTAGGCTTATCTCCAGTTGTATTATTTTCTGTAATGTGCTTATCTGCAGGTGGTTTATTTTCGGTAGTATGTTTATCTTCAGTTGTTTTATTTTCTGTAATGTGCTTATCTCCAGGTGGTTGATTTACGGTAATATGCTTATCTCCAGGTGGTTTATTTGCGGTAGTATGCTTATCTCCAGGTGATTTAATTGCGGTAGTATGCTTATCTCCATTTGGTTTAATTGCGGTAGTATGCTTATCTCCAGTTGGATTATTTGCGGTAGTATGCTTATCTTCAGTTGTTTTATTTTCTGTAATGTGCTTATCTCCTGGTGTTTTTTTTACAGTAGTATGGTTATCTTCAGTTGTTTTATTTTCTGTAATGTGCTTATCTCCAGGTAGTTTATTTTCGGTAGTATGCTTATCTTCAGGTGGTTTAATTGCGGTAGTATGCTTAACTCCAGTTGGTTTATTTTCGGTAGTATGCTTATCTTCAGTTCTTTTAATTTCTGTAATGTGCTTATCTGCAGGTGGTTTATTTTCGGTAGTATGGTTATCTTCAGTTGTTTTATTTTCTGTAATGTGCTTATCTCCAGGTAGTTTATTTGCGGTAGTATGCTTATCTTCAGGTGGTTTAATTGCGGTAGTATGTTTATTTTCAGTTGTTTTATTTTCTTTAATGTGCTTATCTCCAGGTGGTTTATTTACGGTAGTATGCTTATCTCCAGGTGGTTTATTTGCGGTAGTAGGCTTATCTCCAGTTGTATTATTTTCTGTAATGTGCTTATCTCCAGGTGGTTGATTTACGGTAATATGCTTATCTCCAGGTGGTTTATTTGCGGTAGTATGCTTATCTCCAGGTGATTTAATTGCGGTAGTATGCTTATCTCCATTTGGTTTAATTGCGGTAGTATGCTTACCTCCAGTCGTTTTATTTTCTGTAATGTGCTTATCTCCAGGTAGTTTATTTGCGGTAGTATGCTTATCTTCAGGTGGTTTAATTGCGGTAGTATGCTTAACTCCAGTTGGTTTATTTTCGGTAGTATGCTTATCTTCAGTTGTTTTAATTTCTGTAATGTGCTTATCTGCAGGTGGTTTATTTTCGGTAGTATGGTTATCTTCAGTTGTTTTATTTTCCGTAATGTGCTTATCTCCAGGTTGTTGATTTACGGTAGTATGCTTATCTCCAGGTGGTTTATTTGCGGTAGTATGCTTATCTCCAGGTGATTTAATTGCGGTAGTATGCTTACCTCCAGTCGTTTTATTTTCTGTAATGTGCTTATTTCCAGTTGGTTTATTTGCGGTAGTATGCTTATCTTCAGTTGTTTTAATTTCTGTAATGTGCTTATCTGCAGGTGGTTTATTTTCGGTAGTATGTTTATTTTCAGTTGTTTTATTTTCTTTAATGTGCTTATCTCCAGGTGGTTTATTTACGGTAGTATGCTTATCTCCAGGTGGTTTAATTGCGGTAGTATTCTCATCTCCAGTTGTTTTAATTTCTGTAATGTGCTTATGTGCACGTGGTTTATTTTCGGTAGTATGGCTATCTTCAGTTGTTTTATATTCTGTAATGTGCTTATATCCAGGTGGTAGATTGACGGTAGTATGATTATCTCCAGGTGGTTTATTTGCGGTAGTATGCTTGTCCTTAGGTGGTTTGATTGCGGTAGTATGCTTATCTCGAGTTGTTTTAATTTCTGTAATGTGCTTATCTGCAGGTGGTTTATTTTCGGTAGTCTGGTTATCTTTAGTTGTTTTATTTTCTGTAATGTGCTTATCTCCAGGTGATTTATTTGCGGTAGTATGCTTATCTCCAGGTGGTTGATTTGCAGTAGTATGCTTATCTCCAGGTGGTTGATTTACCGTAGTATGCTTATCTCCAGGTGGTTTATTTGCGGTAATATGCTCATCTTCAGTTGTTTTATTTTCTGTAATGTGCTCACCTCCAGGTGGCTTATTTGCGGCAGTATGCTTATCTCCAGGTGGTTGATTTACGGTAGAATGCTTTTCTCCAGGTTGTTTATTTGCGTTTATATGTTTATCTCTAGTTGTTTTATTATCTTTAACGTGGTTATCTCTATGTGGTTTATTTGCGGTAGTATGCTTATCTCCAGTTGGTTTATTTTCGGTAGTATGCTTATCTTCAGTTGTTTTATTTTCTGTAATGTGCTTATCTGCAGGCGGTTTATTTGCGGTAGTATGCTTATCTGCAGGTGGTAAATTTTCGGTAGTATGGTTATCTTTAGTTGTTTTATTTTCTGTAAACAGCTTACCTCCAGGTGGTTTATTTGCGGTAGTATGCTTATATTTAGTTGTTTTATTTTCTGTAATGTGCTTACCTCCAGGTGGCTTATTTGCGGTAGTATGCTTATCTTTAGTTGTTTTATTTTCTGTAATGTGCTTATTTCCAGGTGGTTTATTTGCGGTAGTATGCTTATCTGCAGTTGTTTTATTTTCTGTAATGTGATTATCTGCAGGCGGTTTAATGGCGGTAGTATGCTTATCGCCAGGTGGTTTATTTTCGGTAGTATGGTTATCTTCAGTTGTTTGATTTTCTACAATATGCTTATCTCCAGGTGGTTTATTTGCGGTAGTATGCTTATCTTCAGGTGGTTTAATTGCGGTAGTATGCTTAACTCCAGTTGGTTTATTTTCGGTAGTATGCTTACCTCCAGTTGTTTTATTTTCTGTAATTTGCTTATCTCCAGGTGGCTTATTTGCGGTAGTATGCTTATCTCCAGGTGGTTTATGGGCGGTCGTATGGTTATCTCCAGTTGTTTTATTTGCGGTGGTATTTTTGGATGGAATTTGTTTGACGGGTTCAACCTTTTTGGAGGGAACTTGCTTATTATTAGGACTTTGCTTAGTTATTTGGTCGTTATTTTCAATGGCTTGCTCAAGAGTGAGAGCTTGACTTTTAGTATGAGTTTGCTCATTGGGATGTGATTGCTCTTTGGGGTGACCTTGCCCAGATGTAGAAGTTTTATTACCTGGAGGCGTTTGATTAGTATGCTGAGATTGCTTATTAGAAGGAGCCCGCTTATCATAAGGCACCGGCTTACTACTTTGCTGCTTGGAATGACCTTGTTCTGAAGTTGGAGTTCTCTTAACCGCTGGGGCTTCTTCAGTAGGATACGATTGTTTAATAGGACGTGCTTGATT
Source organism: Erebia epiphron (assembly GCA_963932025.1). Taxonomy (NCBI): domain Eukaryota; kingdom Metazoa; phylum Arthropoda; class Insecta; order Lepidoptera; family Nymphalidae; genus Erebia; species Erebia epiphron. The sequence continues at coordinate 2,996,341 of OZ009949.1, read as the reverse complement.
AGAAGGAGCTTCCTTATTAGGAGGAGCTTGCTTATTAGGAGGAGCTTGCTTATTAGGAGAAGCTTGCTTATTAGGAAGAGCTTGCTTATCGGAAGGTGCTTGCTTATTAGAAGTTGCTTGATTACCAGAAGGTGCTAGTTTACTAGTGTGAGTTTGCTGATCAGAGGGTACTTGCTTACTAGGATGACCTTGATTTTTGGGGTGACCTTGGTCAGAAGTCAAAGGTCCCTCATCTGAAGGTGTTTGCTGACTAGAAGATGCTTGGATACCAGGCCGAGCTTGGTATTTAGGTTGACCTTGATGTTCACGTGAATTGACTTTGGGCGACTGCTGATTGGTACTTTCGGTAGATCTTGTACCAGGCTTGACACGTTTACGTTGCTTGGTTGGTACTGTTGCTTGCTTATTAGCTTGCTTGGTGACTGGCACTCGCTTATTAGAAGCATTATGGTTGCGATTAGATGATTGCTTTTTTGGTCTTGGTTTCCGTGATCGTGGTTTTGTTTTTGTCGCATCCTCTTCACTTGAAGGGAAGGGAGGAGTGTCTTTGGGTCTCGTCTGTTTCACGTGTTCTATAGCTTTGAAGATACCTGTAAACAGAAAATGATATAATTGCAATAAATCTTAAATCTTTGAAAAACATTTGATCATCCGCCATATCGAATTTAGTGTGACGTCATTTTTTTTTAAAATTCTTTTCAGCAAGTCCTATTCATTGATACCCATATCATGGGGATGCATAAAAAAGAACTAGTCCGCCATCTATGGGAGTCCGCCATATTGGATTTAAAATGACGTCACTTAGCTAACCTTGCATTATTATATGTAAATAAAATAAACCAAAATCTGAATTAAAAATTAAAATCATAAATATTTCCAAAAAAAAAAAAAAACTACAGGACAAAAAGAACATTGCGAAAACTAAATATCGTATGAACCCTACTGATCTGAACCGTGAAAAGTACCATAGGGCACGTAATCGCTGCAACATGGTGTGTAGAGACAGTCAACGACGCCATATCCATAAATCTGTTGTAGAGGAAGAAGACTCGGCTAAGGTCTGGTATTTCCTTAAAACTTTAGGGGTTGGAAAGGCAAAACAAAATGTAGATTCTCCTAATCTTGATTTAAATAAACTCAATAAACAATTTTCCGCTACTTTGGATATAAATGCGAAACATAACACTATTAATCAACTTTCCGCTGAGCCAACCCCAGACTTTCCTTCTTTTTTCTTTAGCCAATTTACCATCAGTGATGTTATGAAGAATATTAAAGCCATCACATCTGATGCAATTGGATCTGATTGCATTAGTCGTAAAATGATCCTCCCTATCCTTGATATCTTAGCTCCTATCATTACTAACATCTTTAATTATTCCATTAACTCCAGTGATTTCCCCTCATACTGGAAAGAAGCACAAATAATTCCTCTCCCTAAGAAATCTAATCCGACGTATGCGGATTACCGACCCATATCCATCCTTCCCTTTTTATCTAAAGCACTCGAACGTCTTGTGCATCAACAGCATAGTAAATTTTTCTCTAATCATAACTTACTAAACCCTTTCCAGTCTGGTTTCCGCCCTGGTCATAGTACGACTACTGCTTTAGTTAAAATCAGCGATGACATACGGCTGGGTATGGATAATCAACAAGTTACAGTATTGACGTTGCTTGACTTTAGCAATGCTTTCAATACTGTGGACTTTGATGTTCTGCTCGCCGTGCTAAGTTCTCTTAACATATCTCCTGGGGTAATTGACTGGTTTCATAGTTACTTGCATGGGCGCCGGCAGCGTGTACGAGTTCAAGATTCATTTTCTGAATGGTCGACTGTTAAGGCTGGTGTCCCGCAAGGTGGCGTGTTGTCTCCTCTATTGTTCTCTATCTTCATCAACTCGATTTGCTCCCACATTACTTCTCCCTACCACCTGTATGCAGACGATTTACAAATCTACTCCCAATGTAAGGTGGCGGATCTACCTGATACAATTAGGTTGGTCAATGAAAATCTTTTACGCATTTCTAATTGGAGTAACTCGTTTGGGCTTAAAGTTAATCCAAAGAAGACACAAGTTATAATCATTGAAAGTTCAAAATTAATTTCACGCATAACTTTGTCGCAGCTTCCACCAGTCATATTCGATGGGACTCTTATCCCCTACAGTGACAAAGTGAAAAATTTAGGCATTATCTTTGACCAAACATTATCTTGGATGCCGCAAATGAGTGAGCTAAGTAGAAAGATGTTTGGTGCAATTGGTTCTCTACGTAGATTGCGTAATGTCCTTCCCATTCCTACTAAAATAGCGCTGGCTCAGTCTCTTCTTCTACCGATCCTTGACTATGCGGACACGTGTTATCTTGATCTCACTGAGGAGCAACTAAATAAACTTGAGCGGCTTCAAAATTACTGCATAAGATTCATATTTGGCTTGCGAAAGTATGACCACGTTTCCGAGTTCCGCCGTAAGCTCAAGTGGCTCCCGATTCGCCTTCGCAGGAATACTCACATTCTTCACCTTCTGTACTGCATTCTGTTCAATCCCATCACACCTCACTACTTAAAGGTAGATTTAAGTATATATGTAATTTACACTCTTTTTCCCTCCGTTCTCAAAATAATCTTTTATTAAGTACTCCTAGTCACTCAACTTCCTTCTATCAAAATTCTTTTACAGTAACTGCTATACGGCTTTGGAACGTTCTCCCTTTGGATATTAAGCTATCCCAATCTCTTTCTATCTTCAAAACTAAATTGAAACAACATTATCTATCATTATAATCTATATATTCATCTTTCGTCTATTTTCTTATTATATTACTTCTTTACTTCTATACTGTGTATTTAATATACAATTCTTGTATATTAAATACACAGTATATTGTATTGTGTGTTGTGTGTTGTGTCTGTATATATATATATATATTTTACATTGTTTTTATATATATAATATTTATTTATTAATATTATGTTTCAGTACGCCCCTCCCGTTTTCTTTTAAAAGTTTCCTCTGCCCTAAGGTTGCCTGGAAGAGATCGCTGTTTAAGCGATAAGGCCGCCTGTTGTGTCGTATCCATTAATATGTTTGTTTTTTTTTTCATTTAATTTCTTTGTGTACAATAAAGTATATTTTACTTTACTTTACTTTACTTACTTTCCGGAATCTTAATTTAATATTTTTATTATCTGAAATCTTAGTATTTATATTTTTACTAGCTGATGCCCGCGACTTCGTCCGCGTGGTTTAAGTTTTTTGTTATTCCCGCGGGAACTTCTTAATTTTCCGGGATAAAAAGTAGCCTATGTCACTCTCCAGGTCCTCAACTATACCCATGCCAAAAATCACGGCGTTTTTGGCGCTAGTGGCGCACGGGGTTAACAGTCTCCGTAATAAATAGTTGTTAAAAATATAAACCTAAGAGATTTTCGCAAGAAACTTATTACAATCGAAAAGTCAGTGTTTGCTAGTGAGGCACATATGTTGGCATAACATTCTGTTAATTATTTCGTACAAAAAACTTATGTCTTGCACTTGGTACACGTAGTGACAGTTTGTTGTGAAGAAAAGTAATAAAAGTGTAAATACACTGATTTACCTGTGTTTATCGTAAACTATTACTATCATGGTTTGTTCAGCAACCTGACGCAACTATACGACGAAATGAGTACTGAAAATTCCTTCGATCAGGAAAACGTTACTTTAAGAAGACCAGCCAAGTTTAACTCGGAGAATGACCTGACAAGACTGGAAATCGATACGACATCGTTCTCGACTATATTATTTGAAAATACTATGGATAGTTTGCCAAACTTATCTACAGTTGAGAGCTCTTTAGTTATGGAACTTAAACAAAAAAATGATAGTTTAAACTTAAAATTACAGACAGCGCATAAAGAAATTGAAAATCTGATAACAGAAAATTTTAAATTAAAGAGTGAGCTGGAGAATTGTCAAATGGTAATAAAGACACTAAAGCAATTAAATTTAACTAAAAATAATGAAGTACGTTCTACAAACTCAACACCTAGGAGAAAAGGACCAAAAATAGATAAAACGGGAAAATTTAAACCGCTACAAGATATACTTTCACCGTTACTTAACAATTCAAAATCTACAAATCATAATTATTTGGCTGATAGCATTGTAGATACGCTCGATTTGGAGAATACATCAACCTTGGGTCAGAAAGCTGATATTGACAATAATACTCGCTCAGAGCCGGAAACGAAAAACGATCCAAATAGATGTTTACTTGCACGGACACAGGTGGTCCCAAGTTTGAATGTTCACAAACGAGACGATCTCAAAGTACACACGCGCACGATAAGGCGCTACAGATCGCGTTTCGTCTGCTGTAACAACAGAATCGGGAACGATTTATCGATCGTCGCCCGGTATCTGTGAGCGCGTCCAACTATAGGGAAACCCCACGCGCTGCGCGTTCGTTACACGGAAACGGTGCTCCTCCATTGTCGCACATGTTTTCACGTGGAACGCCCGTTTTAAGCTAAGATGGTAGATAAAGGGGATATTTAAACTCGTGCACCGGTCGGGTGTATGCCACCTGATCAGTTTTTTACGCACGCTTTTTCGATCACGATTTCTAAAAATAAATAAATACATCATACACTAAAACAAATACTCTTAGATAGATATATTTATCAGTCGACACACAGTGTTTTGTCTGAATAAATGTAAATTTTACAATAATATATACTTACCCGCGCGCACACGGTTATACCGCGCAAACTGCAAATTACAATAAATATGTATTGTGGAGGGTATAAATGATAGACGGAGGATATACAAGAACAACTAAAATACAAGACTATACAATAACTACTACCTAACAACAACACCAAACGAGTGAACAAGCGCTCCCACAAACGAGAATAGACCACAGCTCGACTAGCACGACGTGTGCCCGACGCGTCGTGGTGCAAGCAAGTTTGTTCAAATTGTCGTGCTCGCGGCGTGATCTCGCCAATGCAGCTTGTTACTCGCTTGGCGAGCGGTCGAATAGGCCGGAAACTTTTCTGCAAGTAGGAGAATTATAGTATATTGTGATACAAGGGTGGAAAGTAGGTAGTAGTAGTCAACCAGTATCACACGACGTTTTTCAATACAGTTGTGGGAAATAATACAAAAATATAATCAATTTATCACATAAATAATAAAAAATTTCAGCAAATTGCCCGTATTTACAGCTGGACATATTTTTTTTTCAACGAAACTAGGCTACGGGTTCGTACCTACGCGTATACAGCCTATTCGATTTTTGTCAAATGTTGAAGATAATTAAATTAAAACTGGTAATTAAATATAATCAACAACCATTTAAAAGAATTTTGGAAATTCAATGCTAAAACGTACGGATTCATTAATTTTTCCTAGTAAAAAGCCTATCATGTATGAAAACTCGTTGCTAATAAACTTTTTTAATTGACTTGGAAATCATAACTACAGCCTCTGAAAGTGCGCCATGTTTGACAACTGTATTGAAAAAAAAAATACTACATGACGGTAAGAAATTAACTTTACTTTAATTAATTAATTGACCTGACTCGAAAATGCAATTTGTGGGAAATTAGCAAAAAAGATTTGAATCAAAAAAGTAAATACTGAATGAATAGTCGAGGCTAGAAATTAGGAGCTAGAACGTAGAGCCCCATGGAGTCAATAAAAAAAAAAACGCAATTATAAATAAAGCGCCATTTGAAAAAGTTTCATTGTGTTTTCTTCTATATAATTAATTAATTAATAAATAAATGCGAGTGGTTGGAAGTGATGTGGAATAAGAAAATTAGATCAATCACTTTGAATGTGATTAAATAATTTTAAATGTGAGAAAAAAAATGCGCAATTTAATAATCGCCAAAAATCTCGATGCAATTAGTATGGGCGTGAGACATTATTTTCTTTAGCTAGTACCTACATAGCACCTGCTCGAGTTTAATTTTCATGTTTTCTCACATAATATCAACACGGGCGTTAAGATTTTTACAAACTCGTGACGATGTCATTAAAAACCATCTCTTATATCACAAAGTACTATTTTCTAGGGAGTATAATATAATAATTATTGTATTGAAAAATGACTGACCTGTGTATGATTGACACACGCGGATGTAACGTTCTTTTTTAGGGTTCCGTACCAAAATGGTAAAATGGAACCCTTATGGTGCGACTTTCTCCGTCTGTCTGTCCGTCTGTCCGTCCGTCACACTCGATTAAATAGTTGTGTATATTAGTGGCCCAAAGACACTGGAATTAAAAAAAATTGGAAATTATTTTTGTTCTTATTTAAAAAGGGGGGAAAATCAGAGGGTTGAAATTTAAAAGTGAGATAACTGTACTGTGTGGGGTATCATATGAAAGGGTTTACTTTGTACATTCTAAAACAGATTTTTGATTATTTTTAGTCATGATAGTTTTTGATTTATCGGGGAAAAAGTCTAAAAAAATACCGTTCCCCCCCCCTTATCTCCGGAGTTTACCAATCGAAAAATCTGAAATAATTATGGACAATAGGAATTTATGTATATTTTACAGGAAAACTATAGCCAATGCTCTAACTAGCATAGTTTTTTTTGATATTAACAGTAAACTTCGTACTCGTCGTCAAATAAACATATTGGTTTTTGCCTGACTGTTTTGCTTCAGTACCTACTTCTTGAGTACGGAATCCTCGGTGCGCGACTCCTACTTGCTTTGTGACGTGCAGGCATCTATGAACTCCCTAAACAGGTCGAATTATACGTTTGACAAACGATTACGATTACAATTTCCTTGCACAATCGGGGGGCATTTCTTGCCAAACGTACTGTTGTATCGTAGGTACTTAAATCTTATTACGTACTAGACTGATGATGACCGCGACTTCGTCCGCATGGATTAAGATGTTTGATTCCCGCGAGAAATCCTTAATTTTTTGGGATTAAAAGTAGCCTATGTCCTTCCCCGGGATGCAACCTATCTCTACACCAAATTAAGAATCGATATCTATCATAATCGGTTGAAAAGATGGGCCGTTAAAGCGTAGCAGATAGACAGACAAACATACTTTCGCATTTATAATATTAGTATGGATACCACAATTTACCTAATGTTACATTATAATTTTAGTTTTTGATTTCACAATGCCTATATTCATCGCAATACGTTTCATAGTAAGCGTAGATATCTCATCTCTTCGACCTCATGAAAGGGGAGCAAAGTACAATGTTCTTTTGGGTCAATAGTGCTGGCCAGAATGTTACGGATCATTTCCAATTTAAATATGCTCAAACAACTATCTGACCAAGATTTGAAAAAGCTTGGTGGATTTCACTGTTATTTAAAAACCGTAAAAAACAATGAAAATTAAAAGTTACTTGAGTTGGTTAACGAAATCGGTAGTAAAGTCCCCAAAAAGATGGAGGATGGTTTCCGAGGAGGAAAACCCGGTGGTTCGAAGTGAAGTAAAACGAAAAGATGTAAGTATCTCCAGACTGCCTCACATCAAGAAGTTTGCTTGCCGAATGCCAAGGGCTGATCTTTTTACCTTTTTAGTTATATTTGGTTATGTATGGCACAATTATTATTATTATTTATATTTTATTAAAATAATGATAAATAATATAGCTTAAATTATTTATCATTATTTTCAAATACATTTTTAAAGTGAAACTTTTTAGGGTTCCGTACCCAAAGGGTAAAAACGGGACCCTATTACTAAGACTCCGCTGTCTGTCTGTCTGTCTGTCTGTCTCCAGGCTGTATCTCATAGACCGTGATAGCTAGAAAGCTGAAATTTTCACAAATGATGTATTTCCGTTGCCGCTATAACAACAAATACTAAAAATTTAAAAAAAAATATATATGTGGGGGGTCCCCATACAATAAACGTGTTTTTTTCGTATTTTTTTGCTCAATATTAAAAACGGTAACAGGTAGACGGTTCAAATTTTCACAGAATATTAACTTGTATATTACCTTTCAAAATAAATAATTAAATATCAATAAAGTTAATATTAAAGGGGGCTCCCATACAACAAACGTAATTTTTTGATATTAACAGTAAACCTCTACAAACAAAGTTAGTTTTGCGGTTCATTAACAAAGGTAATTATACCTACTTCTTGAGTACGGAACCCTCGGTGCGCGAGTCCGACTCGCACTTGGCCAGTTTTTTATTCTAGGTATATCACAATATATATACCCACTAAGCGCTACAAAATAAACTATATACCTACTCGTATATTATAATACTCTAATACTTACCTTTGCAGTGATCTCGCGCTGAGCTGGTTCGCGTATGTCTGCGTGCGGAATTCCATAGCATCTCCGGTGATATTCATCAGCTGATGATCAGTTGAACGGAATATGGCAGGAAACCACACCTGAAAATGACACGACAAAAATAAATTAAATAATTTAATATAAAAATTCTTTTTAAACAACCGACTTCAAACTCCCGCGCCAACTTTACAACAACAAGCACACGCTATACAAAGTACTTATTTTATTGTTGATATTTTAAAAACCGCTCGACCGATTTCGATAAAATTTATATGGGACTACTTGGGAAGTATGCCCTTTCAATTAAAAAAAAAGACTCATCCAAATCGGTCCACCCAGTCAAAAGTTCTCGAGATTGAGAACCTCCTCCTTTTTTTGAAGTCGGTTGAAAAAGGAATCCTTGCGTTTTTCCATGCACGTAGGTTCTTTTCTAGACAACTTTTTTGTGGGGTAACTCGACAGATTTCGAAAGAGCGTTCAGGGCTCAATAAAAGTGTGTCAAGTGGGCAATAACTGGAGCACATTTTTTAGACAGAGCAAAATCCATATTTAAAAAATTTTATATACTGACTCCGCCCTGCATGTAGGTATATCAAAGAAATCTGCATATTTGTAAAAAAAAAATACAATCATTACTTTAAAAACTATTGGTGATATACACGGGAAATACAGCACGCGGGCAAATAAATTAGTGTGGCCAAAGGTTAACCTAGCACAAGGACACCTTGCATAGTAGGAATGTTGCATCAAATCAGATGTGGTTCGCATAGTTTTAGAATTAAAATTGAAAAAAAGTTGTTTTATTTCTAATTGCTCGGCCATCTTGTATGTTGTATTGCTCGTACAAGGACACCTTGGATAGTAAGCACCATGTATCAATTCGGTTGTTGTTCGCATAGTGTAAGAATTAAAGTTGAAAAAAAGTTTTTCTTCACAATTGCTCGGTCAACGGTGAACACTAATAATAAAAATTACTACAACTCCTTCAGAGAGCACTTCCCAAAAGAGGTGTTCATCATACAAGTAAATTAACATGGGACAATAATATCACATTGAGGCATATTCGGATAACTTGGATTTTTTTTTTTTACCCGAGTGTGAAAAAAAAATTAAATTGTTCAACAAACCTAAATTATTTTAATACGTTGGGTACAAGGACAACTTGGATAGTAAGCATCATGTATCAATTCGGTTGTTGTTCGCATAGTTTATGAATTAAAATTGAAAAAAAGTTTTTTCTTCACGATTGCTCGGTCAACGGTGAACACTAATTATAAAAATATTACTACAACTCCTTCAGAGAGCACTTCCCAAAAGAGGTGTTCATCATACAAGTAAATTAACATGGGACAATAATATTATCACATTGAGGCATATTCGGATAACTTGGATTTTTTTTTTAACCGAGTGTGAAAAAAAATTAAATTGTTCAACAAACCTAAATTATTTTAATACGTTGGGTACAAGGACAACTTGGATAGTAAGCATCATGTATCAATTCGGTTGTTGTTCGCATAGTTTATGAATTAAAATTGAAAAAAAGTTTTTTCTTCACGATTGCTCGGTCAACGGTGAACACTAATTATAAAAATATTACTACAACTCCTTCAGAGAGCACTTCCCAAAAGAGGTGTTCATCATACAAGTAAATTAACATGGGACAATAATATTATCACATTGAGGCATATTCGGATAACTTGGATTTTTTTTTTAACCGAGTGTGAAAAAAAATTAAATTGTTCAACAAACCTAAATTATTTTAATACGTTGGGTACAAGGACAACTTGGATAGTAAGCATCATGTATCAATTCGGTTGTTGTTCGCATAGTTTATGAATTAAAATTGAAAAAAAGTTTTTTCTTCACGATTGCTCGGTCAACGGTGAACACTAATTATAAAAATATTACTACAACTCCTTCAGAGAGCACTTCCCAAAAGAGGTGTTCATCATACAAGTAAATTAACATGGGACAATAATATCACATTGAGGCATATTCGGATAACTTGGATTATTTTTTTAACCGAGTGTGAAAAAAAATTAAATTGTTCAACAAACCTAAATTATTTTAATACGTTGGGTACAAGGACAACTTGTATAATAAGCATCATGCATCAATTCGGTTGTTGCTCGCATTGTTTAAGAATTAAAATTGAAAAGATTTTATTTTTATTTTTGGTAATTAATTGGCCAACGGTGCAACGGTGTAGTAAGTAGATTTTAAAAATAAAACCATATTTTTTTTAATTATGGACCTTTTTAGGTTCCGTACCAAAATGGTAAAATGGAACCCTTATGGTGCGACTTTCTCCGTCTGTCTGTCCGTCTGTCCGTCTGTCCGTCTGTCCGTCCGTCACACTCGATTATTTCAGTAACTACCGAAGCTATCGACATGAAATTTGGAATATTTGTGTATATTAGTGGCCCAAAGACACTGAAATTAAAAAAATTGGAAATTATTTTTGTTCTTATTTAAAAAGGGGGGAAAATCGGAGGGTTGAAATTTAAAAGTGAGATAACTGTACTGTGTGGGGTATCATATGAAAGGGTTTACTTTGTACATTCTAAAACAGATTTTTAATTATTTTTAGTCCTGATAGTTTTTGATTTATCGGGGAAAAAGTCTAAAAAAATACCGTTCCCCCCCCCTTATCTCCGGAGTTTACCAATCGAAAAATCTGAAATAATTATGGTCAATAGGAATTTATGTATATTTTACAGGAAAACTATAGCCAATGCTCTAACTTGCATAGTTTTTTTTGATATTAACAGTAAACCTCGTACTCGTCGTCAAATAAACATATTGGTTTTTGCCTGATTGTTTTGCTTCAGTACCTACTTCTTGAGTACGGAACCCTCGGTGCGCGAGTCCGACTCGCACTTGGCCGGTTTTTTTATTTTTTATGTTCCGCTAAATATGCCGGCGAGTTTATATACATTAGTAAATGAGGGTAAATTAACGCATTAATTTACATATTACTTACTGAAAGCATGCTCGATACATTTATTTATAATAGGTAAGTATTTAATTAATTTATATTCATCGAAATACATGACATAGTCATGGAGACATAAACAAGTGCTACCATGGAAACAATAGTAGATTGTTCATCAAGGTACTAAAATGAGCCATTTCATACGAGTACGCTCGGGGGATGCTATGGAAACGAGTAGGATGGCTTTTAGTCCCGCGGTGAACACTCTACTTTTCACTTCGAATGCGAGAAAATAAAATAAATAACGATTTTTAATTATTGTTTATTGGCCTTTCTGTTATGTTTCATATTAGGAGTAAGATCTTTATTTTTACTCGATGATATTAACAAATAAATAGCCATATATGTATTATGTATTCACTTTACCTGCCTTCACATTGCATTATGTATAGTGTTTTGAAATGGATTATATTAACTAGCGGTTCGCCCCGAACTGAGACCTCGCGGTATGGACCATAAAACGTATAAACTTTTACAGAGCGCCATCTATTGACATCATTGTGAAGTTCTGTTAAACTGACTGAATACTGAAGGTCATTAAAAATTAAATAATTTCGTTTCCTTAAAATATTTATCTATTATTTTAGTATTTGTTGTTCAAGTACAGGATATAATTCAAATAATTGATCAAGTTTCAGGCTCAGCCTGAATTTAGAAAAGGATCTTGACCATTCTTGTATGAGATTTGGGCCATTCTTGCGTCTTAATGAAATTAACGGTAAAACATTGGAAATATACTCAGGATTATATAATAAAAAAATCATTAAGATATATTAATTAACTGTTGAGTTTGGAGTAATCTGACTTTTATGTTTTGAGGTTAAGCAATTTGGTAAAAATTATTAGGTATTATTTAGCCATTCGGCTAATAATAATATATTTATCAACATGCAGGGTTCCGAAATACATTATTTTATTTTATTCTTAGCTTTATTTAAAATAATTGTTTGCGTATAAGTTAATTTAGTTTGCTTTGTGCCACCTAGATGGCGTTACGCTAGCTTTACCGCGAGCTAGAGTACAAGTGGTGCCATCTAGATGGTACAAAGTAAACTAAATCAACTAATAATTAAATAATTATCTATATTATAAATATTTACTAACGTATTTCGGAAACCTGCATGTCGATAAATATATTATTATAAGCTAAATGGCTAAATAGTACCTAACAATTACCCAAATTAACTTCAAAACTTAAAAGTCAGACTACTCCAAACTCCCAGTTAATATCTTAATGATTTTTTTATTATATAATCCTGTGTATTTTTTCCCATTGCTTTACCGTTAATTTCATTAAGACGCAAGACTGGCCCACTTTTGGTAATTCTCTTTTAGAAAATTGAGAGTTCTGAGGTCAACTTTGGACGTTAGAAAATCTCAACTTTGAAAACCCCGCATTTCGTCAATTTTAGGGGAAAAATTAAAAAAATATATATTTTTGGACTCTATTCCTGATTATCTTTAAAATGATATACCTAATATTTAAATTTGGAGTGATTACGTTCAGTAATTCAGAAGTTATGAGGCTCTGACAGACGGACGGTCAAGTGCAAATTCACTCAAGTAGACTCGGAGACCTTTGCGTAAAACATCCATTTTAAATAAATGTAATAATTACAACAAAACATAGATCTGTAGGATAATGGTAGGATACGATGGGTAACATTGACATTCAACTAAGTGACACGAATTTTTTGGCTGATGATAGTAACCATAGACTAAACATTTTGGATAACCGAATGAGGGTTTATCACGCATACCGTAAAGAGGATAGTACGGCAATTATTGAAATAAAATTAAATAGGGATTAACCCTAGACCCTAAATGCTAACTTTAGTCCGCCTACGCTAAGCTATAATGACACCTTTTTAGAGCATGAGAGGTGAAAAGTAAATAGCGTAACGGGGAAAGTTTGAGTTTGACCCCGGACTTGTATGAAAATCAATTCTAAAGGAGGTAAACTCCGAAAAGGTTTTCTGTCAAGGAGTTTCTTATTAATGATGTTTGTGGACTTTGTCGTACTTGAGGTACTTGTTAATTTAAAAAAAAAAAGTACTAATGACATTGATCCTATGCCATGGACTGTCAAGATTATTATCTACGAAATTATACGAAAATAAAAACAAATAATTATGAGGCGCAACTAAAAAGCCAGTTGTTTAAATG